>CM075744.1:49705390-50230715 GCA_037974335.1 Prionace glauca | reverse complement strand
CACGTGCTCACTGTGTTAGAGAGAGAGAGAGACTGGGGATAGAGAGAGAGAGAGAGACTGGGATAGAGAGAGACTGGGATAGAGAGAGGGAGAGAGACTGGGATAGAGAGAGAGAGAGATGCTGGGATAGAGAGAGAGATAGACTGGGATAGAGAGACACTGGGATAGAGAGGGAGAGAGACTGGGATAAAGAGGGAGAGAGACTGGGGATAGAGAGAGAGAGAGACTGGGATAGAGAGAGAGAGACTGGGATATATATAGAGACTGGGATAGAGAGAGGAGAGAGGAGACTGGGATAGAGGGAGAGAGAGATTGGGGTAGACAGGAGAGGACCTGGGATAGAGAGAGAGACTGGGACAGAGAGTGACTGGATAGAGAGAGAGAGAGAGAGACTGGGATAGAGAGAGAGAGACTGGGATAGAGAGAGAGAGAGACTGGGATAGAGAGAGAGACTGGGATAGACAGACAGAGAGACAGGGATAGAGAGAGAGAGAGACTGGGAAAGAGAGAGAGAGACTAGGATAGAGAGAGAGACTGGGATAGAGAGAGAAAGACTGGGATAGAGAGAGAGAGAGACTGGGATAGAGAGAGCGAGAGACTGGGATAGAGAGAGAGAGACTCTAGGGATAGAGAGAGAGTGACTGGGATAGAGAGAGAGAGACTAGGATCGAGAGAGAGAGAGAGACTATGATGGAGAGAGAGAGAGACGAGGATAGAGAGAGAGAGAGACTGGGATAGAGAGAGATAGAGACTGGGATAGAGAGAGAGAGAGAGACTAGGATAGAGAGAGAGAGACTGGGATAGAGAGAGAGAGAGACTCGGATAGAGAGAGAGAGAGACTATGATAGAGAGAGAGAAACTGGGCTAGAGAGAGAGAGAGAGACTGCGATAGAGAGAGAGAGAGACTGGGATAGAGAGAGAGAGAGACTGGGATAGAGAGAGAGAAACCGGGATAGAGAGAGAGACTGGGATAGAGAGAGAGAGACTGGGATAGAGAGAGAGAGAGACTGGGGATAGAGAGAGAGAGAGACTGGGATAGACAGAGACAGGGATAGAGAGAGAGAAAGACTGGGATACAGAGAGAGAAACCGGGATAGAGAGAGAGAGGACTGGATAGAGAGAGAGAGACTAGGATAGAGAGAGAGAGAGACTAGAATAGAGAGAGAGAAACTGGGATAGAGAGAGAGAGAGACTGGGATAGAGAGAGAGGAGAGACTGGGGATAGAGAGAGAGAGACTGGGATAGAGAGAGAGAGAGACTGGGATAGAGAGAGAGAGAGAGACTGGGATAGTAGAGAGAGAGAGACTGGGATAGAGAGAGAGAGACTGGGATAGAGAAAGAGAGAGACTGGGATAGACAGAGAGAGAGACAGGGATAGAGAGAGAGAGTGAGACACGGACAGAGAGGGAGAGAGACTGGGATAGAGAGAGAGAAACCGGGATAGAGAGAGAGAGACTGGGATAGAGAGAGAGAGAGACTCGGAAAGAGAGAGAGAGACTAGGATAGAGAGAGAGAGAGACTGGGATAGAGACAGAAAGACTGGGATAGAGAGAGAGAGAGACTGGGATGGAGAGAGAGGGAGACTGGGATAGAGAGGAGAGAGAGTCTAGGATAGAGAGAGAGTGACTGGGATAGAGAGAGAGAGACTAGGATAGAGAGAGAGAGACTGGGATAGAGAGAGAAGAGACTAGGACAGAGAAAGAGACTGGGATAGAGAGAGAGAGATTGGGATAGAGAGGAGAGAGAGACTGGGATAGAGAGAGGAGAGAGACTGGGATAGACAGAGAGATGAGATAGACCGAGAGAGTGAGACAGGGATAGACAGAGAGAGAGACTGGGATAGAGAGAGAGAGAGAGACTGGGATAGAGAGAGAGGGACTGGGATAGAGAGATGAGAGAGACCGGGATAGACAGAAAGAGAGAGACTGGGATAGAGAGAGAGAGAGAGAGAGACTGGATAGAGAGAGAGAGAGACTGGGATAAGGAGAGAGAGAGAGACTGGGATAGAGAGAGAGAGAGAGAGACTGGCATAGAGAGAGAGAAAGACTGGGATAGAGGAGGGAAGGAGAGAGACTGGGATAGAGAGAGAGAGAGAGACTGGGATAGAGAGAGAGAGAGACTGGGATAGAGAGAGAGAGAGAGAGACTGGGACAGAGAGGAGAGAAGAGACTGGGACAGAGAGAGAGAGACTGGGGATAGAGAGAGAGAGAGAGAGACTGGGATAGAGAGAGAGAGAGAGACTGGGTTAGAGAGAGAGAGAGACTGGGATAGAGAGAGAGACTGGGATAGAGAGAGACTGCGATAGAGAGAGGGAGAGAGACTGGGATAGAGAGAGAGATACTGGGATAGAGAAGAGATGATACTGGATAGAGAGAGAGACTGGGATAGAGAGAGAGAGATACTGAGATAGTGGAGAGAGAGAGAGACTGGGATAGAGAGAGAATGGATAGGAGAGAGAGAGAGATACTGGGATTGAGAGAGAGAGAGACTGGGATAGACAGAGACTGCAATAGAGAGAGAGACTGGGATAGAGAGAGAGAGAGACTAGGATAGAGAGAGAGAGAGAGACTGGGATAGAGAGAGAGAGAGAGACTGGGATAGAGAGAGAGAGAGAGGGACTGGGACAGAGAGAGAGAAAGAGACTGGGACAGAGAGAGAGAGACTGGGAGTAGAGAGAGAGAGAGAGAGACTGGGATAGAGAGAGAGAGAGAGACTGGGTTAGAGAGAGAGAGAGACTGGGATAGAGAGAGAGACTGGGATAGAGAGAGAGAGAGAGACTGGGATAGAGAGAGAGAGAGAGACTGGGATAGAGAGAGAGAGAGACTGGGATAGAGAGAGAGAGACTGGGATAGAGAGAGAAAGACTGGGATAGAGTTAGAGAGACTGGGATATATAGAGAGAGAGAGACTGGGATAGAGAGAGAGAGAGACTGGGATAGAGAGAGAGAGACTGGCATAGAGAGAGAGAGAGACTGGGGATATATATATAGAGAGAAGAGAGAGACTGGGATAGAGAGAGACTGGGATAGAGAGAGAGAGAGACAGGGATAGAGAGTGAGAGTGACTGCGATAGAGAGTGAGAGAGACTGGAATAGAGAGAGAGAGAGACTGGGATAGAGAGAGAGAGAGAGACTGGGATAGAGAGAGAGAGAGAGAGACTGGGATAGAGAGAGAGAGACTGGAATAGAGAGAGAGAGAGACTGGATAGAGAGAGAGAGACTGGGATAGAGAAAGAGAGAGACAGGGATAGAGAGAGAGAGACTGGATAGAGAAAGAGAGAGACAGGGATAGAGAGTGAGAGTGACTGGGATAGAGAGAGAGAGAGACTGGAATAGAGAGAGAGAGAGACTGGAGTAGAGAGAGAGAGAGAGACTGGGATAGAGAGAGAGAGAGGAGACTGGGATAGAGAGAGAGAGAGAGAGACTGGAATAGAGAGAGAGAGAGAGAGACTGGGATAGAGAGACTGGGATAGAGAGAGAGAGAGACAGGGATAGAGAGTGAGAGTGACTGGGATAGAGGAGAGAGAGACTGGAATAGAGAGAGAGAGAGACTGGGATAGAGAGAGAGAGAGACTGGGATAGAGGGAGAGAGAGAGAGAGAGAGACTGGAATAGAGAGAGAGAGACTGGGATAGAGAGAGAGAGAGACAGGGATAGAGAGAGAGAGACTGGGTGTAGAGAAAGAGAGAGACTGGGATAGAGAGAGAGAGGCAGGGATAGAGAGAGAGAGAGACTGGGATAGAGAGAGAGAGAGAGAGAGAGAGACTGGGATAGAGAATGGGATAGAGTGAGAGAGAGACAGGTATAGATAGAGAGAGAGACTGGAATAGAGAGTGAGAGAGAGAGACTGGGATAGAGAGAGAGAGAGACTGGGATAGAGAGAGAGGGAGACTGGGATAGAGAGAGAGAGTGTCTGGGATAGACAGAGAGATGAGATAGACAGAGAGAGTGAGACAGGGATAGACAGAGAGAGAGACTGGGATAGAGAGAGAGAGAGAGACTGGGATAGAGAGAGAGGGACTGGGATAGAGAGAGAGAGAGACCGGGATAGACAGAAAGAGAGAGACTGGGATAGAGAGAGAGAGAGAGAGAGACTGGGATAGAGAGAGAGAGAGACTGGGATAGGGAGAGAGAGAGAGACTGGGATAGAGAGAGAGAGAGAGAGACTGGCACAGAGAGAGAGAAAGACTGGGATAGAGAGAGAGAGAGAGAGACTGGGACAGAGAGAGAGAAAGAGACTGGGACAGAGAGAGAGAGACTGGGATAGAGAGAGAGAGAGAGAGACTGGGATAGAGAGAGAGAGACTAGGACAGAGAAAGAGACTGGGATAGAGAGAGACTGGGATAGAGAGAGAGAGATTGGGATAGAGAGAGAGAGAGACTGGGATAGAGAGAGAGAGAGACTGGGATAGACATTGAGATGAGATAGACAGAGAGAGTGAGACAGGGATAGACAGAGAGAGAGACTGGGATAGAGAGAGAGAGAGAGACTGGGATAGAGAGAGAGGGACTGGGATAGAGAGAGAGAGAGACCGGGATAGACAGAAAGAGAGAGACTGGGATAGAGAGAGAGAGAGACTGGGATAGAGAGAGAGAGAGACTGGGATAGGGAGAGAGAGAGAGAGACTGGGATAGAGAGAGAGAGAGAGAGACTGGCATAGAGAGAGAGAAAGACTGGGATAGAGAGGGAGAGAGAGACTGGGATAGAGAGAGAGAGAGAGAGACTGGGATAGAGAGAGAGAGAGACTGGGATAGAGAGAGAGAGAGAGAGACTGGGACAGCGAGAGAGAAAGAGACTGGGACAGAGAGAGAGAGACTGGGATAGAGAGAGAGAGAGAGAGACTGGGATAGAGAGAGAGAGAGAGACTGGGTTAGAGAGAGAGAGAGACTGGGATAGAGAGAGAGACTGGGATAGAGAGAGACTGCGATAGAGAGAGGGAGAGAGACTGGGATAGAGAGAGAGATACTGGGATAGAGAGAGAGATACTGGGATAGAGAGAGAGACTGGGATAGAGAGAGAGAGATACTGAGATAGAGAGAGAGAGACTGGGATAGAGAGAGAATGGGATAGAGAGAGAGAGATACTGGGATCGAGAGAGAGAGAGACTGGGATAGACAGAGACTGCAATAGAGAGAGAGACTGGGATAGAGAGAGAGAGAGACTAGGATAGAGAGAGAGAGAGAGACTGGGATAGAGAGAGAGAGAGACTGGGATAGAGAGTGAGAGAGAGACTAGGATAGAGAGAGAGAGACTAGGATAGAGAGAGAGAGAGAGACTGGGATAGAGAGAGAGAGAGAGAGACTGGGATAGAGAGAGAGAGAGAGACTGGGATAGAGAGAGAGAGACTGGGATAGAGAGTGAGAGAGGGGACTGGGATAGAGAGAGAGAGAGACTGGGATAGACAGAGAGAGAGACAGGGATAGAGAGAGAGAGTGAGACAGGGACAGAGAGGGAGAGAGACTGGGATAGAGAGAGAGAAACCGGGATAGAGAGAGAGAGACTGGGATAGAGAGAGAGAGACTAGGATAGAGAGAGAGAGAGACTGGGATAGAGACAGAAAGACTGGGATAGAGAGAGAGAGAGTCTGGGATGGAGAGAGAGGGAGACTGGGATAGAGAGAGAGAGAGACTGGGATAGAGAGAGAGAGAGACTGGGTTAGAGAGAGAGAGAGACTGGGATAGAGAGAGAGAGAGAGACTGGGATAGAGAGAGACTGGGATGGAGAGAGGGAGAGAGACTGGGATAGAGAGAGAGAGAGATACTGGGATAGAGATAGACTGGGATAGAGAGACACTGGGATAGAGAGAGGGAGAGAGACTGGGATAGAGAGAGAGAGAGACTGGGATGGAGAGAGAGGGAGACTGGGATAGAGAGAGAGAGAGACTGGGATAGAGAGAGAGAGAGACTGGGTTAGAGAGAGAGAGAGACTGGGATAGAGAGAGAGAGAGAGACTGGGATAGAGAGAGACTGGGATAGAGAGAGGGAGAGAGACTGGGATAGAGAGAGAGAGAGATGCTGGGATAGAGAGAGAGATAGACTGGGGTAGAGAGACACTGGGATAGAGAGGGAGAGAGACTGGGATAAAGAGGGAGAGAGACTGGGATAGAGAGAGAGAGAGACTGGGATAGAGAGAGAGAGACTGGGATATATATAGAGACTGGGATAGAGAGAGAGAGATACTGAGATAGAGAGAGAGAGAGACTGGGATAGAGAGAGAATGGGATAGAGAGAGAGAGATACTGGGATTGAGAGAGAGAGAGACTGGGATAGACAGAGACTGCAATAGAGAGAGAGACTGGGATAGAGAGAGAGAGAGACTAGGATAGAGAGAGAGAGAGAGACTGGGATAGAGATAGAGAGAGACTGGGATAGAGAGAGAGAGAGAGGGACTGGGACAGAGAGAGAGAAAGAGACTGGGACAGAGAGAGAGAGACTGGGATAGAGAGAGAGAGAGAGAGACTGGGATAGAGAGAGAGAGAGAGACTGGGTTAGAGAGAGAGAGAGACTGGGATAGAGAGAGAGACTGGGATAGAGAGAGAGAGAGAGACTGGGATAGAGAGAGAGAGAGAGACTGGGATAGAGAGAGAGAGAGACTGGGATAGAGAGAGAGAGACTGGGATAGAGAGAGAAAGACTGGGATAGAGTTAGAGAGACTGGGATATATAGAGAGAGAGAGACTGGGATAGAGAGAGAGAGAGACTGGGATAGAGAGAGAGAGACTGGCATAGAGAGAGAGAGAGACTGGGATATATATATAGAGAGAGAGAGAGACTGGGATAGAGAGAGACTGGGATAGAGAGAGAGAGAGACAGGGATAGAGAGTGAGAGTGACTGGGATAGAGAGTGAGAGAGACTGGAATAGAGAGAGAGAGAGACTGGGATAGAGAGAGAGAGAGAGACTGGGATAGAGAGAGAGAGAGAGAGACTGGGATAGAGAGAGAGAGACTGGAATAGAGAGAGAGAGAGACTGGGATAGAGAGAGAGAGACTGGGATAGAGAAAGAGAGAGACAGGGATAGAGAGAGAGAGACTGGGATAGAGAAAGAGAGAGACAGGGATAGAGAGTGAGAGTGACTGGGATAGAGAGAGAGAGAGACTGGAATAGAGAGAGAGAGAGACTGGGATAGAGAGAGAGAGAGAGACTGGGATAGAGAGAGAGAGAGAGACTGGGATAGAGAGAGAGAGAGAGAGACTGGAATAGAGAGAGAGAGAGAGAGACTGGGATAGAGAGACTGGGATAGAGAGAGAGAGAGACAGGGATAGAGAGTGAGAGTGACTGGGATAGAGAGAGAGAGACTGGAATAGAGAGAGAGAGACTGGGATAGAGAGAGAGAGAGACTGGGATAGAGGGAGAGAGAGAGAGAGAGAGACTGGAATAGAGAGAGAGAGACTGGGATAGAGAGAGAGAGAGACAGGGATAGAGAGAGAGAGACTGGGGTAGAGAAAGAGAGAGACTGGGATAGAGAGAGAGAGGCAGGGATAGAGAGAGAGAGAGACTGGGATAGAGAGAGAGAGAGAGAGAGAGAGACTGGGATAGAGAATGGGATAGAGTGAGAGAGAGACAGGTATAGATAGAGAGAGAGACTGGGATAGAGAGTGAGAGAGAGAGACTGGGATAGAGAGAGAGAGAGACTGGGATAGAGAGATAGGGAGACTGGGATAGAGAGAGAGAGTGTCTGGGATAGACAGAGAGATGAGATAGACAGAGAGAGTGAGACAGGGATAGACAGAGAGAGAGACTGGGATAGAGAGAGAGAGAGAGACTGGGATAGAGAGAGAGGGACTGGGATAGAGAGAGAGAGAGACCGGGATAGACAGAAAGAGAGAGACTGGGATAGAGAGAGAGAGAGAGAGAGACTGGGATAGAGAGAGAGAGAGACTGGGATAGGGAGAGAGAGAGAGACTGGGATAGAGAGAGAGAGAGAGAGACTGGCACAGAGAGAGAGAAAGACTGGGATAGAGAGAGAGAGAGAGAGACTGGGACAGAGAGAGAGAGATACTGGGATCGAGAGAGAGAGAGACTGGGATAGACAGAGACTGCAATAGAGAGAGAGACTGGGATAGAGAGAGAGAGAGACTAGGATAGAGAGAGAGAGAGAGACTGGGATAGAGAGAGAGAGAGACTGGGATAGAGAGTGAGAGAGAGACTAGGATAGAGAGAGAGAGACTAGGATAGAGAGAGAGAGAGAGACTGGGATAGAGAGAGAGAGAGAGAGACTGGGATAGAGAGAGAGAGAGAGACTGGGATAGAGAGAGAGAGACTGGGATAGAGAGTGAGAGAGGGACTGGGATAGAGAGAGAGAGAGACTGGGATAGACAGAGAGAGAGACAGGGATAGAGAGAGAGAGTGAGACAGGGACAGAGAGGGAGAGAGACTGGGATAGAGAGAGAGAGAGACTCGGAAAGAGAGAGAGAGACTAGGATAGAGAGAGAGAGAGACTGGGATAGAGACAGAAAGACTGGGATAGAGAGAGAGAGAGTCTGGGATGGAAAGAGAGGGAGACTGGGATAGAGAGAGAGAGAGACTGGGATAGAGAGAGAGAGAGACTGGGTTAGAGAGAGAGAGAGACTGGGATAGAGAGAGAGAGAGAGACTGGGATAGAGAGAGACTGGGATGGAGAGAGGGAGAGAGACTGGGATAGAGAGAGAGAGAGATACTGGGATAGAGATAGACTGGGATAGAGAGACACTGGGATAGAGAGAGGGAGAGAGACTGGGATAGAGAGAGAGAGAGACTGGGATGGAGAGAGAGGGAGACTGGGATAGAGAGAGAGAGAGACTGGGATAGAGAGAGAGAGAGACTGGGTTAGAGAGAGAGAGAGACTGGGATAGAGAGAGAGAGAGAGACTGGGATAGAGAGAGACTGGGATAGAGAGAGGGAGAGAGACTGGGATAGAGAGAGAGAGAGATGCTGGGATAGAGAGAGAGATAGACTGGGATAGAGAGACACTGGGATAGAGAGGGAGAGAGACTGGGATAAAGAGGGAGAGAGACTGGGATAGAGAGAGAGAGAGACTGGGATAGAGAGAGAGAGACTGGGATATATATAGAGACTGGGATAGAGAGAGAGAGAGAGACTGGGATAGAGGGAGAGAGAGATTGGGGTAGACAGAGAGACTGGGATAGAGAGAGAGACTGGGACAGAGAGTGACTGGGATAGAGAGAGAGAGAGAGAGACTGGGATAGAGAGAGAGAGACTGGGATAGAGAGAGAGAGAGACTGGGATAGAGAGAGAGACTGGGATAGACAGACAGAGAGACAGGGATAGAGAGAGAGAGAGACTGGGAAAGAGAGAGAGAGACTAGGATAGAGAGAGAGACTGGGATAGAGAGAGAAAGACTGGGATAGAGAGAGAGAGAGACTGGGATAGAGAGAGCGAGAGACTGGGATAGAGAGAGAGAGACTCTAGGATAGAGAGAGAGTGACTGGGATAGAGAGAGAGAGACTAGGATCGAGAGAGAGAGAGAGACTATGATGGAGAGAGAGAGAGACGAGGATAGAGAGAGAGAGAGACTGGGATAGAGAGAGATAGAGACTGGGATAGAGAGAGAGAGAGAGACTAGGATAGAGAGAGAGAGACTGGGATAGAGAGAGAGAGAGACTCGGATAGAGAGAGAGAGAGACTATGATAGAGAGAGAGAAACTGGGCTAGAGAGAGAGAGAGAGACTGCGATAGAGAGAGAGAGAGACTGGGATAGAGAGAGAGAGAGACTGGGATAGAGAGAGAGAAACCGGGATAGAGAGAGAGAGACTGGGATAGAGAGAGAGAGACTGGGATAGAGAGAGAGAGAGACTGGGATAGAGAGAGAGAGAGACTGGGATAGACAGAGACAGGGATAGAGAGAGAGAAAGACTGGGATACAGAGAGAGAAACCGGGATAGAGAGAGAGAGACTGGGATAGAGAGAGAGAGACTAGGATAGAGAGAGAGAGAGACTAGAATAGAGAGAGAGAAACTGGGATAGAGAGAGAGAGAGACTGGGATAGAGAGAGAGAGAGACTGGGATAGAGAGAGAGAGACTGGGATAGAGAGAGAGAGAGACTGGGATAGAGAGAGAGAGAGACTGGGATAGAGAGAGAGAGAGACTGGGATAGAGAGAGAGAGAGACTGGGATAGAGAGAGAGAGACTGGGATAGAGAAAGAGAGAGACTGGGATAGACAGAGAGAGAGACAGGGATAGAGAGAGAGAGTGAGACACGGACAGAGAGGGAGAGAGACTGGGATAGAGAGAGAGAAACCGGGATAGAGAGAGAGAGACTGGGATAGAGAGAGAGAGAGACTCGGAAAGAGAGAGAGAGACTAGGATAGAGAGAGAGAGAGACTGGGATAGAGACAGAAAGACTGGGATAGAGAGAGAGAGAGACTGGGATGGAGAGAGAGGGAGACTGGGATAGAGAGAGAGAGAGTCTAGGATAGAGAGAGAGTGACTGGGATAGAGAGAGAGAGACTAGGATAGAGAGAGAGAGACTGGGATAGAGAGAGAGAGACTAGGACAGAGAAAGAGACTGGGATAGAGAGAGAGAGATTGGGATAGAGAGAGAGAGAGACTGGGATAGAGAGAGAGAGAGACTGGGATAGACAGAGAGATGAGATAGACCGAGAGAGTGAGACAGGGATAGACAGAGAGAGAGACTGGGATAGAGAGAGAGAGAGAGACTGGGATAGAGAGAGAGGGACTGGGATAGAGAGAGAGAGAGACCGGGATAGACAGAAAGAGAGAGACTGGGATAGAGAGAGAGAGAGAGAGAGACTGGGATAGAGAGAGAGAGAGACTGGGATAAGGAGAGAGAGAGAGACTGGGATAGAGAGAGAGACTGGCATAGAGAGAGAGAAAGACTGGGATAGAGAGGGAGAGAGAGACTGGGATAGAGAGAGAGAGAGAGACTGGGATAGAGAGAGAGAGAGACTGGGATAGAGAGAGAGAGAGAGAGACTGGGACAGAGAGAGAGAAAGAGACTGGGACAGAGAGAGAGAGACTGGGATAGAGAGAGAGAGAGAGAGACTGGGATAGAGAGAGAGAGAGAGACTGGGTTAGAGAGAGAGAGAGACTGGGATAGAGAGAGAGACTGGGATAGAGAGAGACTGCGATAGAGAGAGGGAGAGAGACTGGGATAGAGAGAGAGATACTGGGATAGAGAGAGAGATACTGGGATAGAGAGAGAGACTGGGATAGAGAGAGAGAGATACTGAGATAGAGAGAGAGAGAGACTGGGATAGAGAGAGAATGGGATAGAGAGAGAGAGATACTGGGATTGAGAGAGAGAGAGACTGGGATAGACAGAGACTGCAATAGAGAGAGAGACTGGGATAGAGAGAGAGAGAGACTAGGATAGAGAGAGAGAGAGAGACTGGGATAGAGAGAGAGAGAGACTGGGATAGAGAGAGAGAGAGAGGGACTGGGACAGAGAGAGAGAAAGAGACTGGGACAGAGAGAGAGAGACTGGGATAGAGAGAGAGAGAGAGAGACTGGGATAGAGAGAGAGAGAGAGACTGGGTTAGAGAGAGAGAGAGACTGGGATAGAGAGAGAGACTGGGATAGAGAGAGAGAGAGAGACTGGGATAGAGAGAGAGAGAGAGACTGGGATAGAGAGAGAGAGAGACTGGGATAGAGAGAGAGAGACTGGGATAGAGAGAGAAAGACTGGGATAGAGTTAGAGAGACTGGGATATATAGAGAGAGAGAGACTGGGATAGAGAGAGAGAGAGACTGGGATAGAGAGAGAGAGACTGGCATAGAGAGAGAGAGAGACTGGGATATATATATAGAGAGAGAGAGAGACTGGGATAGAGAGAGACTGGGATAGAGAGAGAGAGAGACAGGGATAGAGAGTGAGAGTGACTGGGATAGAGAGTGAGAGAGACTGGAATAGAGAGAGAGAGAGACTGGGATAGAGAGAGAGAGAGAGACTGGGATAGAGAGAGAGAGAGAGAGACTGGGATAGAGAGAGAGAGACTGGAATAGAGAGAGAGAGAGACTGGGATAGAGAGAGAGAGACTGGGATAGAGAAAGAGAGAGACAGGGATAGAGAGAGAGAGACTGGGATAGAGAAAGAGAGAGACAGGGATAGAGAGTGAGAGTGACTGGGATAGAGAGAGAGAGAGACTGGAATAGAGAGAGAGAGAGACTGGGACAGAGAGAGAGAGAGAGACTGGGATAGAGAGAGAGAGAGAGACTGGGATAGAGAGAGAGAGAGAGAGACTGGAATAGAGAGAGAGAGAGAGAGACTGGGATAGAGAGACTGGGATAGAGAGAGAGAGAGACAGGGATAGAGAGTGAGAGTGACTGGGATAGAGAGAGAGAGACTGGAATAGAGAGAGAGAGAGACTGGGATAGAGAGAGAGAGAGACTGGGATAGAGGGAGAGAGAGAGAGAGAGAGACTGGAATAGAGAGAGAGAGACTGGGATAGAGAGAGAGAGAGACAGGGATAGAGAGAGAGAGACTGGGGTAGAGAAAGAGAGAGACTGGGATAGAGAGAGAGAGGCAGGGATAGAGAGAGAGAGAGACTGGGATAGAGAGAGAGAGAGAGAGAGAGAGACTGGGATAGAGAATGGGATAGAGTGAGAGAGAGACAGGTATAGATAGAGAGAGAGACTGGGATAGAGAGTGAGAGAGAGAGACTGGGATAGAGAGAGAGAGAGACTGGGATAGAGAGATAGGGAGACTGGGATAGAGAGAGAGAGTGTCTGGGATAGACAGAGAGATGAGATAGACAGAGAGAGTGAGACAGGGATAGACAGAGAGAGAGACTGGAATAGAGAGAGAGAGAGAGACTGGGATAGAGAGAGAGGGACTGGGATAGAGAGAGAGAGAGACCGGGATAGACAGAAAGAGAGAGACTGCGATAGAGAGAGAGAGAGAGAGAGACTGGGATAGAGAGAGAGAGAGACTGGGATAGGGAGAGAGAGAGAGACTGGGATAGAGAGAGAGAGAGAGAGACTGGCACAGAGAGAGAGAAAGACTGGGATAGAGAGAGAGAGAGAGAGACTGGGACAGAGAGAGAGAAAGAGACTGGGACAGAGAGAGAGAGACTGGGATAGAGAGAGAGAGAGAGAGACTGGGATAGAGAGAGAGAGACTAGGACAGAGAAAGAGACTGGGATAGAGAGAGACTGGGATAGAGAGAGAGAGATTGGGATAGAGAGAGAGAGAGACTAGGATAGAGAGAGAGAGAGACTGGGATAGACATTGAGATGAGATAGACAGAGAGAGTGAGACAGGGATAGACAGAGAGAGAGACTGGGATAGAGAGAGAGAGAGAGACTGGGATAGAGAGAGAGGGACTGGGATAGAGAGAGAGAGAGACCGGGATAGACAGAAAGAGAGAGACTGGGATAGAGAGAGAGAGAGACTGGGATAGAGAGAGAGAGAGACTGGGATAGGGAGAGAGAGAGAGACTGGGATAGAGAGAGAGAGAGAGAGACTGGCATAGAGAGAGAGAAAGACTGGGATAGAGAGGGAGAGAGAGACTGGGATAGAGAGAGAGAGAGAGACTGGGATAGAGAGAGAGAGAGACTGGGATAGAGAGAGAGAGAGAGAGACTGGGACAGCGAGAGAGAAAGAGACTGGGACAGAGAGAGAGAGACTGGGATAGAGAGAGAGAGAGAGAGACTGGGATAGAGAGAGAGAGAGAGACTGGGTTAGAGAGAGAGAGAGACTGGGATAGAGAGAGAGACTGGGATAGAGAGAGACTGCGATAGAGAGAGGGAGAGAGACTGGGATAGAGAGAGAGATACTGGGATAGAGAGAGAGATACTGGGATAGAGAGAGAGACTGGGATAGAGAGAGAGAGATACTGAGATAGAGAGAGAGAGAGACTGGGATAGAGAGAGAATGGGATAGAGAGAGAGAGATACTGGGATCGAGAGAGAGAGAGACTAGGATAGACAGAGACTGCAATAGAGAGAGAGACTGGGATAGAGAGAGAGAGAGACTAGGATAGAGAGAGAGAGAGAGACTGGGATAGAGAGAGAGAGAGACTGGGATAGAGAGTGAGAGAGAGACTAGGATAGAGAGAGAGAGACTAGGATAGAGAGAGAGAGAGAGACTGGGATAGAGAGAGAGAGAGAGAGAGACTGGGATAGAGAGAGAGAGAGAGACTGGGATAGAGAGAGAGAGACTGGGATAGAGAGAGAGAGACTGGGATAGAGAGTGAGAGAGGGACTGGGATAGAGAGAGAGAGAGACTGGGATAGACAGAGAGAGAGACAGGGATAGAGAGAGAGAGTGAGACAGGGACAGAGAGGGAGAGAGACTGGGATAGAGAGAGAGAAACCGGGATAGAGAGAGAGAGACTGGGTTAGAGAGAGAGAGAGACTGGGATAGAGAGAGAGACTGGGATAGAGAGAGAGAGAGAGACTGGGATAGAGAGAGAGAGAGAGACTGGGATAGAGAGAGAGAGAGACTGGGATAGAGAGAGAGAGACTGGGATAGAGAGAGAAAGACTGGGATAGAGTTAGAGAGACTGGGATATATAGAGAGAGAGAGACTGGGATAGAGAGAGAGAGAGACTGGGATAGAGAGAGAGAGACTGGCATAGAGAGAGAGAGAGACTGGGATATATATATAGAGAGAGAGAGAGACTGGGATAGAGAGAGACTGGGATAGAGAGAGAGAGAGACAGGGATAGAGAGTGAGAGTGACTGGGATAGAGAGTGAGAGAGACTGGAATAGAGAGAGAGAGAGACTGGGATAGAGAGAGAGAGAGAGACTGGGATAGAGAGAGAGAGAGAGAGACTGGGATAGAGAGAGAGAGACTGGAATAGAGAGAGAGAGAGACTGGGATAGAGAGAGAGAGACTGGGATAGAGAAAGAGAGAGACAGGGATAGAGAGAGAGAGACTGGGATAGAGAAAGAGAGAGACAGGGATAGAGAGTGAGAGTGACTGGGATAGAGAGAGAGAGAGACTGGAATAGAGAGAGAGAGAGACTGGGATAGAGAGAGAGAGAGAGACTGGGATAGAGAGAGAGAGAGAGACTGGGATAGAGAGAGAGAGAGAGAGACTGGAATAGAGAGAGAGAGAGAGAGACTGGGATAGAGAGACTGGGATAGAGAGAGAGAGAGACAGGGATAGAGAGTGAGAGTGACTGGGATAGAGAGAGAGAGACTGGAATAGAGAGAGAGAGAGACTGGGATAGAGAGAGAGAGAGACTGGGATAGAGGGAGAGAGAGAGAGAGAGAGACTGGAATAGAGAGAGAGAGACTGGGATAGAGAGAGAGAGAGACAGGGATAGAGAGAGAGAGACTGGGGTAGAGAAAGAGAGAGACTGGGATAGAGAGAGAGAGGCAGGGATAGAGAGAGAGAGAGACTGGGATAGAGAGAGAGAGAGAGAGAGAGAGAGACTGGGATAGAGAATGGGATAGAGTGAGAGAGAGACAGGTATAGATAGAGAGAGAGACTGGGATAGAGAGTGAGAGAGAGAGACTGGGATAGAGAGAGAGAGAGACTGGGATAGAGAGATAGGGAGACTGGGATAGAGAGAGAGAGTGTCTGGGATAGACAGAGAGATGAGATAGACAGAGAGAGTGAGACAGGGATAGACAGAGAGAGAGACTGGAATAGAGAGAGAGAGAGAGACTGGGATAGAGAGAGAGGGACTGGGATAGAGAGAGAGAGAGACCGGGATAGACAGAAAGAGAGAGACTGCGATAGAGAGAGAGAGAGAGAGAGACTGGGATAGAGAGAGAGAGAGACTGGGATAGGGAGAGAGAGAGAGACTGGGATAGAGAGAGAGAGAGAGAGACTGGCACAGAGAGAGAGAAAGACTGGGATAGAGAGAGAGAGAGAGAGACTGGGACAGAGAGAGAGAAAGAGACTGGGACAGAGAGAGAGAGACTGGGATAGAGAGAGAGAGAGAGAGACTGGGATAGAGAGAGAGAGACTAGGACAGAGAAAGAGACTGGGATAGAGAGAGACTGGGATAGAGAGAGAGAGATTGGGATAGAGAGAGAGAGAGACTGGGATAGAGAGAGAGAGAGACTGGGATAGACATTGAGATGAGATAGACAGAGAGAGTGAGACAGGGATAGACAGAGAGAGAGACTGGGATAGAGAGAGAGAGAGAGACTGGGATAGAGAGAGAGGGACTGGGATAGAGAGAGAGAGAGACCGGGATAGACAGAAAGAGAGAGATTGGGATAGAGAGAGAGAGAGACTGGGATAGAGAGAGAGAGAGACTGGGATAGGGAGAGAGAGAGAGACTGGGATAGAGAGAGAGAGAGAGAGACTGGCATAGAGAGAGAGAAAGACTGGGATAGAGAGGGAGAGAGAGACTGGGATAGAGAGAGAGAGAGAGACTGGGATAGAGAGAGAGAGAGACTGGGATAGAGAGAGAGAGAGAGAGACTGGGACAGCGAGAGAGAAAGAGACTGGGACAGAGAGAGAGAGACTGGGATAGAGAGAGAGAGAGAGAGACTGGGATAGAGAGAGAGAGAGAGACTGGGTTAGAGAGAGAGAGAGACTGGGATAGAGAGAGAGACTGGGATAGAGAGAGACTGCGATAGAGAGAGGGAGAGAGACTGGGATAGAGAGAGAGATACTGGGATAGAGAGAGAGATACTGGGATAGAGAGAGAGACTGGGATAGAGAGAGAGAGATACTGAGATAGAGAGAGAGAGAGACTGGGATAGAGAGAGAATGGGATAGAGAGAGAGAGATACTGGGATCGAGAGAGAGAGAGACTGGGATAGACAGAGACTGCAATAGAGAGAGAGACTGGGATAGAGAGAGAGAGAGACTAGGATAGAGAGAGAGAGAGAGACTGGGATAGAGAGAGAGAGAGACTGGGATAGAGAGTGAGAGAGAGACTAGGATAGAGAGAGAGAGACTAGGATAGAGAGAGAGAGAGAGACTGGGATAGAGAGAGAGAGAGAGAGACTGGGATAGAGAGAGAGAGAGAGACTGGGATAGAGAGAGAGAGACTGGGATAGAGAGTGAGAGAGGGACTGGGATAGAGAGAGAGAGAGACTGGGATAGACAGAGAGAGAGACAGGGATAGAGAGAGAGAGTGAGACAGGGACAGAGAGGGAGAGAGACTGGGATAGAGAGAGAGAAACCGGGATAGAGAGAGAGAGACTGGGATAGAGAGAGAGAGAGACTCGGAAAGAGAGAGAGAGACTAGGATAGAGAGAGAGAGAGACTGGGATAGAGACAGAAAGACTGGGATAGAGAGAGAGAGAGTCTGGGATGGAGAGAGAGGGAGACTGGGATAGAGAGAGAGAGAGACTGGGATAGAGAGAGAGAGAGACTGGGTTAGAGAGAGAGAGAGACTGGGATAGAGAGAGAGAAAGAGACTGGGATAGAGAGAGACTGGGATGGAGAGAGGGAGAGAGACTGGGATAGAGAGAGAGAGAGATACTGGGATAGAGATAGACTGGGATAGAGAGACACTGGGATAGAGAGAGGGAGAGAGACTGGGATAGAGAGAGAGAGAGACTGGGATGGAGAGAGAGGGAGACTGGGATAGAGAGAGAGAGAGACTGGGATAGAGAGAGAGAGAGACTGGGTTAGAGAGAGAGAGAGACTGGGATAGAGAGAGAGAGAGAGACTGGGATAGAGAGAGACTGGGATAGAGAGAGGGAGAGAGACTGGGATAGAGAGAGAGAGAGATGCTGGGATAGAGAGAGAGATAGACTGGGATAGAGAGACACTGGGATAGAGAGGGAGAGAGACTGGGATAAAGAGGGAGAGAGACTGGGATAGAGAGAGAGAGAGACTGGGATAGAGAGAGAGAGACTGGGATATATATAGAGACTGGGATAGAGAGAGAGAGATACTGAGATAGAGAGAGAGAGAGACTGGGATAGAGAGAGAATGGGATAGAGAGAGAGAGATACTGGGATTGAGAGAGAGAGAGACTGGGATAGACAGAGACTGCAATAGAGAGAGAGACTGGGATAGAGAGAGAGAGAGACTAGGATAGAGAGAGAGAGAGAGACTGGGATAGAGAGAGAGATAGACTGGGATAGAGAGAGAGAGAGAGGGACTGGGACAGAGAGAGAGAAAGAGACTGGGACAGAGAGAGAGAGACTGGGATAGAGAGAGAGAGAGAGAGACTGGGATAGAGAGAGAGAGAGAGACTGGGTTAGAGAGAGAGAGAGACTGGGATAGAGAGAGAGACTGGGATAGAGAGAGAGAGAGAGACTGGGATAGAGAGAGAGAGAGAGACTGGGATAGAGAGAGAGAGAGACTGGGATAGAGAGAGAGAGACTGGGATAGAGAGAGAAAGACTGGGATAGAGTTAGAGAGACTGGGATATATAGAGAGAGAGAGACTGGGATAGAGAGAGAGAGAGACTGGGATAGAGAGAGAGAGACTGGCATAGAGAGAGAGAGAGACTGGGATATATATATAGAGAGAGAGAGAGACTGGGATAGAGAGAGACTGGGATAGAGAGAGAGAGAGACAGGGATAGAGAGTGAGAGTGACTGGGATAGAGAGTGAGAGAGACTGGAATAGAGAGAGAGAGAGACTGGGATAGAGAGAGAGAGAGAGACTGGGATAGAGAGAGAGAGAGAGAGACTGGGATAGAGAGAGAGAGAGAGACTGGGATAGAGAGAGAGAGAGAGAGACTGGGATAGAGAGAGAGAGACTGGAATAGAGAGAGAGAGAGACTGGGATAGAGAGAGAGAGACTGGGATAGAGAAAGAGAGAGACAGGGATAGAGAGAGAGAGACTGGGATAGAGAAAGAGAGAGACAGGGATAGAGAGTGAGAGTGACTGGGATAGAGAGAGAGAGAGACTGGAATAGAGAGAGAGAGAGACTGGGATAGAGAGAGAGAGAGAGACTGGGATAGAGAGAGAGAGAGAGACTGGGATAGAGAGAGAGAGAGAGAGACTGGAATAGAGAGAGAGAGAGAGAGACTGGGATAGAGAGACTGGGATAGAGAGAGAGAGAGACAGGGATAGAGAGTGAGAGTGACTGGGATAGAGAGAGAGAGACTGGAATAGAGAGAGAGAGAGACTGGGATAGAGAGAGAGAGAGACTGGGATAGAGGGAGAGAGAGAGAGAGAGAGACTGGAATAGAGAGAGAGAGACTGGGATAGAGAGAGAGAGAGACAGGGATAGAGAGAGAGAGACTGGGGTAGAGAAAGAGAGAGACTGGGATAGAGAGAGAGAGGCAGGGATAGAGAGAGAGAGAGAGACTGGGATAGAGAGAGAGAGAGAGAGAGAGAGACTGGGATAGAGAATGGGATAGAGTGAGAGAGAGACAGGTATAGATAGAGAGAGAGACTGGGATAGAGAGTGAGAGAGAGAGACTGGGATAGAGAGAGAGAGAGACTGGGATAGAGAGAGAGGGAGACTGGGATAGAGAGAGAGAGTGTCTGGGATAGACAGAGAGATGAGATAGACAGAGAGAGTGAGACAGGGATAGACAGAGAGAGAGACTGGGATAGAGAGAGAGAGAGAGACTGGGATAGAGAGAGAGGGACTGGGATAGAGAGAGAGAGAGACCGGGATAGACAGAAAGAGAGAGACTGGGATAGAGAGAGAGAGAGAGAGAGACTGGGATAGAGAGAGAGAGAGACTGGGATAGGGAGAGAGAGAGAGACTGGGATAGAGAGAGAGAGAGAGAGACTGGCACAGAGAGAGAGAAAGACTGGGATAGAGAGAGAGAGAGAGAGACTGGGACAGAGAGAGAGAAAGAGACTGGGACAGAGAGAGAGAGACTGGGATAGAGAGAGAGAGAGAGAGACTGGGATAGAGAGAGAGAGACTAGGACAGAGAAAGAGACTGGGATAGAGAGAGACTGGGATAGAGAGAGAGAGATTGGGATAGAGAGAGAGAGAGACTGGGATAGAGAGAGAGAGAGACTGGGATAGACATTGAGATGAGATAGACAGAGAGAGTGAGACAGGGATAGACAGAGAGAGAGACTGGGATAGAGAGAGAGAGAGAGACTGGGATAGAGAGAGAGGGACTGGGATAGAGAGAGAGAGAGACCGGGATAGACAGAAAGAGAGAGACTGGGATAGAGAGAGAGAGAGACTGGGATAGAGAGAGAGAGAGACTGGGATAGGGAGAGAGAGAGAGACTGGGATAGAGAGAGAGAGAGAGAGACTGGCATAGAGAGAGAGAAAGACTGGGATAGAGAGGGAGAGAGAGACTGGGATAGAGAGAGAGAGAGAGACTGGGATAGAGAGAGAGAGAGACTGGGATAGAGAGAGAGAGAGAGAGACTGGGACAGCGAGAGAGAAAGAGACTGGGACAGAGAGAGAGAGACTGGGATAGAGAGAGAGAGAGAGAGACTGGGATAGAGAGAGAGAGAGAGACTGGGTTAGAGAGAGAGAGAGACTGGGATAGAGAGAGAGACTGGGATAGAGAGAGACTGCGATAGAGAGAGGGAGAGAGACTGGGATAGAGAGAGAGATACTGGGATAGAGAGAGAGATACTGGGATAGAGAGAGAGACTGGGATAGAGAGAGAGAGATACTGAGATAGAGAGAGAGAGAGACTGGGATAGAGAGAGAATGGGATAGAGAGAGAGAGATACTGGGATCGAGAGAGAGAGAGACTAGGATAGACAGAGACTGCAATAGAGAGAGAGACTGGGATAGAGAGAGAGAGAGACTAGGATAGAGAGAGAGAGAGAGACTGGGATAGAGAGAGAGAGAGACTGGGATAGAGAGTGAGAGAGAGACTAGGATAGAGAGAGAGAGACTAGGATAGAGAGAGAGAGAGAGACTGGGATAGAGAGAGAGAGAGAGAGAGACTGGGATAGAGAGAGAGAGAGAGACTGGGATAGAGAGAGAGAGACTGGGATAGAGAGTGAGAGAGGGACTGGGATAGAGAGAGAGAGAGACTGGGATAGACAGAGAGAGAGACAGGGATAGAGAGAGAGAGTGAGACAGGGACAGAGAGGGAGAGAGACTGGGATAGAGAGAGAGAAACCGGGATAGAGAGAGAGAGACTGGGATAGAGAGAGAGAGAGACTCGGAAAGAGAGAGAGAGACTAGGATAGAGAGAGAGAGAGACTGGGATAGAGACAGAAAGACTGGGATAGAGAGAGAGAGAGTCTGGGATGGAAAGAGAGGGAGACTGGGATAGAGAGAGAGAGAGACTGGGATAGAGAGAGAGAGAGACTGGGTTAGAGAGAGAGAGAGACTGGGATAGAGAGAGAGAGAGAGACTGGGATAGAGAGAGACTGGGATGGAGAGAGGGAGAGAGACTGGGATAGAGAGAGAGAGAGATACTGGGATAGAGATAGACTGGGATAGAGAGACACTGGGATAGAGAGAGGGAGAGAGACTGGGATAGAGAGAGAGAGAGACTGGGATGGAGAGAGAGGGAGACTGGGATAGAGAGAGAGAGAGACTGGGATAGAGAGAGAGAGAGACTGGGTTAGAGAGAGAGAGAGACTGGGATAGAGAGAGAGAGAGAGACTGGGATAGAGAGAGACTGGGATAGAGAGAGGGAGAGAGACTGGGATAGAGAGAGAGAGAGATGCTGGGATAGAGAGAGAGATAGACTGGGATAGAGAGACACTGGGATAGAGAGGGAGAGAGACTGGGATAAAGAGGGAGAGAGACTGGGATAGAGAGAGAGAGAGACTGGGATAGAGAGAGAGAGACTGGGATATATATAGAGACTGGGATAGAGAGAGAGAGAGAGACTGGGATAGAGGGAGAGAGAGATTGGGGTAGACAGAGAGACTGGGATAGAGAGAGAGACTGGGACAGAGAGTGACTGGGATAGAGAGAGAGAGAGAGAGACTGGGATAGAGAGAGAGAGACTGGGATAGAGAGAGAGAGAGACTGGGATAGAGAGAGAGACTGGGATAGACAGACAGAGAGACAGGGATAGAGAGAGAGAGAGACTGGGAAAGAGAGAGAGAGACTGGGATAGAGAGAGAGAGAGACTGGGATAGAGAGAGCGAGAGACTGGGATAGAGAGAGAGAGACTCTAGGATAGAGAGAGAGTGACTGGGATAGAGAGAGAGAGACTAGGATCGAGAGAGAGAGAGAGACTATGATGGAGAGAGAGAGAGACGAGGATAGAGAGAGAGAGAGACTGGGATAGAGAGAGATAGAGACTGGGATAGAGAGAGAGAGAGAGACTAGGATAGAGAGAGAGAGACTGGGATAGAGAGAGAGAGAGACTCGGATAGAGAGAGAGAGAGACTATGATAGAGAGAGAGAAACTGGGCTAGAGAGAGAGAGAGAGACTGCGATAGAGAGAGAGAGAGACTGGGATAGAGAGAGAGAGAGACTGGGATAGAGAGAGAGAAACCGGGATAGAGAGAGAGAGACTGGGATAGAGAGAGAGAGACTGGGATAGAGAGAGAGAGAGACTGGGATAGAGAGAGAGAGAGACTGGGATAGACAGAGACAGGGATAGAGAGAGAGAAAGACTGGGATACAGAGAGAGAAACCGGGATAGAGAGAGAGAGACTGGGATAGAGAGAGAGAGACTAGGATAGAGAGAGAGAGAGACTAGAATAGAGAGAGAGAAACTGGGATAGAGAGAGAGAGAGACTGGGATAGAGAGAGAGAGAGACTGGGATAGAGAGAGAGAGACTGGGATAGAGAGAGAGAGAGACTGGGATAGAGAGAGAGAGAGACTGGGATAGAGAGAGAGAGAGACTGGGATAGAGAGAGAGAGAGACTGGGATAGAGAGAGAGAGACTGGGATAGAGAAAGAGAGAGACTGGGATAGACAGAGAGAGAGACAGGGATAGAGAGAGAGAGTGAGACAGGGACAGAGAGGGAGAGAGACTGGGATAGAGAGAGAGAAACCGGGATAGAGAGAGAGAGACTGGGATAGAGAGAGAGAGAGACTCGGAAAGAGAGAGAGAGACTAGGATAGAGAGAGAGAGAGACTGGGATAGAGACAGAAAGACTGGGATAGAGAGAGAGAGAGACTGGGATGGAGAGAGAGGGAGACTGGGATAGAGAGAGAGAGAGTCTAGGATAGAGAGAGAGTGACTGGGATAGAGAGAGAGAGACTAGGATAGAGAGAGAGAGACTGGGATAGAGAGAGAGAGACTAGGACAGAGAAAGAGACTGGGATAGAGAGAGAGAGATTGGGATAGAGAGAGAGAGATTGGGATAGAGAGAGAGAGAGACTGGGATAGAGAGAGAGAGAGACTGGGATAGACAGAGAGATGAGATAGACAGAGAGAGTGAGACAGGGATAGACAGAGAGAGAGACTGGGATAGAGAGAGAGGGACTGGGATAGAGAGAGAGAGAGACCGGGATAGACAGAAAGAGAGAGACTGGGATAGAGAGAGAGAGAGAGAGAGACTGGGATAGAGAGAGAGAGAGACTGGGATAGAGGGAGAGAGAGAGACTGGGATAGAGAGAGAGAGAGAGAGACTGGCATAGAGAGAGAGAAAGACTGGGATAGAGAGGGAGAGAGAGACTGGGATAGAGAGAGAGAGAGAGACTGGGATAGAGAGAGAGAGAGACTGGGATAGACAGAGAGATGAGATAGACAGAGAGAGTGAGACAGGGATAGACAGAGAGAGAGACTGGGATAGAGAGAGAGGGACTGGGATAGAGAGAGAGAGAGACCGGGATAGACAGAAAGAGAGAGACTGGGATAGAGAGAGAGAGAGAGAGAGACTGGGATAGAGAGAGAGAGAGACTGGGATAGAGAGAGAGAGAGAGACTGGGATAGAGAGAGAGAGAGAGAGACTGGCATAGAGAGAGAGAAAGACTGGGATAGAGAGGGAGAGAGAGACTGGGATAGAGAGAGAGAGAGAGACTGGGATAGAGAGAGAGAGAGACTGGGATAGAGAGAGAGAGAGAGGGACTGGGACAGAGAGAGAGAAAGAGACTGGGACAGAGAGAGAGAGACTGGGATAGAGAGAGAGAGAGAGAGACTGGGATAGAGAGAGAGACTGGGTTAGAGAGAGAGAGAGACTGGGATAGAGAGAGAGACTGGGATAGAGAGAGAGAGAGAGACTGGGATAGAGAGAGAGAGAGAGACTGGGATAGAGAGAGAGAGAGACTGGGATAGAGAGAGAGAGACTGGGATAGAGTTAGAGAGACTGGGATATATAGAGAGAGAGAGACTGGGATAGAGAGAGAGAGAGACTGGGATAGAGAGAGAGAGACTGGCATAGAGAGAGAGAGAGACTGGGATATATATATAGAGAGAGAGAGAGACTGGGATAGAGAGAGACTGGGATAGAGAGAGAGAGAGACAGGGATAGAGAGTGAGAGTGACTGGGATAGAGAGTGAGAGAGACTGGAATAGAGAGAGAGAGAGACTGGGATAGAGAGAGAGAGAGAGACTGGGATAGAGAGAGAGAGAGAGAGACTGGGATAGAGAGAGAGAGACTGGAATAGAGAGAGAGAGAGACTGGGATAGAGAGAGAGAGACTGGGATAGAGAAAGAGAGAGACAGGGATAGAGAGAGAGAGACTGGGATAGAGAAAGAGAGAGACAGGGATAGAGAGTGAGAGTGACTGGGATAGAGAGAGAGAGAGACTGGAATAGAGAGAGAGAGAGACTGGGATAGAGAGAGAGAGAGAGACTGGGATAGAGAGAGAGAGAGAGAGTGGGATAGAGAGAGAGAGAGAGAGACTGGAATAGAGAGAGAGAGAGAGAGACTGGGATAGAGAGAGAGAGAGACTGGGATAGAGAGAGAGAGAGACAGGGATAGAGAGTGAGAGTGACTGGGATAGAGAGAGAGAGACTGGAATAGAGAGAGAGAGAGACTGGGATAGAGAGAGAGAGAGACTGGGATAGAGGGAGAGAGAGAGAGAGAGAGACTGGAATAGAGAGAGAGAGACTGGGATAGAGAGAGAGAGAGACAGGGATAGAGAGAGAGAGACTGGGGTAGAGAAAGAGAGAGACAGGGATAGAGAGAGAGAGAGACTGGGATAGAGAGAGAGAGAGAGAGAGAGACTGGGATAGAGAATGGGATAGAGTGAGAGAGAGACAGGTATAGATAGAGAGAGAGACTGGGATAGAGAGTGAGAGAGAGAGACTGGGATAGAGAGAGAGAGAGACTGGGATAGAGAGAGAGGGAGACTGGGATAGAGAGAGAGAGACTGGGATAGAGAAAGAGAGAGACTGGGATGGAGAGAGAGAGAGACAGGGATAGAGAGAGAGAGAGAGACCGGGATAGAGAGAGAGAGAGAGACTGGGATAGAGAGAGAGAGACTGGGATAGAGAGAGAGACAGGGATAGAGAGAGAGAGAGACTGGGATAGAGAGAGAGAGAGAGAGACTGGGATAGAGAGAGAGAGACTGGGATAGAGAGAGAGAGACTGGGATGGAGAGAGAGAGAGAGAGACTGGGATGGAGAGAGAGAGAGACTGGGATAGAGAGAGAGAGAGACACTGGGATTTTGGGGGGAAGGTAGTGCATGACGGGGACCGCAGGGCATGGGGGAGGAGGGGTAGTGGGGGAGGGGCAGTGTGTGGGGTGCAGGTGGGAGGGGGTGGGTGTGGGGGAGGGTGCGAGGGGGAGGATATTTGTCAGGATCGATGGGCAGTGTTGCCAAGCTGCTGGTTTTGGGTGGTAAGTTAACAGCAACATCACGGTGTGATTGTTTTACCATTGCCTGTAATTTCCCTGCAGCCAAATCCACAGTATGCTACAACCATTGCAGTCTCATCCCGGGCACTATTTAACATGGAGGAGGAGACCAAGATCTACCAGAAAGATGGGGTGGAAGCTTATGTCAAACACCAAGTCGAACATGAGAATGAACCTTTTGCACCAGGCGCTGCTTTTCCCTTTGTCAAGGTAGGGTCCGAAAACCGTACACAGGCATTACTGCTCAGCAGTACAGCATTAACAAGGTGGATGTGCATGTATATCACTGGTATATCCCCAGTTGTCACTGTACATTTTACACACGCATATTTATGGTGTGTACTGGTTTGTGCATGTGGTGACGTTTGTGTGTGGCATGTTCCTGTGTGTATGTATGTGCATATATGTGCACATATTTGCATGCATATGTCTGTCTCTTTGAGTGCATGTGTGGTGTGCATGTGTGTCCATGGGTGTGTGTCCATGGGTGTGTGTGCACATCCACATGTGTGGATGGGCCTGCGTGGGTGAATGTGCGTGTGCATGCATGGTGTGTGTCTGCGTGTGCGCATAGCACAGTAGTTAGCATTGCTGCCTCACAGCGCCAGGGACCCAGGTTCAATTCCCAGCTTGGGTCACTGCGTGGAGTTTGCACATTCCCGCGTGTCTGCGTGAGTTTCCCCTGGCTGCTCCGGTTTCCTTCCACAGTTTGAAAGACGTGCTGGTTAAGTGCATTTTCCGTGCTAAATTCTCCCTCAGTGTACCTGAGCAGGCACTGGAATGTGGCGACTAGGGGATTTTCAGTAACTTCATTGCAGTGTTAATGTAAGCCTACTTGTGACAAATAAATAAAGTTTAAATAAACTAGTTGAAACTTCTGTTCAGGAAAATTCTTGCTGAATCGTTCTGCTCCTCTTTCCCAAGAAGCAAAGAAAATCTCTTTGATCGGAATGTTTGAGGAGATATTGCCAAGCGAGCAACTTATTAGATATCTGATCAATGGAAATGATTCTGTCTTTGTCTTAAGGCTGTGGAAGCTGTTAATGAACAGCTCAGGAATCTGTTTCCAGACAGCGATGAGCTCTTTGATATCGTTCTAGTCACCAACAATCACGCCCAGGTTGGGGTGCGACTTATCAACAGCATCAATCATTACGGTAAGCACAGCCCTTTACCCGCTCATAGTTTATGCACACTGTGTTCCCACACACACACACATACACACACACACACATACATACACACATACACACACTGTACCGTACTCCCACACACACACACCGTACCGTACTCCCACACACACACACCGTACCGTACTCCCACACACACACACACACATACACCATACTACGGTCCCACATGCACACACTGTACCGTACTGTTACACGCATGCATTGTACCATGCTCCCACACACATGCACTGTACTGTGCTATCACACGCATGCACTGTACTGTGCTCCCACACACACACACCGTACTGTGCTCCCACACACACACACCGTACTGTGCTCCCATCTACACATACCGGACTGTACTCCCACACTTATTCGCCCATGATAGTATCGGTAAGATTGACCATTGTACACTTCTTGAAGAGACAAAGTCACATTGAGAATAACCTCCATTGGGTTGAGTGGCAATATCACTCTGCTAAATGGGACAGACTTCGAACTGATCTAGCAACACAAGACTCAGCATCAATGAGGCGCTGTGGGCTATCAGCAGGCGGAACTGTGCTCCAGAACAATCTACAACCTCCTGGCCCGTCATATCCCCCACTCAACCATCACCATCAAACCAGGGGATCGACCCTGGTTCAATGGTGAGTGCAGGAGGGTGTGCCAGGACCAGCACTGGGCATACCGAAAAATGAGGTGTCAACCTGGTGAAGCTAAAACACAGGACTACTTACATACCAAATGGCAAAAATAGCAAGTGAAAGACAGAGCTAATTGATCCCACAACCAACAGATCAGATCTAAGCTCTACAATCCTTCCACATCCAGTTGTGAATGGTGGTGGAGAATTAAACAACTCACTAGAGGAGGCTCCACAAATATCCCCATCCCCAATGATGGAGGAGCCCAGCACATCAGGGCAAAAGATAAGGCTGAAACATTC
Source organism: Prionace glauca (assembly GCA_037974335.1). Taxonomy (NCBI): domain Eukaryota; kingdom Metazoa; phylum Chordata; class Chondrichthyes; order Carcharhiniformes; family Carcharhinidae; genus Prionace; species Prionace glauca. The sequence goes on along the minus strand of CM075744.1, from coordinate 50,203,114 downwards.
ACAACAATCTTCAGCCAGAAGTACCAGTGGATGATCCACCTCAGCCTCTTCCAGTGGTCCCCAGTATCTCAGATGCCAGTCTCCAGCCAATTCGATTCACTCCATGTGATATCAAGGAACAGTTGGAGGCACTGAATACTGCAATGGGCCCTGCTAACATTCTGGCAATCTAAAGAACATAGAACATAACAGCGCAGTACAGGCCCTTCAGCCCTCGATGACTTGTGAATCTAAAGCCCTTCTAACCTTCACTATTCCAATATCATCCATATGCTTATTGAATGACCCTTTAAATGCCCTTAATGTTGATGAATCCACTACTGCTGCAGGCAGGGCATTCCACACCCTTACTACTCTCTGAGTAAAGAACCTACCCCTGACATCCGTCCTATATTTATCACCCCTCAATTTAAAGCTATGCTGCCTCGTGTTAGCCATCACCATCCGAGGAGAAAGGTTTACACTGTCCATCCTATCTAATCCTCTGATCATTTTGTATGTCTCTATTAAGTCACCTCTTATCCTACTTCTCTCTAATGAAAACAGCCTTTTCTCATAAGACCTTCCCACCTTACCAGGCAACATCCTGGTAAACCTCCTCTGCACCCTTTCCAATGCTTCCACATCTTTCCTATAATGCGATGACCAGAACTGTACGCAATACTCCAAGTGCGGCCGCACCAGAGTTTTGTACAGTTGCAACATGACCTCATGGCTCCGAAATTCAATCCCTCTACCAATAAAAGCTAACACACCGTACGCCTTCTTAACAACCCTATCAACCTGGGTGCCAACTTTCAGGGATCTATGCACATGTACCCCGAGATCTCTCTGCTCGTCGACACTACCAAATATCTTACCATTAGCCCAGTGCTCCCTATTCCTGTTACTCTTTCCAAAGTGAATCACCTCACACTTTTCCACATTAAACTCCATTTGCCACCTCTCAGCCCAGCTCTGCAGCTTATCTATGTCCCTCTGCAAACTGTAACATCCTCCCGCATTGTTCACAACTCCACTGACTTTAGTGTCATCCACAAATTTACTAACCCATCCTTCTACATCCTCATCCAGATCATTTATAAAAATGACAAACAGCAGTGGCCCCAGAACAGATCCCTGAGGTACACCACTCGTAACTGAACTCTAGGATGAACATTTCCCATCAACCACCACCCTCTGTCTTCTATCAGCTAGCCAATTCCTGATCCAAACTGCTAAATCACCCTCAATCCCATGCTTTTGTATTTTCTGCAATAGCCTATCGTGGGGAACCTTATCAAATGCTTTACTGAAATCCATATACACCAGATCAACTGCTTTACCCTCATTCAACTGTTTAGTCACTTTCTCAAAGAACTCAATAAGGTTTGTGAGGCACGACCTACAGTTCAGATGTGTTCCAGACTTGCTGCTCCCCTAGCCAAGCTCTTCCAGTTCAGATACAACACTGGCATTTACCCAACAGTGTGGAAAATTGCTCAGGTCTGTCCTGTACACAAAAAGCAGGACAAATCCAACCCGTTCAATACCACCCAATCAGTCTACTCTCAAACTCATTTCGGTCTTGGTTCAAACATGGACAAAAGAGCTGAATTCCAGAGGTGAGAGTGACAGTCCTTGACATCAAAGCCGCATTCGACTGAGTGTGGCATCAAGGAGCCCTAGCGAAACTGGAATCAATGGGTATGGGGGCAAACTCTATTGGTTGGAATCTTACTTGGCACAATGGAAGATGGCTTTGCTTGTGGAAAGTCAGTCATCTCAGCTCCAAGACATCTCTGCAGGAGTCCCTCAGGGTGAATGTCCCAGGCCCAACAATCTTCAGCTGGTTCATCAATGACCTTCCCTCCATCATTAGGTCAGAAGTGGGGATGTTCACCGATGATTGTACAATGTTCAGCACGATTCGCGACTCCTCCGATAGTGAGTCCATGTTTAAATGCAACAAAATCTGGACAATGTCCAGGCTGGGCTGACAAATGGCAAGTAGCATTCGTGCCACAGAAATGCCAGGCAATGACCATCACCAATAAATGACACTCTAATCACCGCCCCTTAACATTCAATGGTGTTACCATCATTGAATCCCCAATGTCAACATCCTTGGAATTACCATTGACCAGAAACTCAGCTAGACTCACCATGTAAACACAGTGGCTACAAGAGCAGGTCAGATGCTAGGAATCCTGCAGCGAGTAACTCACCTCCTCACTCCCCAAAGCCTATTTGTAATCTACAAGGCATAAGTCAGGAGTGTGATGGAATTCTCCCCACTTGCTGGACGGGTGCAGCTCCAAATCTCAAGAAGCTCGACACCATCCAGGACAAAGCAGCCCACTTGATTGGCATTCCATCCAGAAACATTCAATGCTTCCACCACCGACGCTCAGTAGAATCAGTGTGTACCATCTACAAGATTCACTGCAGCAATTTACAAAGATACAAAGAACAAAACAGCACGGGAAACAGGCCCTTCGGCCCAACGAGCCCGCGCCGCCGTCCCATGGTCAGTGACCTATTCATGACTCTAGTCTATGCCTAATGTGTGAGGATCAGGGAGGTCCAATATAGGGACAATTTGTTACCCAATCAATCAGCCTAAAAGCACATTTTTGGGATGTGGGAGGAAACCGGAGCACCCGGAGGAAACCCACGCAACCACGGGGAGAACGCACAAACTCCCACGGACACAGGCCCAACTCCATGTGTCCGCACAGCAACAGAGATAACCTCTGTGCTGCCATGATGCCCTCGAGATGGTAAGTGCCTGTGGATAAAAATTTCATTATTAAAGACTCTATACCCCTGAGACTAAACTGACCCCAATCCTACAATGCTTAATAAGGCCTGCTATATCCCCCTATATGTAAACTGCTCATGTGGCTGTCCAAGTGACTCTTGAACAACCCTAGCGTGCCTGCTTCCACCACCTTACTCGGCAGTGCATTCCACATCCCCACTACCCTTTGTGTGAAAAACTGCCCTCTAACATTAGTCTTATATCTAGCCCCCCAATTTACTAAAGGTCCTTAGACAGCATCTTCCAAACCCACGACTACTTCCATCTAGAAAAGGGCAGCAGATAAATGGGAACACCACCACCTGCAAGTTCTCCTCCAAGTCACTCACCATCCTGACTTGGAAATATATCAGCCGTTCCTTCACGGTCCCTGGGTAAAAATCCTGGAATCCCTCCTTAACAGCATTGTGGGTCAACCCACAGAACATGGACTGCAGCGATTCACCACCATCTTCTCAAGGGGCAACTAGGGCAATAAATACTGACCAGCCAGCAATGCCCCATCCTACAAATGAATAAAAATAAGTCACAGGATTCACTCTAATCCAGTTCATAAGTTCTTTTCCATGCCCTGTTTTTGCTCCTCTATTTGCTTTCTTAAGTTCCATCTTGCACTTCCCATATTCCTCGAAGGCCACAGTTGAATTGCTCCCTTTGGACTTGCTAAAAGCTTTTCTCTTCTCCCTTATCCAGTCCTGAATTGTCCTCGACACCAGGGTTCCCTGAACTTATTGCTCCTACATTTCCCCCTATTGGACCTGTCGTTCCCCAGCTCCTTTCTGAATGGCCCTCACTGCTCTACTGTAGACTTTCCTGGGAGGAGCTGTTCCCACTGAGCTGTTGCCCAGATCCTGCCATGTTTTAATAAAATCTGCCTTCCCACAATCCAAAACTGTATTTTCCAGGTTAAGTCTCTCCTTGTCCATAACAATTTGAACTATAACACGTTGTGATTGCTATTGTTAAAATGCTCCTCCACTAAACATTTGTCCAGTTTCGTTCCCCAGAGCCAGATCCAGTACTGCACTCTCCCTTGCTGGAGCTTCTATATATTGATACAAAAATCTCCTCTGGATACACATTAAGAAATCTGCTCCATCTAAACTCTTCACACTCTGACTCTCTCAGTTTATGTTGGGGAAGTTGAAATCCCCGAGTATAATTACTGATTATTATTCTCACATATCTCTGTGAACTGTTTCCATATTTGCTTTGCTATTTCCTGCTGACTCTTTGGGGGAGCCTGTAACACATTTCCAGTAACATGGCTACCCCTCAGTAATGGATTGCCCCCTTTATATTCCTAAATTCGATGTTGGCCAACCTGTGAAACCAATCTAAAGCTCATCTAACCTACACTATTCCAATAACATCCATATGTTTATCTAATGACCATTTAACTGCCCTTAATGTTGGCGAATCCCCTGTTGTAGGCAGGGCATTCCACGCTCTTACTACTCTCTGAGTAAATAACTTACCTCTGACATTGGTTCTATATTTATCTCCCCTCAATTTAAAGTTATGTCCCCTCGTGTTAGCCTTCTCCATCTGAGGAAAAAGGTTTACACTGTCCATCCTATCTAATCCTCTGATCATCTTGTATGTCTCTATTAAGTCACCTCTTATCCTACTTCTCTCTAATGAAAACAGCCTCAAGTCCCTCAGCCTTTCCTCACAAGAACTTCCCACCATACCAGGCAACATCCTGGTAAACCTCCTCTGCACCCTTTCCAATGCCTCCACATCTTTCTTATAATGTGGGGACCAGAACTGTACGCAATACTCCAAGTGCGGCCGCACCAGAGTTTTGTACAGTTGTAACATGACCTCATGGCTCCGAAATTCAATCCCTCTCCCAATAAAAGCTAACACACCGTACGCCTTCTTAACAACCTTATCAACCTGGGTGCCAACTTTCAGGGATCTATACACATGGACGCTGAGATCTCTCTGCTCATCCACACTACCAAATATCTTACCGTTAGCCCAGTGCTCCCTATTCCTGTTACTCCTTCCAAAGTGAATCACTTCACACTTTTCCACATTAAACTCCATTTGCCACCTCTCAGCCCAGCTCTGCAGCTTATCTATGTCCCTCTGTAACTTGCAACATCCATCCTCACTGTCTACAACTCCACTGACTTTAGTGTCATCCGCAAATTAACTAATCCATCCTTCTACGCCCTCATCCAGGTCATTTATAAAAATGACAAACAGCAGTGGCCCTAAAACAGATCCTTGCAGTACACCACTAGTAACTGAACTCCAGGATGAACACTTCCCACCACCCTCTGTCTTCTTACAGCTAACAATTTCTGATCGAAACTGCTAAATTACCCTCAATCCCACGCCACTGTATTTTCTGCAATAGCCTATCGTGGGGAACCTTATCAAACCTTTACTGAAATCCATGTACACCAGATCAACTGCTTTACCCTCACCCACGTCTTTGGTCCCCCTCACCCTAAGCCCGTGACTCCTCATTCTATCCATTTCTAATAGCGGAAAAAGCTTACCACCATTTACTCTATCTGTCCCCTTCATAATCTTATAAACCTCTATTAGATCCCCCCTCAGCCGACGTCTCTCAAGGGAAAACAGCCCAAGTTCGTTCAATCTTTCCTCGTAAGACAGCCCTTCCATACCAGGCAGCATCCTGGTAAATCTCCTCTGCACTCTCTCCAGGATCTCTACATCCTTCCGGTAGTACGGCGACCAGAACTGGACGCAGTACTCCAAGTGAGGCCTAACCAACGTTCTATACAACTGCAACATCAGACTCCTACTCTTATATTCTATACCCCTTCCTATGAAGGCTAACATACCATACACTTTCCTCATCACATTCTGCACCTGCACCGACACCTTCAGGGACTTGTGCACTTGCACCCCCAGGTCTCTCTGCCTATCTATACTCCGAATAGTTCTACCTTTTATCGTATAACTCCCCTCTACATTATTCCGGCCACAGTGCATCACCTCGCATTTCTCCGGATTAAATTCCATTTGCCATCTATCTGCCCAATCTACCAGCCTGTCTATGTCCTGTTGCATTGCCAGGCACTGCTCCTCAGTACCTGCCAATCCAACCATCTTAGTGTCATCAGCAAATTTGCTGATCACACCACCTACCCCCTTTTCCAAGTCATTAATATATACTACAAATAGAAGAGGTCCTAGTACCGAGCCCTGCGGCACCCCACTGGTGACAGACCTCCAATTGGAAAAGGAGCCCTCCACTACTACCCGCTGTCTCCTCCTCCCAAGCCAGTTCTCCACCCATCTACATACCTGGCCTTGTATCCCATGAGCCTTCACCTTTTCTATCAGCCTACTATGAGGGACCTTGTCAAACGCCTTACTGAAATCCATATAGACGACATCAATGGCTTGTCCTTCGTCAACCGTTTTTGTCACCTCTTCAAAAAGTTCCACTAGATTCGTAAGGCACGACCTCCCTGTAACGAAGCCATGCTGCGTATCCCTGATCAGATTGCAGCGCTCCAGATGTTCATACATCCTATCCTTGAGGTTCCTCTCCATTAGCTTGCCTATAACTGAAGTCAAGCTCACTGGCCTATAATTCCCTGGGTTATCCCTCTGACCCTTCTTAAACAACGGTACTACATTTGCAATCCGCCAATCCTCTGGGACCTCACCTGTGTCCAAAGAAGAGACAAAGATTTGCGTCAGAGGCCCAGCAATTTCATCCCTCACCTCCCTTAGCAGCCTGGGATAGATGCCATCAGGCCCCGGAGATTTATCCGTCTTTATACTGTCTAAAAGTCCCAACACCTCTTCCCTCGTGATGACTATTTCCTCAACGGATCCTCAAACTCCTCAAGACAGCACCAGACATCAGGCCCCTCTCCTGCGTGAATACCGACGCAAAGTATTCATTCAAGATCTCCCCCATTCCCCCAGGCTCCAAGCATAGTTCCCCTCCTCTGTCCCTGAGAGGACCAATCTTCCCTCTAACCATCCTTTTGTTTCTAACATAGCTGTAAAATGCCTTAGGATTTTCCTTAATCCTACCCGCCAACGCCATTTCGTGGCCCCTTTTTGCCTTTCTGATGCCCCTTTTTAAGTTCTCTCCTACATTCTCTGTATTCTTCTAACGCTATCTCTGTCCTCAAATGCCTAGATATAATGTACGCCTCCCTCTTCCTCCTGACCAGGTCCTCAATATCCCTAGTTATCCACAGCTCTCTAATCCTACCCTTCCCATCCTTCCTCTTGACCGGCACATGTCTTTCCTGCAAAGATTTTAGTTTTCCCTTGAGAGACTCCCACATACCCAGCGTCGACCTGCCATCAAACAGCTTACCCCAGTCCATATCTTTAAGATCCTGCCTAATCCGGTTGTATCTAGCCCTCCCCCAGTTTAACACCCTCCCCTTAGGACAGGCTTCATCTTTATCCATTAATATCTTAAACCAGACAGAGTTGTGGTCACTGTTAGCCACATGCTCTCCTACTTCAACGTCAACCACCTGCCCAGGCTCATTCCCCAGAACCAAGTCCAGTATAGCCCCCTCTCTGGTCGGGCTATCCACATACTGTTCCAGGGATCCTTCCATTACACACTGTACAAATTCCTCCCCGAATCCTTAATTAATAATCCACAGAGAATGGAACCTATCAACAGAGGAGGATGCACACAGACTGAGCATCTGATAAGCTAATATTGAATTCAGAAATGCTTTTTCCATCACTCTCACACTTGTTCTATGTTCTCACACTTTAACATCACAGTGGCACAGTGCTCTGCTGCCTCACAACATCAATTCCTGGCTTGGGTCACTGTCTGCGTGGAGTCTGCACATTATCCCTGTATCTAGGGTTTCCTCCAGGTGCTCTGATTTCCTCCATAGTCCAAAAGACGTGCTAGTTTGGTCATTGACCATGTTAAATTCTCCCTCGATGTACCCGAACAGGCACTGGAGAGTGGTGACTAGGAGATATTCACAGTGACTTCATTGCAATGTTAATGTAAGCCTACTTGTGACATTAATAAATCAACTCGAACTTAACCCTATATTATTTTGGGACCTTGCAAAGCAAAGCCTGAGTAAATTTAGCCACCCTGGCACTGCCTGATTGGGCTGGCAGTGCGGTCTGAGTTGGGGGGTATGGTTATGATTGTGTGGGTATACACAACTGTGGTGGGCTTCTGCAGGGGGAGAACAGAGAACACATCGGGATAGTTCTGATGCCTCATTGTGGGGGTTGGGGGGGGAGGGGATGGGGTGGGTCCAGGAGGGAGGGGGAGGTGGGGCTTTCAGAGGAGGTCTCCCTCCCAAAACCGGTTCCCCCCAACCTCCCACCGAGCCCAAAACTGGTGCCAATCTCCCTGCTTTCAAAAATCAGACCGATGCAGTAATATTTTAAGTGCCAAACTCACCACAAAAAGCAGTGTTTTGATAAGATTGTGCCTGTAGTCTGTATGGGCAGTACATAAAAAACACAGCATCTGGCAAACACGTAACTCCTGACTTAACAGTGGATATTTCAAGTTATTTTCTATTCAAGGACAAAGTGAGAATAGAATTAAAATGTACAAACATTAATGGCCTCTGAGCCCCACTCACTGACCCCTCACCCTCTCACTGACCCCCTCCATCCTCTCACTGACCCCCGCGCCCTCACTGACCCCCTCCATCCCTTCACTGACCCCTATGTCCTCACTGACCCTCCACCCCCTCACTGACCCCTGTGCCCTCACTGACCCCCTCCATCCCCTCACTGACCCCCATGCCCTCACTGACCCTCCACCCCCTCACTGACCCCCTCCATCCCCTCACTGACCCCACCCCCTCACTGACCCCCCCACACGCTCACTGACTCCCTCCACCCTCTTACTGACCCCTCACCCCCTCACTGACCCCTCACCCCCTCACTGACCCTCCACCCCCTCACTGACCCCCGCGCCCTCACTGACCCCCTCCATCCCTTCACTGACCCCTATGCCCTCACTGACCCTCCACCCCCTCACTGACCCCCGCGCCCTCACTGACCCCCTCCATCCCCTCACTGACCCCCACCCCCTCACTGACCCCCCCACACGCTCACTGACTCCCTCCACCCTCTTACTGACCCCTCACCCCCTCACTGACCCTTCACCCTCTCACTGACCTCTCATCCCCTCACTGACCCTCCCCCTCACTGGCCCTCCCCCCCACTGACCCTCCCCCTCACTGACTCATTCTCTGTTCCTCTCCAGGACTGTCAGTGGAAAGGTTTTGTATGACTGGTGGCAAAAGTCCAATCGAATATTTGAAAGCTTATCACACCAACCTCTATCTCTCAGCTGATTCAGAGAAAGTGCAAGATGCCATTGAGCAGGGTAAGTAACTCTGCTTCCATGGTAACTCTGATCACACAAGGACATTTTTCAATGGCAGTAAGATGTGGGACAGCCTGAAAGACACTCAGCTTGGAGGCTGCAAAGTGTGATCACTCGCTGTGTTGAAGAACGTTCCTCTGGGCAGGCACATGCACTTTGGGGACAGCATTAAGAGAGTTTGAAAGTGTGAGGTTTCGTGGATGTGCGCACTCCTACTGCTGCTCTAGCTCGGGGTTAGGGTTAGATGGAGACTCCTGCTGATAATTGGCAATAAGAGTTTGTTGGGGCAGAAAGATTCACCAGGGTGGGGATCAGGTGAAATTCCTTAACTGAGGTGAGGCAGTGAATTAGTTACCTTCACATTCACCATCATCCATTCCCAGTCTGATTTCCCATAGGAAATTCTCATTGATCACTGTGCCAAATGATTGGAATGCATCCACTTGCTGTTTAAGAATTTTGGTTCTCTGGAATTTCTGCTGCTTCCGGGTTTTCAGAATGCAGTGTTTCATACCAGAGGTTTAGTGTGGGATGACAGGGCAAGAGGTCGAGGAGTTTCTCTCCAGTGGACTATGAGGGTTTGTTATTTATAATACAGAATATAACTGACAATCTGTTAAAACCAACAGCATGACTGGGATTTTGAGTTGCGGGAATAGAGTGTGATTGTCAGAAATAAAACAGTGATGGAGATTCCACACAGGACTGGTTTAGTGAAGACACCCAGCTGAGGATTTTGAGTAACATGCAGCTGCTGCATGTGAATAAACTCATTGGCCTCTTTTCCTCTGCATAAGATGATGGACCTGTTTCTGATTGCATGGAAAATGTGAAATTGTCCATTTTCATAGAAATCATAGAAACCCTACAGTACAGAAAAAGGCCATTCGACCCATCGAGTCTGTACCAACCACAATCTCACCCAGGCCCTAACCCCATATCCTTATATATTTTACCCACTAATCCTCTAACCATCTGTGGTCAATTTAGCATGGCCAATCAACCTAACCCGCACATCTCTGGACTGTGGGACGAAACCAGAGCATCCGGAGAAAACCCACGCAGACACGAGGAGAATGTGCAAACTCCACACAGACAGTGACCCAAGCCAGGAATCGAACCAAAGTCCCTGGAGCTGTGAAGCAGCGGTGCTAACCACTGTGCAAGAAAAATATAAAAGAATATAAAAGAAAATGATCTAAATAATGAGAGATTGCAAAGCTCTGAGATACAGAGGGATCTGGGTGTTTGAGTGCATGAATCACAAAAGGTTAGTATTTTGGTATAGCGAGGAATTAGGAAGGCTAATTTGTTTATTGTGAGAGGAATTGAATACAAAAATAGGGAGATAATCCTTCAGTTGTGCGTCTGGAATATTGTGCACAGTCTCCTTATTTAAGGAAGGATGTAAATGTGTTAGAAACAGTTCAGAGAAGATTTACGAGAGTAAAAGCAGGAATGGGCAGTTTGTCTTAGGAGGAAACATTAGAAAGGTTAGGCTTGTACCCACTGGAGTTAGAAGAGGCGACTTGATGGAAACATATAAGACCCTGAGGGATATTGAAAGATTGGATGGGGAGAGGCTGTTTCCTCTTGTGGGAGAATCTAGAACTCGGGTTCACTGTTTAAAATGGAGATGGGGTCAAATGTTTTCACTCAGATGTAGTGAGTCTCTGGAACTCTTTTCCTGAAAAGGCAATGGAAGCAGAGTCTTTGAATATTTTGAAGGCAGAGATGGGTAGATTCTTGGTAAGCAGAGGGTGAAAGGTCATCGGGAGTAGGAGGGATACAGATTTATAGTTATCCAATCAACCATTTTCTTATTAAATGGTGGAGCAGGTTGGAGGGGCTGAATGGCCTGCTGCTTGTTTGAATGTAAATGTCCTGGTGATGGGGTAGCTTCAGGTGGTCCATTTTGCTGAAACAGAGTCCTGTGAGAGACAGCTTCAGCCACAAGTGCTGCACAAAGAGGTTTTCATCTGTTGTTGTGGGTGTTCTTAGCCTCTGTTGTCCAGTCAAAGTCGACAGTGTTGTGATGGGGCAGGACCATGTACAGACTTTTTACTGAAGGAGAGAATAACCTGCACTGGGGGCAGTTTAAAGGTTCACTCGGTCATTGCTAGGATGATGGGGCTGCTTTTTGAAGAAAGGTTGAACAGGTTGGAGCTATGCTGATTGGAGTTTGGCAGAATGAGGGGGTGATCTTGTTGAAACATGTAAGATTCTGAGGAGATTTGATAGATGCTGAGAGGATGGTTCCTCTCCTAGGGGAATCTAGATCCAGTTCAAAAATAAAACTTCTTTTAAAATGAGATTGAGGAAGCATTTCTTCTCTCAGGTCACCCAATCTTTGGAATTCTCTCCCACAGACAGTAGTTTGGGTCACTGAATATATTGAAGGCTGAGGGAGAGACACTGTGTTTTATACATAAGGGAGTGAAGGGGTCTGGGTGACAGGAGTAAAATCCAGTCAGATCAGATATGATATTGGATGGCAGAAAAAGCTTAAGATGCCAATCATTGCTCCTATTTCTAATGATCATCCCACACGTCTTTCACCATTTTCCTCTGTCTCCAGCTCAGATCTCCCAAAGTGCAAATCCATCTTTCGGGCCTTCACGTCACATTTGAGAAAATTGTGGCATAGAGCTATAGAGACAATTCAGCACATCTTGTCCATGTTAGCCCAAAGTCACCAAGGTGATTTTCTAATCCAACTTTCCTGCACATGAACATAGCTCTGCAAGTTACAGCACTCAAGCTGCAGATCCAAGTACTTCCCAAAAGAGTTTCTGGTCTCTGCCTCCCCACCAACTCATGCAGCGAATTCCAGACACCCACCATCCTTTGTGTCCACCAAGGGAAACAACTTTATTCTGTTCACTCAATCTCTTCCCCTCATATTTTTGTAAACCTCAATCAAGTTGCCCCTCAGTCTTATTTGTTCCAAGGAAAATAACCCCAACCTATCCAATCTCTTCTCACTGCTACACTTCTCTAGCCCAGGCAACATAAACCTCCTCTGCACTCTCTCCAGGGCAGTTACATCCTTCCTGTAATGTGACCAGAACTGCAAATAATACTCCAATTGTGGCCTCACCATTGTTTTATACAATTTAACATTACTTTTAGATTTGATACATCTATCAGTGAAGGAGAGCATTCCATGTGCCTTCTTTACAACCTTGTCTACTTGAACTGCTGCCTTTAGGGATTCGTGTACTTGTAGACCAAGATCTAATGTTTCCATAAAACATTAGACAGGGGTTGTGGGTGGAGAGGGGGACTGGTGGTGTTGAGATGGCAGCGCGGGCTCGTTGGGCCGAAGGGCCTGTTTCCCGGGTTGATTTTGTTCTTTGTTCTTTGATCTCTCATTTCATCTACCCCTGTTAGTATATTCCCATTTATTGTGTATTCCCTGTAACTATTTGACCTCCCTAAATGCATTACCTCACATTTCTCTGTATCAAAATCCATCTGCCACTTTACCACCCACTCCATTAACCCACCAATAGTGTTTTGGAGCTTACAGCTATCCTCTACACTATCCACTACACGACCAATCTCTGTGTCATCTGCAAATTCCCAATTGTACCTGCCATGTTCACATCCAAATCATTAATCTAAAAAACAGCAGCAGAGCCCCAACATGGAGCCCTGTGGAACACCACTTGAAGCTACTTTACATTCACAAGACCATCCATTGACCATTACCCTTTGTTCCTGTAACTAAGCCAACTTAATATCCAGTTTGCCACATTACCCTGCATCCCATTGGCTTTTTTTGACTAATCTGCCATGTGTCAAACGCTTGCTAAAATCCATATACTCAACATCCACTGCACTAACTTCATCAATGCATCTTGTCACTTCCTCAAAGAATTGAATTAAGTTTGAGAGGGAAGATCTTCCTTTAACAAATGCATGTTGACCATCCCTGACAAGTCCATGCCTTTCTATGTGACATTTAATCCTATCTCTCAAAATTGATTCTACTAATTTGCCCATCACTGATGTGACATTAACTGGTCTATAATTGTTTGGCATGGCCTTCAATCCCTTTTTAAACAATGGAACTACATTTGCATTACTCCAGTCCTCTGGTACCTCCCCTATGTCTAGTGAGGATTGGAAAATCATCCTCAGAGCATCTGCTACCTCCTCCCTGACCTCCTTCAACAGATTTCGAAACAATTCATCTGGTCCTAGAGAATATTAACTTTCAAATGTTCGAACTCTTCAAGTACTTTCTCTCTCTTTATGATTATTAGAGTCCAATATCTCACAGAGCTCCTCATGGAATACTATATCTGCATCATTCCTTTCCTTTGTAAACACACAGACAAAATATTCATTCCCTTCCCACTGCCCCTGAATCTACTCACAAGTTCCCTTCTTCATCTCTGATCACTTTTTCCTTAACTAACATTTTATCATTAATATAATGGTAGAAAATCATTGTGCTTTCTTTAACGATCTGGAATGTACTGTCTGAGAGTGTGGTGGAGACAGATTCACACAGTGAGTGGTTAGGATCTGAAATATAATGTGGTGGTGGCAGATTTAATCATGGTTTAGGTTTTGAGTGGTAAAAATACTATAGGGATATAGGGGAGCGGTTTTGAGTAGGACACAGTGCTGATCTTACATAGAGATCGTTGACATAGAATGGGCAAGATGTTTACTACACAGAAACAGGCCACTCTATAATATATTTTACTCTGTTAGTGTTGAAGGGGGTAGAATGAGGTCAGTGACAAAAGCTAAAGGGTGAGATGAAGGAAATGTATTTTTTTTACATAATGTGGAATTGTGATTTGGAATTATTAAACACCTGTACTAGACGTGGAATCAGATTCAGTCACATCTCTTAAAATTGAGTAAATCATTGAAGATTAAAAATCCACAGATATGGAACAGGAGCAGGGAAGTGTGACTAATGGATTGCTTTTCCACAGAGGCACAATGTGTTAACAGCCCCCTCCCATACTGCGTGATTCGATGAGAGATGGTGAGAGAAAGGCTGAACTTGGGGTTCACAGTGGAACCAGTGACATGGTAACAGTGGAACTGGGGCTTTGTAAAAAGCGTTCCAGCAGTCTGGGAAAATATTAAGCAGCTGGAGGTCTAGAATCTGAGGGTTGCTCCCAGTACCAAATAGTGCAGAAATGAGAGTTCAATGGCTGGAAAGATAGTGCAGAAGGGAAGGTTTCAGATTCCGATAATAGACTGTGGAATAAGAGTGACCTGGACAATCTCCACTTGAATAATTAGTACTACAGGAATGGTTGATGTTGGACAAGATTGGAGGGATTACTTTTAGACTAGGTATTAACTCTGGCAGTTAATGTGAGGAATGCAGGAACACTAATTAAACATATCGGCTGGAAGTTTACCGTCCTGCCTGCCACAGGAATCAGAGTGGATGAGCGGTGGACCACAGGAAGATCCATTGACCAGGGGCGGGATTTTAGGGTTTTGGGAGGACAAAAACTCCCGCCCCAGTGTTTTAAACAATCCAGGGTGCATGACTCGATCAACAGGAGCAGAAAGAATCATTAACATTGAGCCACAATTCGGAGACATTTCCAAAAGAGGCAAGTTTCCAGCAGTGACTCAAAAGTGCATAGAGGTTTAAGGAAGGAATTCCATTGGTTAAGAAGGAGGCACTTAATGACTCCTGATAGTGAGTGGAAGAAAGTAGGAGAGGTACAAGGGCCAGCATTATTGGAACACTGAGAGTACAGTGAGCTGTTATGCTGGACATTACTGAGATAGGGAGCGTCAATACAATTTAAAATAAAGATGAGTATTTGCAATCAATGTGTTATCAGCCCCGTGTAGGTCAACAAGCTCAGGAATGTTTCCTGTATCTCTGTTGTCCCACTTACCATGCCTGCATTTCTGGCATAACGTGTGCCTAGCACAGTTATAGCTGTCTATATATAGCAGTGTGACACATGCCAGTGAGGGCAGTCAACTGACAGCGAAAGTCACCCTCTCACAACCAGTGAAGAATGAGCCATTCACCAGAGTCTGATAGTGTATAAGAAACTCATGCCACACACCAATCTTCAGCAGCCCACAGTTCACAGTGAACACCACTCTGTCCCCTGTTGGATCCCACAGAACCCTACCCTTTTTCCAGCTGCTATTGCTGCAGATGTGCTGATCGCTGTGTGAGTTACTGACTGAGTTTTCCCACTCCCCAGGGATTGCAGCCGCGAGGATCTTCAGTCCCAATACAGGCATCACTGTTTCCCAGAGGCAGCTGAGGGTGGCTTTCGATGGAGACGCAGTCCTTTTCTCTGATGAATCTGAACAGATTGTCAAAAAACACGGCTTAGATAAATTTTTTGAACATGAGCAGACCAATGAAAACAAGCCATTAGCTATGGTAAGGAACATTCTGGAATAAAGGGTGGCCAACACCAGTGAGGTATGGAGAATAAGGGGCTGAATCTGGCCTCTAGTTCACACTGACAGAATGTACTGACAGATTTGCCAACTGTCAACGCCGATTGTTTCACTAACACAACAATTCATTCATCACACTGTCCATGACAAAGAAATGGATTCCGCCTACACCAAGTGTGAACACTCTGTACACCGAGTGTGAACGCTCCGTACACCGAGTGTGAACGCTCCGTACACCGAGTGTGAACGCTCCGTACACCGAGTGTGAACGCTCCGTACACCGAGTGTGAACGTTCCCTACACTGAGTGTGAACACTCCGTACGCCAAGTGTGAACACTCCGTACACCGAGTGTGAACACTCCCTACACCAAGTGTGAACACTCCCTACACCAAGTGTGAACACTCCCTACACCAAGTGTGAACACTCTGTACACCGAGTGTGAACGCTCCGTACGCCGAGTGTGAACACTCCCTACACCAAGTGTGAACACTCCCTACACCAAGTGTGAACACTCCCTACACCAAGTGTGAACACTCTGTACACCGAGTGTGAACACTCTGTACACCGAGTGTGAACGCTCCGTACGCCGAGTGTGAACACTCCCTACACCAAGTGTGAACACTCTGTACACCGAGTGTGAACGCTCCGTACGCCGAGTGTGAACACTCCCTACACCAAGTGTGAACACTCTGTACACCGAGTGTGAACGCTCCGTACGCCGAGTGTGAACACTCCCTACACCAAGTGTGAACACTCTGTACACCGAGTGTGAACGCTCCGTACGCCGAGTGTGAACACTCCCTACACCAAGTGTGAACACTCCGTACGCCGAGTGTGAACGTTCCCTACACTGAGTGTGAACACTCCGTACGCCAAGTGTGAACACTCCGTACACCAAGTGTGAACACTCCCTACACCAAGTGTGAACACTCCCTACACCAAGTGTGAACAGTCTGTACACCGAGTGTGAACGCTCCGTACGCCGAGTGTGAACACTCCCTACACCAAGTGTGAACACTCTGTACACCGAGTGTGAACGCTCCGTACGCCGAGTGTGAACGTTCCCTACACTGAGTGTGAACACTCCGTACGCCAAGTGTGAACACTCCGTACACCGAGTGTGAACACTCCCTACACCAAGTGTGAACACTCCCTACACCAAGTGTGAACACTCCCTACACCAAGTGTGAACACTCTGTACACCGAGTGTGAACGCTCCGTACGCCGAGTGTGAACACTCCCTACACCAAGTGTGAACACTCCCTACACCAAGTGTGAACACTCCCTACACCAAGTGTGAACACTCTGTACACCGAGTGTGAACGCTCCGTACGCCGAGTGTGAACACTCCCTACACCAAGTGTGAACACTCTGTACACCGAGTGTGAACGCTCCGTACGCCGAGTGTGAACACTCCCTACACCAAGTGTGAACACTCCCTACACCAAGTGTGAACACTCTGTACACCGAGTGTGAACGCTCCGTACGCCGAGTGTGAACACTCCCTACACCAAGTGTGAACACTCTGTACACCGAGTGTGAACGTTCCCTACACCGAGTGTGAACACTCCCTACACCAAGTGTGAACACTCTGTACACCGAGTGTGAACGCTCCGTACACCGAGTGTGAACGCTCCGTACACCGAGTGTGAACGCTCCATACACCGAGTGTGAACGTTCCCTACACTGAGTGTGAACACTCCGTACGCCAAGTGTGAACACTCCGTACACCGAGTGTGAACACTCCCTACACCAAGTGTGAACACTCCCTACACCAAGTGTGAACACTCCCTACACCAAGTGTGAACACTCTGTACACCGAGTGTGAACGCTCCGTACGCCGAGTGTGAACACTCCCTACACCAAGTGTGAACACTCCCTACACCAAGTGTGAACACTCCCTACACCAAGTGTGAACACTCTGTACACCGAGTGTGAACGCTCCGTACGCCGAGTGTGAACACTCCCTACACCAAGTGTGAACACTCTGTACACCGAGTGTGAACGCTCCGTACGCCGAGTGTGAACACTCCCTACACCAAGTGTGAACACTCTGTACACCGAGTGTGAACGTTCCCTACACCGAGTGTGAACACTCCCTACACCAAGTGTGAACACTCTGTACACCGAGTGTGAACGTTCCCTACACCGAGTCTGAACACTCCGTACGCCGAGTGTGAACACTCCGTACACTTGGTGTGAACGTTCTGTACACTGGGTGTGAACGCTCCGTACACTGAGTGTGAACGTTCCCTACACCGAGTGTGAACACTCCCTACACCAAGTGTGAACACTCTGTACACCGAGTGTGAACACTCCCTACACCAAGTGTGAACACTCCGTACGCCGAGTGTGAACACTCCGTACACTTGGTGTGAACGTTCTGTACACTGGGTGTGAACGCTCCGTACACTGAGTGTGAACGCTCCGTACACTGGGTGTGAACGCTCCGTACACTGGGTGTGAACGCTCCGTACACTGGGTGTGAACGCTCTGTACACTGGGTGTGAACGCTCCGTACACTGGGTGTGAACGCTCCGTACACTGGGTGTGAACGCTCCATACACTGGGCGTGAACGCTCCATACACTGGGTGTGTCGGGTCTGGGTGTGAACGCTCCGTACACTGAGTGTGAACGCTCCGTACACTGGGTGTGAACGCTCCGTACACTGGGTGTGAACGCTCCGTACACTGGGTGTGAACGCTCTGTACACTGGGTGTGAACGCTCTGTACACTGGGTGTGAACGCTCCGTACACTGGGTGTGAACGCTCCGTACACTGGGTGTGAACGCTCCATACACTGGGTGTGTCGGGTCTGGGTGTGAACGCTCCGTACACTGGGCGTGAACGCTCCATACACTGGGTGTGTCGGGTCTGGGTGTGAACGCTCCGTACACTGGGCGTGAACGCTCTGTACACTGGGTGTGAACTCTCCGTACACAGGGTGTGAACGCTCTGTACACTGGGTGTGAACTCTCCGTACACTGGGCGTGAACGCTCTGTACACTGGGTGTGAACGCTCCGTACACTGGGTGTGAACTCTCCGTACACTGGGTGTGTCGGGTCTGGGTGTGAACGCTCCGTACACTGGGCGTGAACGCTCTGTGCACTGGGTGTGAACTCTCCGTACACTGGGTGTGAACGCTCCGTACACTGGGTGTGAACGCTCCGTACACTGGGTGTGAACGCTCCGTACACTGGGTGTGAATGCTCCGTACACTGGGTGTGAACGCTCCGTACACTGGGTGTGACGGGTCTGGGAGTGAACGCTCCGTACACTGAGTGTGAACGCTCCGTACACCGGGTGTGAACTCTCCGTACACTGGGTGTGAACTCTCCGTACACTGGGTGTGTCGGGTCTGGGTGTGAACGTTCCGTACACTGGGAGTGAACGCTCCGTACACCGGGTGTGAACTCTCCGTACACTGGGTGTGAACTCTCCGTACACTGGGTGTGTCGGGTCTGGGTGTGAACGTTCCGTACACTGGGTGTGAACGCACCATACACTGGGTGTGAACTCTCCGTACACCGGGTGTGAACTCTCCGTACACTGGGTGTGATGAGTCTGGGTGTGAACTCTCCGTACACTGGGTGTGACGGGTCTGGGTGTGAACGCTCCGTACACCGGGTGTGAACTCTCCGTACACTGGGTGTGACGGGTCTGGGTGTGAACGCTCCGTACACTGGGTGTGAACGCTCCGTACACTGGGTGTGAACGCTCCGTACACTGGGTGTGACGGGTCTGGGTGTGAACGCTCCGTACACTGGGTGTGAACTCTCCGTACACTGGGTGTGACGGGTCTGGGTGTGAATGCTCCATACACTGGGTGTGACGGGTCTGGGTGTGAACGCTCCGTACACTGGGTGTGAACTCTCCGTACACTGGGTGTGAACGCTCCGTACACTGGGTGTTAACGCTCCGTACACTGGGTGTGACGGGTCTGGGTGTGAACGCTCTGTACACTGGGTGTGACGGGTCTGGGTGTGAACTCTCCATACACTGGGTGTGAACTCTCCGTACACCGGGTGTGAACTCTCTGTACACTGGGTGTGAACTCTCCGTACACTGGGTGTGACGGGTCTGGTGTGAACACTCCGTACACCAGGTGTGAACTCTCCGTACACTGGGTGTGACGGGTCTGGGTGTGAACGCTCCGTACACCGGGTGTGAACTCTCCGTACACTGGGTGTGAACTCTCCGTACACTGGGTGTGAACGCTCCGTACACCGGGTGTGAACTCTCCGTACACTGAGTGTGAACGCTCCGTACACTGGGTGTGAACGCTCCGTACACCGGGTGTGAACTCTCCGTACACTGGGTGTGAACTCTCCGTACACTGGGTGTGAACGCTCCGTACACTGGGTGTGAACGCTCCGTACACCGGGTGTGAACTCTCCGTACACTGGGTGTGAACGCTCCGTACACTGAGTGTGAACGCTCCGTACACCGGGTGTGAACTCTCCGTACACTGGGTGTGAACGCTCCGTACACTGGGTGTGAACGCTCCGTACACTGGCTGTGAACGCTCCGTACACTGGGTGTGAACGCTCCGTACACTGGCTGTGAACGCTCCGTACACTGGGTGTGAACTCTCCGTACACTGGGTGTGAACTCTCCGTACACTGGGTGTGAACGCTCCGTACACTGTGTGAACGCTCCGTACACTGGGTGTGAACGCTCCGTACACCGGGTGTGAACTCTCCGTACACTGAGTGTGAACGCTCCGTATACTGGGTGTGAACGCTCCGTACACCGGGTGTGAACTCTCCGTACACTGGGTGTGAACTCTCCGTACACTGGGTGTGAACGCTCCGTACACTGGGTGTAAACGCTCCGTACACTGGGTGTGAACGCTCCGTACACCGGGTGTGAACGCTCCGTGAACTGGGTGTGAACTCTCCGTACACTGGGTGTGAACTCTCCGTACACTGGGTGTGAACTCTCCGTACACTGGGTGTGAACGCTCCGTACACTGGGTGTGAACGCTCCGTACACTGGCTGTGAACGCTCCGTACACTGGGTGTGAACTCTCCGTACACTGGGTGTGACGGGTCTGGTGTGAACGTTCCGTACACCAGGTGTGAACTCTCCGTACACTGGGTGTGACGGGTCTGGGTGTGAACGCTCCGTACACCGGGTGTGAACTCTCCGTACACTGGGTGTGAACTCTCCGTACACTGGGTGTGAACGCTCCGTACACCGGGTGTGAACTCTCCGTACACTGAGTGTGAACGCTCCGTACACTGGGTGTGAACGCTCCGTACACCGGGTGTGAACTCTCCGTACACTGGGTGTGAACTCTCCGTACACTGGGTGTGAACGCTCCGTACACTGGGTGTGAACGCTCCGTACACTGTGTGTGAACTCTCCGTACACTGGGTGTGAACGCTCCGTACACCGGGTGTGAACGCTCCATGAACTGGGTGTGAACGCTCCGTACACCGGGTGTGAACTCTCCGTACACTGGGTGTGAACTCTCCATACACTGGGTGTGAACGCTCCGTACACTGTGTGTGAACTCTCCGTACACTGGGTGTGAACGCTCCGTACACCGGGTGTGAACGCTCCATGAACTGGGTGTGAACGCTCCGTACACCGGGTGTGAACTCTCCGTACACCGGGTGTGAACTCTCCGTACACTGGGTGTGAACTCTCCGTACACTGGGTGTGACGGGTCTGGGTGTGAATGCTCCATACACTGGGTGTGAACTCTCCGTACACTGGGTGTGATGGGTCTGGGTGTGAACAGTCCGGGTGTAAAAACTATTGATGAAAAGTATTCGTTGCGATTTGAACAGGGTCCTCTGAAAGGGTTTTTGGAATCACTGGGAAAGTTGCAGAAGAAGTTTTATATTAAAGGTCAGCGGTTGACGTGTCCAATCCGGACTTACCTGGTTACAGCTCGGAGCGCAGCCAGTTCAGGAGCTCGCGCTCTGAAGACCTTGCGGAGTTGGGGCCTGGAGACGGATGAAGCTCTTTTCCTGGCTGGAGCTCCCAAAGGGCCTCTTCTACAGAAAATCCGTCCACATATTTTCTTTGATGATCAAATGTTTCATGTGGAAGGAGCGAAGGAGATGGGAACCATTGCAGCTCATGTTCCTTACGGAGTTAGTCAGAAACACAGGGAAATGGAGGAGAGGAAGGAGAGGGTGATGGAGTAGCTGCAGCTGCCAGATGTGCTGTCATACTAGAACCCAAGCACCCAGATGTTCCATTGACCCCCATTCTTTTTGCTGCTTTTCCTTCTGAAACTGTGCACAAAGGCTCAGTGTAACCTCTCCTCCTAATCCAACCCCTACCTCAATCCATCCCACCTCCCCTCCCAATCCTCTCTCTCCCTTTCCCTGCCTCCCCCTCCCATTAACTCCACCTACCATCAAGCCACCCACTCACTCCTTTCCCTCCCTCCCTCTCACTTTTCATCCACCCTTTCTTCACCCATAAAAGCCTCATAAATTCATACTGACAGAATCATACTTTACAGATAATGTCCCAGACACCATCATTATCATCCCTGAATGTGTCCTGTCCCACTGACAGGACCAGAACTAACAGAGGTGGTGGCACGGTGATATACAGTCAGGAGGGAGTTACCTTGGGATTCCTCAACATCGACTGCCTCTCATGACCTCAGCTCAGACATGGGCAGGGTTACCACATACCTTCCTCCTTCGGCTGATGAATCAGTACTTGTCCATGTTGAACAACTCTTGGAGGAAGCACTGAGGTTGGTAAATGTACTCTGGGTGGGGGATTCTAACATCCTCCACCAACAGTGACCCAGCAGCAGCACGACTGATCGAGCTGGTCGGGTTGGAAAGGATATAACTGCCAGACTGTGTCTGCAGCAGGTGGTGAAACACCCAACAAGAGGCAAAAACATACTCAATCTCATCCAAACCAGTCTGCAGATCTGTCCATGACAGTATCAATAAGAGTGACCACAGCACTGTCCGTGTGGAATGACCATCTTCACAACTCAATTTTCAAGTTTGTTGACGATAGCACCATAATGGTTCGGATCTCGAACAATGACGAGACAGAGTACAGGAATGAAGTAGAGAATCTGGTGAACTGGGGCGGCAACAATAATCTCTGTCTCAATGTCAACAAAATGAAGGAGATTGTCATCTGTTTCAGGAAGCGTAAAGGAGAACATCCCCTGTCTACATCGTAAGAAGTTTCACACCAGGTTCAAGTCCAACAGGTTTATTAACGCCACTAGCTTTTGGGGCTCTGCCCCTTCATCAGATGAATGGAGAGTTCTGATCACAAACAGAACATATAAAGGCACACACTCAGTTTACAGAATATTGATAAGAATGTGAGTTTTTACAGCTAATCAAGTCTTAAAGGTACAGACAATGTGAGTGGAGATAGCATTAAGCACAGATGTGTATTGCCTCCA
The DNA here is from genome assembly GCA_037974335.1 of Prionace glauca. Classification (NCBI taxonomy): domain Eukaryota; kingdom Metazoa; phylum Chordata; class Chondrichthyes; order Carcharhiniformes; family Carcharhinidae; genus Prionace; species Prionace glauca. The sequence goes on along the minus strand of CM075744.1, from coordinate 50,180,136 downwards.
GACAGGACAGTAAGTGAGATGTTGCAAGCCCAGGCAAGTCGTGGGGGTTACAGATAGTGTGACATGAACCCAAGATCCCTGTTGAGACCGTCCTCATGTGTGCGGAACTTGGCTATCAGTCTCTGCTCAGCGACTCTACGCTGTCGTGTGTCGTGAAGGCCGCCTTGGAGAATGCTTACCCGAAGGTCAGAGGCTGAATGCCCATGACTGCTGAAGTGTTCACCAACAGGAAGGGAACAGTCTTGCCTGGTGACTGTCGAGTGATGTTCATTCATCCATTGTTGTAGTTTCTGCATGGTCTCCCCAATGTACCATGCTTCGGGACATCCTTTCTTGCAGAGTATCAGGCAGACAACGTTGGCCGAGTTGCAAGAGTATTTACCATGTACCTGGTGGATGGTGTTCTCATGTGAGATGATGGCATCCATGTCGATGATCCGGCATGTCTTGCAGAGGTTGCTATAGCAGGGTTGTGTGGTTTTGTGGTCACTGTTCCCCTGAAGGCTCTCCTGATGGGACATAGTGGACAGAGTACCCTTCATCGTCCAGTACTTCCCCGGAGTGGTGAAGCTATGACATCTTCTCCAGTCTTTAACATATCATTGATGAAGACAAACATCTCGCCAGGGCCATCCCCACACCCCCACTTCTTGCCTTCAAACAACCGCACAACCTCAAACAGACCATTGTCCGCAGCAAACTACCCAGTCTTCAGGAGAACAGTGACCACAATACCACACCCAGACCCTGTGCGCGCTCTCCCAGACCCTGTGCGCGCTCTCCCAGACCCTGTGCGCGCTCTCCCAGACCCTGTGCGCGCTCTTCCAGACCCTGTGCGCGCTCTCCCAGAACCTGTGTGCGCTCTCCCAGACCCTGTGCGCGCTCTCCCAGACCCTGTGCGCGCTCTTCCAGACCCTGTGCGCGCTCTTCCAGACCCTGTGCGCGCTCTCCCAGACCCTGTGCGCGCTCTCCCAGACCCTGTGCGCGCTCTCCCAGACCCTGTGCGCGCTCTCCCAGACCCTGTGCGCGCTCTCCCAGACCCTGTGCGCGCTCTTCCAGACCCTGTGCGCGCTCTTCCAGACCCTGTGCGCGCTCTCCCAGACCCTGTGCGCGCTCTCCCAGACCCTGTGCGCGCTCTCCCAGACCCTGTGCGCGCTCTCCCAGACCCTGTGCGCGCTCTCCCAGACCCTGTGCGCGCTCTCCCAGACCCTGTGCACGCTCTCCCAGACCCTGTGCGCGCTCTCCCAGACCCTGTGCGCGCTCTCCCGGACCCTCTGTGCGCTCTCCCGGACCCTGGGCTTTCTCCCTGTTTTTGTGCGGGTTTCCTCCGGGTGCTCCGATTTCCTCCCACACTCCAAAGATGTGCAGGTTAGGTTGATTGGCCGTGATAAATTGAGCCGAGTGTCAGGTGGATGAGCAGGATAAATGCATGGATTATGGGAATAGGGCCTGGGTGGGATTGTTGTCAGTGCAGATTCGATGGGCTGAATAGCCTCCTTCTGCACTGTAGGGATTCTATGATCCATTGGATTTTTCCGTCTAAAAACTGATGGAGATGCTACTGAACCTTCACCGTGATTTTTAAAATTCTTTTATGGGGTGTGGGTGTCACTGGATGGGCCAGTGTTTGTTGCCTCTCTCTAATTTCCCTGAGTGGTTTGCTGAGCCATTTCAGAGGGCAATTAAGAGTCAAGTACATTGCTGTGGATCTGGAGTCACGTGTAGGCCAGACTGGGTAAAGACAGCAGATTTCCTTTTCCAAAGGACATTAGTAAAGTGGCGGAGGGTCTGATTCTGAGTGAATGCTGTATATTGGGCAGTAATGTATGTTGCTTGTGTTATTTCCAACTCTCAAATTCTGTATCTCTCTCTCTCTGAAAATTGAGAAGCTGGATTCTTTCCAATGTCATCACTGTCTCCAGTAACCTATCTGACCTGTAATGCTTGCACAAAACCTTTGAAAGTATTAGAATGATAATGTTCATGCACTGAATAAACATTATTTATTATCCCATGTTTATCTGAGGGTATCAATAATTCTAAAAACTTGCACAACACTTTCAATTAACAAATGCAAAGACTAAAGGCAGTAACACACTGGCAGACAGGGTCTGGAAAAAGTCTGACAACACCAGGTTTTAGTTGTCGATATGGGCAATCTTCTTGGAGATCCTCTCCACTTGGATCCGGCAGTTTGTGGTGTCGATAGTAGTCCTGATGTGGGTATGCCGGCGTTGGACTGGCGTAAACACAGTAAAAAGTCTGACACCGGATCCAAGTGGAGAGGATCTCCAAGAAGATTGCGCATATCGACAACTAAAACCTGGTGTTGTCAGACTTTTTACTGTGTTTACGCCAGTCCAACGCCGGCATACCCACATCATGACAGGGTCTGAACAGAATATAAAAAGGATCAGAATTCCAAATATGTCCAAACTGAAATGCCAGCAAGAAATAGAAGGTTGATTTGGCCGAGAGTTCTCAGCAGCAGCTGGCAGGAGGTCTCAACGCTGAAACATTGACTCTGCCTCTCTCCTCTCATGCTGCCAAGCTTGCTGAGTGTCAACATTTCTAGATCCCCAACTTGTGCAAGATGTGTTCTTATTGATATTATTGGAGTGCTGGATCCGACACCTGGTGGGAAAGCAGCGATGGTACAATAACCCCTCACTCAGACAGAATGAAACTGTGGCTCTGAGGAGCCAGTGATAGTGGGTGCCAAGGTTCAGGGGTGACAGGGTCACTGGGTGTGAAGGGTCAAGGCTGACAGGGGCACCATGTGCAAAGGTCGGGGGTGACAGGGTCACCAGATGCCAAGTGCAGGGGTGACAGGGTCACTGGGTGCAAAGTGTCAGGGGTGACAGGGTCACTGGGTGTGAAGGGTCAGGGGTGACAGTGTCACTGGTTGTGAAGGGTCAGGGGTGACAGGGGCACCAGGTGCAAAGGTCGGGGGTGACAGGGTCACCAGATGCCAAGTGCAGGGGTGACAGGGTCACTGGGTGCAAAGTTTCAGGGGTGACAGGGTCACTGGGTGCGAAGGGTCAGGGGTGACAGGGTCACCAGGTGCCAAGTGCAGGGGTGACAGGGTCACCAGGTGCCAAGTGCAGGGGTGACAGGGTCACTGGGTGCAAAGTGACAGGGATGACAGGGTCACTGGGTACAAAGGGTCAGGGGTGACAGGGTCACTGGGTACAAAGGGTCAGGGGTGACAGGGTCACTGGGTACAAAGGGTCAGGGGTGACAGGGTCACTGGGTACAAAGGGTCAGGGGTGACAGGGTCACTGGGAGAAGGAAAAATTGCAATTTGTTACTTACTGCTAGACTCTCCAATGCCTGCCCATTATTTACAAGACACAAGTTAGAAATGTGATTAAATACTCTCCACTTGCCTGAATGGGTGCAGCTCCAACAACACTCAAGAAGTTCAACCCCATCCAGGAAAAATTTAAAATTTAAAATTAAAAAAAAACCTGAGGACATGTGCAAAAATCATTGCAGGGGAGTTGGAGAAACCGCCTCAAAAAGGATACAAGAACTTGGATTTGATCAGTAAAAACAGAATACAGAAGGAAAGGAAGTTATGATTTACTTTTATTTTGAAAATCTGCTTTGACCAACACTGGAGTACTGTGTCCAATTCCAGACACAACACTTTACAGAGGATGCAGAAAAGGTTAAACATAATAATTTCCAGGGATGAGGGATATGTGTGTACATTAAAGAAACTGTTCTCCTTACAGAAGGCCAAGAAGAGATTTGATATAGACATTCAAAATCATGAGGGGTCTGGACAGAATAGATGAGGAGAAACTTCCCATTTTTGGAAGGGTTAAGACTCAGGGGACATTAATTTCAGGTGACTGACAAAAGCAGAAGGAAGAAAAAGCTACTTATGCAGCAAGTGTTAGGATCTGGAATGCACCAAGTGTGGTGCAGGTTGATTCAAAATGTCTTTCAAGAGGGAATTGGATCATTATCTGAAGAGATAATATTTGCAGGATTCTGTTAACATTACAGACAGCTGGTTCAGAGTTGATAGTTTTAACTCAGCTGTGATTCTAAGCCCTCTATGTTGGGAGGTGGAAGGAATCTCCCAGTGCTCACACATTGTCAATTCATCCAGTCCACATTTGGATATGTCCAGACTTCTGTTGAAAATTGCCAAAAGTCAACTCCCTATTGAAGGAGGAGGGGGGCACCAAACCGGACTGACTTCCACCCCCCATCACTCCCTTGGAGGGAGTGCAGAGGAGTTTACTAGGCTGATGCCGGAGTTGAGGGGGTTGACCTATGAGGAGAGGCTGAATAAACTAGGCTTGTACTCGTTAGAGTTTAGAAGAATGAGGGGAGATCTCATTGAGACGTATAAGATAATGAATGGGATGGATAGGATAGAGGTGGAGAGACTCTTCCCGCTCAGAAAGGATAGTACGACTAGGGGGCACAGCCTCAAGATAAAGGGGGGGCGGTTTAGAATGGAGTTGAGGAGGAATTCTTCACTCAAAGGGTGGTGAATCTCTGGAATTCTCTGCCCGTTGAAGTAGTGGAGGCTACCTTGCTAAATATTTTTAAGACACGGGTTAGAACATAGGGTTGATGGGTTTTTGATAAGAGAGGGAATTAAGGGTTATGGGGAGAGGGCGGGAATGTGGAACTGAGCCAAGACAGATCAGCCATGATCTTATTGAATGGCGGGGCAGGCTCGAAGGGCTAGTTGGCCTACTCCTGCTCCTATTTCTTATGTTCTTATCACCTCTAACAACCCCCCTCCCCAGCCTGTTTCCCTCCCAGTCCCAGTCTATTGCCCCCAATCCCTTCTTTCCCCAGTCTCTCTCTCTCTCTGGCACCTTCTCTTACCCCAAGTACATCTCTCCTTTACTCCCCAAGTCCGCCTCCCCCAATTCTTTCCCTTAGAATTAAAACGCTCTGATGGATATAAACGGTTATGAAATAGCTGCAGAGACATGGCTGCAGGGTTACCAAGAACTGGACACCGAGTGGCGGAGGCTGAGGAGGGACCTGGTAGAAGTCTATAAAATTATGGGAATGAATAGGGTTGACAGTCTGAATCTTTCTCCCAGAGTTGAAATGTCAAATACTAGGGGGCATACGCTTAAGCTGAGAGGAGGAAAGTTCAAAGGAGATGCGAGAGGCAAGTTTTTTTTACACAAAGAGTGGTAGGTATTCAGAACACACTGCCAGGTGTGGTGGTGGGAGCAGATACAATAGGGGCATTTAGATAAGCACATGAATATACAAGGAATAGAGGGATATGGACCAACGGCAGGTAGAAGGAATTAGTTTAATTTGGCGTCATGGTGGACCGAAGGGCCTGTTCCTGTACTGGTCGATCCAGGAGTATTAATTCTTTAGGAAAGATAGTCAAAAAGGGAAAGGAGGTGAGATAGCATTGTTAGTAAAGGAGAAAATCAATGCAATCATGAGAAAGGATATTGACTGGAAAATGATAATGTGGAATCTGTATGTGTGGAGAAAAGAAACACCAAGGGGCAGACAGTGTTGTTGGGGGTTGTCTATAGGCCCCCAAACAGCAGTGGAGATAAAAGGGGAGGCATTAGAGAAAAAGTCATAGGTTTATTTGGGCGGCACGGTAGCACAGTGGTTAGCACTGCTGCTTCACAGCTCCAGGGTCCTGGGTTCGATTCCCGGCTCGGGTCACTGCCTGTGTGGAGTTTGCACATTCTCCTCGTGTCTGCGTGGGTTTTCTCCGGGTGCTCCGGTTTCCTCCCACAGTCCAAAGATGTGCGGGTTAGGTTCATTGGCTATGCTAAAATTGCCCCTTAGTGTCCTGGGATGTGTAGGTTAGAGGGATTAGCAGGTAAATGTGTAGGGATATGGGGATAGGGTCTGGGTGGGATTGTGTTCGGTGCAGACTTGATGGGCTGAAGGGCCTGTTTCTGCACTGTAGGGTTCTATGGTTCTATGTTCTTATTTACTTATTAGCCACAAGTAAGGTTTACATTAACACTGCAATGAAGTTACTGTGAAATTCACTCTCCAGTGCCTGTTCGGGTCAATGCAACTAACCAGCACATTTTTCAGAACATGGGAAGAAACCAAAGCACCTGGAGGAAACCCACACAGACATGAGGAGAATGTGCAATTCCACACAGGCAGTGACCCGAGCCGGGAATCGAACCCAGGACCCTGGAGCTGTGAAGCAGCAGTGCTAACCACTGTGCTACCGTGCCACACACGGTGATAGGTTTTTAGACCAATGCATTGAGGAAACAATTAGAGAACAGGTTATCTATCCCAGACTGAGGACTGTGCAATGAGAAAGGGTTAATTAGCAATCTTGTTGTTCAGGGTCCCTTGGGGAAGAATGATCGTAATATGATAGAATTCTTCATCAAGATGGAGTGTGAAAAAGTCCAATCCAATCAGGGGCCTGAATCTAGGTAAAGGGCATGAATTGGATGGATTGGGGAGTCTTAGTAAAGGGGTTAATGGTTGATGGGGGGTAGTGTATAGAATTCTTAATATGAGGCCCTTCATTTTAGTTTTACTATAATAAGTAGAGTTGCTTAAGGTAATTATAAAGTGCCTTCTATATATGCTGAGAATTCACAATGTGCCTGGAACAAAATATGCAACAGTATTATAAACTGTATAATCACAATTTAACAAAATTATAAGCTTAAATGATTAAATTTCAATACATATGGCCAACTTTGTTCTAAGTGCAGCAATGATGGGAAATTTAAGGGAGTAAATTTGTTGATGGGTAGCGAGGCTGGAGCACTGTCTCTCGAGCTGATAAAGGCCCAGGTTCCGGTGAAAGAGTGACTCCTTTCACCAATTAAAATTTGCAGATGTTGGCTATGGCCTTGGAAACTGGTAATAACTTGAGTTAGGTTTCCTAAGTAAAGGGGAAGGAACCTACATGGGCAGTAAGCTAATAAACTCCTATTCCTCTTGACAGGTGGAACGTCATTGGCTAAGATAATAATAGAGTATTGTGATTGACCCTCCAGTCTGATTGACAAGACTGGGTGGTATAGAACCCTACCCTAACATAGAACCCTACAGTGCAGAAACAGGCCCTTCGGCCCATCGAGTCTGCACCGAACACAATCCCACCCAGTCAAATGTTTAGAATAATATAATTTTACTTTGCAATATTAGCTCAGAGGGGACAGTCAATCCATCTCTCCTGAGGCATGCATTAGCAAATAAATTCCTTTTCATTCTTTTAACTATATGCTGTCTTTTGCAGTCTATGTATTGGTTGAGTGAGGTTCAACAAATATACGACACCCCAGTGGAAAACCTCATAAAATTCCTCTCACAATGATGAATACATAGTGATTCATATTTAAAGAACATGTGCATGAATTACAATTATTTATTCTGTTACTAAATAAATTAGGATTACTATGAAATCCAAAGAGGAGGAATATAAAATTGCCAGAAAAAGCAGCAGGGCCTGAGGATCAGGAATATTTTAGAATTCAGCAAAAGAGGCCAAAAAATTTGATCAAGTAAGAGTAAAATTGCAGGGAATTTAGAAACTGACTGTTAAAGCTTCTACAAATATACAGAGGGAAAAAGGTTAGTAAAGACAAAGTGGATCCCTTATAATCAGAGGTCTGTAAATGATTGTGGGGAATAAAAAAAAATCAGAAAAATTGAGCACAAAGTTTGATTCTGTCTTCACAAAAGGACACAAATAACCTCCCAGAAATGAAGCGGAACTAAGGATCCATTGAAAGGACGGAATTGAAAGAAATCAGTATTCAGAAGAAAATGGTGCTGGGGAAATTAACGGGGTTAAGTTTATCAGTATCACAAGCAGGCTTACATTAACACTGCCATGAAGTTACTGTGAAAATCCCCATGTTGCCATACTCCTGCGCCTGTTCAGGTACACTGAGGGGAAATTTGGTCAATGCACCTAACCAGCACATTTTTTGGACTGTGAGAGGAAACTGGAGCACCCGGAGGAAACCCACGCAGACATGGGGAGAACATGCAGACTCCACACAGACAGTCACCTAAGCTGAGAATCGAATCAGAGTCCTGGAGCTGGGAGACAGCACTGCTAACCATTGTGCCACCGTGTCACCCCTAAAGACAGACAAATCAGAGGGCTGGATAATCTACATCCCAGAATATTTAAGGAAGTGGCTCTGGAAATGTTGGATGCAATGGTAGTCATATTCCAGAGTTCTATAGATTCTGAAACAGTTTCTCCAGATTGGAGTGTGGCAAACGTAACTATTTAAAAAGAGAGGGAGAGAGAAAAGAGAGAATTACAGAGCAGTTTTACTCTAGCATCTTTCCCAGGCTATTATTACAGATGTGATGAGAACATTTGGAAATAATTAATGGGATTGGACAAAGCCAGCTTAGGTTTATGAAAGGCAAATCATGCTTAGTAATTCTACTGGAGTTTTTTGAGGATGTAACTAACAGAATAGATAAGGTAGAACCAGTGGATGTGGTGTATTTTGACTTTCAGAATGCTTTTGGTAAGGTCCCTCATAAGAGGTTAGTGGGCAAAATTAAAACAAGGTGGGATTGGGGTACTGTATTGGCATGGATCAAGAACAGCATAGAACCCTACAGTGCAGAAACAGGCCCTTCGGCCCATCGAGTCTGCACCGAACACAATCCCACCCAGACCCTATCCCCATATCCCTACAGATTTACCTGCTAATCCCTCTAACCTACACATCCCAGGACACTAAGGGGCAATTTTAGCATAGCCAATGAACCTAACCCGCACATCTTTGGACTGTGGGAGGAAACCGGAGCACCCGGAGAAAACCCACGCAGACACGAGGAGAATGTGCAAACTCCACACAGGCAGTGACCCAAGCCGGGAATCGAACCCAGGACCCTGGAGCTGTGAAGCAGCAGTGCTAACCACTGTGCTACCGTGCCGCCCAGGTTGACAGACGGAAAACGGAGTTGGAATAAATGGGTCTTTACCCAAGTGGTAAGCAGAGACTAGTGGAATACCGCAGGGATGTATCAAGATGGCATCGGAGCATGGCAATTTCTTACAGGCTGTGTCCAGCATGCCTACCAATTCTCTTTTTTACTCTTATTCTATGCTTTCAGAACTCTAAATCTTAAAAACACTAACAATGCTTTAATTCCATCAGACTTTTGAATTATATTAAGTTGCTAGGCACACCCTAGCTATGTCTGTAACACTATATTCTGCACTCTCTCCTTTCCTTCTGCCCTATGTACAAAGAACAATTTGTTTTGTCTGTACAGCATGCAAGAAATAATGCTTTTCACTGTATCCCAATACATGTGACAATAATAAATCAATTCAAATTAGTGCTTGAGCTCCAGCTGTTCAAGATATTTATAAATGACCTGGATGAAGGAACCGAACATGACATTCCCACATTTGGACAACACAAAGAAAATTACAGCACAGGCCCTCCGGCCCTCCCAGCCTGCACCGACCATGCTGTCCGACTTAACTAAAACCTTCCAGGGGACCATATCCCCCTATTCATGTATTGTCCAGACACTGTGTTTTTGTCCTCCTAAGTCCCTGTTTAAGCTCTTTCCTGCTATCTTTCTATCCCTCAAGACTTTTACCTGTTTTGAATTTCCTGCAATTTATGTATGCCTGCTTCTTTTTCACTTAAGCTCCCAATCTCTCTTGTCATCCAAGGTCCCTGAATCTTGCAATCTTTATCCTTCATTTCTACAGGGGCATTCTTGTCTTGAATAACTGATTTTTGAGACTCCCACATATCGGATATGGATTTGCCCTCCAACAGCTGCTCCCAGTCGACGTTCCCTAGCTCTTGCCTGATACTGTCATAGTTAACCTTCCTGCAGTTTAGTACTTCCATTCTGACAGTACCCTTTTCTACAAGTATCTTGAAACTTATAGAATTGTGATCACTGACCCCGAAATGGTCCCCACATCAATCACCAGTCTGGGCTCATTTCCCAGAACCAGGTCTAAGATGGTCCAACTCGGAAAGGGGCTCTCTACATATTGCCTCAAAAAGTGTAGTCGACTTGGGTACAATCAAGACTATAGCACCAAGACTGCTCAAACTTCCAAGCTTTATTGCTTATACACAAGGAGAATAGACATGTGATGCACTGCTAGATGTTCTGGCAATTTATGCAGATGATTTGCAGTTCCAGTTCATTACAGCAAATAAGAAATGAGCAACATTCTAATCCTTAATTTACATAATAATCTACCAATCATAGTATTGTCCTTTCTTATCCAATAGAAAACTGTCCCCTCCAAATTCATTATTAGCATAATATGCCACCATATCTTGTTTTTGGTATTTGTTCCTGTGCATCCTGTAACCATGGCCAGGAACAGTGTTTAACAAACTGATACAAGGTTAGTCACTTTGAATCAGCAACCGCTGACCTCACCCAGGCCTTGTCTGCACTTTTCATTCTTGCTGACAGAGTTGTCCGTCTTAGTTGTAATTTAGTTTCCATAGAAGCACTCTTGAACACACTGAACAATGTCGGCCCCATCCAAGTCCCTGGCACCAAAGGGGAAGTTAAATTCACAACAATCCTGTTGTTTTTACATCTCCCCATTATCTGCTGACACATCAGTTCCTCCACTTCACCCTGGCTGTTGGGAGGTCTGTAATACAACCCGGACAGTGTGATTGCACTGCTCCTGTTCCTGAGTTCTACCCATTTGGCCTCACTGCATGATCCCACCAAGATGTCCTCCCTCTGTATAGCTGTTTGCTGATGATACAAACTCAGCAGAATTATGAGGAAGATGCAAGGAGGCTTCTAGATGCTTTTGACAAGTTGAGGGAGTAAGCAGGTATGTGACAGATTCAGTACAGCACAGCTAAATGTGAAGTTATATACTTCAGTGTGAAGAACAGAAGGAGAGACTATTATTTTTATTCATTTGTGGACATGGGCATCACTGGCTGGCCAGCACTCGTTGCCCATCCCTAGTTGCTCTTGAGAAGGTGGAGGTGAGCTGCCTTCCTGAATCGCGGCAGTCCATGTTCTGTAGATTGACCCACAATGCTGTTAGGGAGGGAATTCTAGGATTTTGGCTCAGCGACTGTGAAGGAACGGCGATATATTTCCAAGTCAGGATGGTGAGTGGCTTGGAGGGGAACTTGCAGGTGGCATTCCCATGTATCTGCTGCCCTTGTCCTTCTAGCTGGAGATGGTCGTGGGTTTGGAAGGTGCTAAGGATCTTTGGTGAATTGCTGCAGTGCATCTTGTACACACTGCTGCTACTACGTGTTGGTGGTGGAGGGATTGAATGTTTGTAGATGTGGTGCCAATCAAGCGGGCTGCTTTGTTTTGGATGGTGTCGAGCTTCGAGTGTTGTTGGAGCTGCACCCATCCAGACGAGTGAGGAGTATTCAATCACACTCCTGACTTGCGCCTTATAGTGATAACTTAATGGTGATATTTTGGGAAATGTGGATGTACAAAAGAATCTGGGTGTCCTTGTTCAAGGAAAGTGGAGAGGCTGGCATAACAAGCAGAAAGACAAATGGTATGCTGGCTTTCATTGCCAGAGGATTTGAGTTCAGAAATAGAGATATTTTGCTGCACTTATACAGAGCCTTGGTGAGACCATACCTGATTCATTGCATGCAGTTTCATTCTCCCTACTTTAGAAAGGATATATTTGCCATAGATGGAATGCAGTGGAGGGTCACTAGGCTATTGGTGGGATTATCCTTTGAGGAGAGATTGGTTCGGCTGGGCCTGTATTCACAAGAGTTTAGAAAAGGTGAGAGGAGATCTGATTGAAAGGTATAGAATTCTAACTGGGCTGGATAGACGAGATACAGGGAGGATGTTTTCTCTGACTGGGGACTCAAAGACTCAGAATACAGGGTGGACTATTTAGGACTGAGATGAGGGAACAGTTTTTCATTCACAGGGCAATGAACTTGTGGAGCTCTCACAGGGTGTGCTTGCTAATCAGAAAGGGTCTGGTGGAATGCGAGAAGAATAACAGATAAGGCAGATGAACTTAAGAGTTTGGATTAGTCCTTGGAGCTATGATGTTGTTGCTATTATAGAGACTTGGTTATGGGGAGGACAGGACTGGCAGCTTAATGTCCCAGGAGACAGATGCTTCAGGCAGGATAGAGGGGGATGTGAAGTTGCAAGGGATCAGAGATGAGTTGGCAAGGTGGATTCAGAACTGGCTCGCTCACAGAAGAGAGAGGTAGCAGTGGAAGGGTTTGTTTCTGAATGGAGGGCTGTGAAAATTAGCTTTCCTCAGGGATCAGTGCTGGGACATTTGCTGTTTGTAATATATATAAATGAATAGGAGGAAAATGTAACTGGTTCGATTAGTAAGTTTAGGATGACACAAAGGTGGTGGATTTGAGGATAGCAATGAGAACCATCAGAGGATACAGCAGGATATAGATCAGTTGGAGACTTGGGCAGAGAGATGGCAGATGGAGTTTAATCCAGACAAATGTGAGGTAATGCATTTTGGAAGGACTAATATAAATAGGAAATATACAAAAATGAGAGAACCGTTCTGAGTATTGAGAGGCAGAGGGATCTGGGTGTAGTACACAGGGCATTGAAAGTGGCAATGCAGGTGGAGAAGGTGGTCAAGAAGGCATACGGCATGCTTGCCTTCAACGGCCAGGGTATTGAGTTTAAAAATTAGCAAGTCATATTGATGTCTTAAAGAACCTTAGTTAGGCCGCACTTGGAATATAGTGTTCAATTCTGGTCGCCACACTACCAGAAGGATGTGGAGGCTTTGGAGAGGGTACAGAAAAGATTTACCAGGAAGTTGCCTGGTATGGAGGGCATTAGCTATGAGGAGAGGTTGGAGAAACTTGGTTTGTTATCACTGGAGCAATGGAGGTTGACGGGTGACCTGATAGAAGTCTACAAGATTATGAGAGGCATGGACAGAGTGGATAGTCAGAAGCTTCTTCCTCGGGTGGAAGAGTCAATTATTAGGGGAGCATAAGTTTGAGGTGCAAGGGACAAGGTTCAAAGGAGATGTATGAGGCAAGTTTTTTTACACAGAGGGTGGTAGGTGCCTGGAACTTGCTGCCGGGTCAGATAGAGGGAGCAGATACGATAGTGAGTTTTAAGGGGTGTCTGGACAAATACAGGGAATAGAGGGATATGGTCCCTGGAAGGGGTTTTAATTCAGTCGAGCAGCATGATTGGCTGAAGGGCCTGTTCCTGTGCTGTAATTTTCTTTATTCTACCACAGAAGGCTATGGAGGCCAAGTCACAATGTATTTAAGAAAGAGACTGATTTTTAAAAAAGATCTTAATGGCATTAAGGGAGAAAGCAGGAATATGGCATTGAGACAGAGGAACAGCCACAATCACTTTGAATTGTGGAGCAGGCTCAAAGGCGTAAATAGGCAACTCCTCATCCTAGTTTCTATGTTCGTATGTGTTCCGTGCTCTTTTTTACTATCGCATCACCCCTTTGCATCCAGAATCTGGTTCTGCTGAGGATGGGATTTATTTGTGCTCCCGCAATCAAACTACAGAAATTTCAGACGAGTCTTTTAGCAATTATCAAGTGCAGGAAATAATGAACATGAGCTCTTATAAATAAATCATAGAAAAGGAAACTCCATGCCCACTTCAGGAACTCTCACAAAGCAAATACGTATAATCATTAAATAAATCGAAGGTTTGCTTTTTCAATAAACAGCCGCATTGCAATGCATCTGGTCAAAATCAGGAGCTTGACAATAATCCATGTGAGCGAGTGACGACCAAAGGCAGGTTGGGTAACCCAGCATATTCAGAATGGGATAGGGCCTCATTCATATCTGTCTCCATTTATTATTTTATTATTTATTATTTTATTCTGTTACTCCAACAGGACCAACAGAGCAGGACAGGAGCTTGAGGTATCGTCTGCTTCACTCAGTCACTCAGATACGATGTCCAAGAGAACTGTAGAACAGCTCCAGCGAAGCCCAGAAACCAGGACTGTCCCAAGTGGGATAAGTTTCCCATTCTCCAGTCTGCTTCAGAGTTCAATCCAGCTTTGACACAATGTCTGATCGAGGCTTGGTGGGTTCCTGTTGTGTCTCAGGCAGGGATTGTAGCTGCTGAGTATCAATGGGATTCTCCAGGGTGCCATAGGAAAAGGAGCCACTCAACTCGGGCTGCACTGGGCTCTTCTTATCAAATATATTCTTGAGTCCTGCAAAACACACACAAGCCTTAGATCACCCCCAGGGCTCAATAAAGTGGAGGAACCCAGAGGGGAGGGACACATGTGAACACAGAAACTAGGATGAGGAGTTGTCTATTTGGCCCTTTGAGCCTGCTCCTCATTTAACGCTAAAGAAATCATACAGTCTCAAAGCATTAACTTTTTCTCTCTCCATAGATGCTGCCAGACCAGCTGAGTTTCCATTTTCTCTTTTTGCAACACATGTTGGAGACCTGGGCTGAAGGGAAAAGACTGAGGCACATGAGGGAATCAAAAGGATAGAGAAAAAGATTAAACAGATGGGATTCTGAGCAGGGAAAGGAAAAGGTGAACTGACAACTAAAATGCAAATTATACAAAAGGATCTTCCAGAGATATCCTCACTTCTGGGGAGTCCAGAACTAAAGGACATATAGGGGAAGCAGTGGCATATTGTCACTGGGCTAATAATCCAGAGACCCAGGCCACTGGGGATCCAGACTGAAATCCCACCATTGCTGATGGTGGAATAAAACAAAATCTGGAATTAAAAGTCTCATAATGACCATAAAACCATTGTTGTAAAAAAAAACATCTGTTTCACTAATGTCCTTTAAAAGGAGGAAATCTGCCATCCTTACCTGGTCTGGTCTACATGTGACTCCAGAGCCACAGCAAGGAGGTTGACTCTGAAATGGCCTAACAAGCCACTCAGTTGTGTTCAACAGTGACAACGAAAACACACAGAAGTGACAATGGCAAACCCAACCCTGCTGACACGGCAAAATCCTCCTCACTGACATCCGGGGGCTTGTAACAAAATTGGGAGAGCTGTCTCAGACCAATCAACAGCCTGACACAGTCATTCTCTCAGAATCATACCATGCAGACATCACCATCACCATCCCTGGACATGTCCTGTCCCACTGGCAGAACAGACCCAGCAGAGGTGGTGGAACAGTGACGTACAGCTGGGAGAGAGTCTTCCTGGGAATCCTTCATATCGACTCTGCACCCCATGAAGTCTCAAGGCTTCGGGTTAAACATGGGCAAGGAAACTCTTATGTACCATCCTCCCTCAGCTGATGGATCAGTATTGTTCCATGTTGAACAACACTTGGAGGAAGCACTGAAAGTGTCAAGGGTGCAAAATGTACTTTGGGTGGGGGACTTCAATATGTATCATTAAGAGTGGCTTGGCAGCAGCACTACGTATCGAGCTGGTCGGGTCCAAAAGGATATAACTGCCAGACGGGGTCTGCAGCAGGTGATGAAGGAAGCAATAAGAGGAAAAACATATTTGACCTCAACCTCACCAACCTACCTGCCACAGCAGATGCACCTGTCCATGACGGTATGGATGGGTGTGACCACTGCACAGTCTCATCTTCATCCTCGCAATGAGAGTAATCTCCACTGTGTTGTGTGGCACTAACACCATGCTAAACAGGACAGATTTTGAACAGATCTCAAACAGATCTAGCAATTCAAGACTGAGCATTCAAGAGGCACTGAGGGCCATCAGCAACAGAATTGTACTCAAACACAATATGCAACCTCATGGCCAGGCACAGCCTCCACTCTACCATTAACACCAAGTCCGGCAATCAACCCTGGTTCAATGGTGAGTGCAGGGGGACACGCCAGGAGCAGCACCAGGCTTTCCTAAAAATGAGGTGTCAACCTGGTGAAGCTCCGACACAGGGCTACTTCTGTGTCAAACATAAACAGCAAGTGATAGACAGAGCTAAGCAATCCCACAACCAATGGATCAGATCTAAACTCTTAAGTCCTGCCACATTCAACTGTGAATGGCAATAGACAATTAAACAACTCATTGGAGGAGAAGGCTCCATAAATATCCCCATCCTCAATAATGGAAAAGATAAGGCTGAAGCATGCACAGCAATCTTCAGCCAGAAGCGCTAAAGATCCATCTCAGCCTCTTCCAGAGTCCAGAACATCACAGCATCACAGCTGACTGTCTTCAGTCAACTGAATTTATTCCATGTGATATCAAGAAAGGACTGAAAGCACTGGGTCCTGCAAAGGCTATAGAGGAATACTTGTGTAGAATAAATTCAACACCATCTGACTATACAAACAATATTTAAACCTGTTAAAATTATATTAAAGTGTAAAGACACCTGATTTACAACACATACATATCCTGCCTACAACTTTTTTTTTGATTCAAGTGAATCAGAAATCAAACATACAAGTTTACCATGATGCGTCTCAGATGGTAGTGCATGTGGGGTATTCTCATTGTCGAGAAACTCAAAACACATTAAGTCATCACGGACATTGATTATTGGACAACGTTCAGCAACATTCATAACTCAGATACTGAAGTAGTCCAAATGCAACATGTCCAATCCAGGCTTGGACTGACAAGTGGCAAATACTATTTGTACTACATAAACATAAGGTAATGACCAACAAGAGAGGATCTAACCACCACATCGTGACATTCAATGGCATTAAAAAAAGTTGATTCGTTGGTTAGGAAGAAAAAGGAGGCTTATGTTCGGATGAGGCTTGAGGGCTCAGGTAGTGCATTAGAAAGTTTTAGATTGGCTAGGAGGGAGTTGAAGAGGGAGTTAAGAAGGGCCAAAAGAGGGCATGAGATGATTTTGGCTGATAGGATTAAGGAGAACCCTAAGGCGTTTTACAGGTATGTCAAGAACAGAAGGTTGGTTAGGACAAGATTAGGGGCCAGTTACAGACAGTAGAGGGAAGTTGTGTGTGGAACCGGAGGAGATTGGAGAGGCGTTGAACCAATATTTCTCTTCGGTGTTCACGCAAGGGGACAGGAATGTAGCTGAGGAGGACACTGGGGTGCAGGGGTGTGAAATAGATAGTATTGCAGTTGATACGGGGGATGTGCTGGATATTTTAGAGGGTTTGAAAATAGATAAGTCCCCTGGTCCAGATGGGATTTACCCTAGGATTCTTTGGGAGGCAAGAGGGGTGATTGCGGAGCCTCTGGCTCTGATCTTCAGGTCGTCGTTAGTCTCTGGTATAGTACCAGAAGATTGGAGGACAGCAAATGTTGTCCCATTGTTTAAGAAGGGGAGAAGGGACTTCCCTGGGAATTGTAGACCGGTGAGTCTTACTTCTGTGGTGGGTAAGGTTTTGGAAAGGATTATTAGAGACAGGATTTATAGTTATTTGGAAAGTAATGAGTTGATTAGAGATAGTCAGCATGGTTTTGTAGCGGGTAGGTCATGCCTTACTAACCTTATCGAGTTCTTTGAGAAAGTGACCAAAGAGGTGGATAGGGGTAAGGCAGTTGATGTGGTGTATATGGATTTTAGCAAGGCGTTTGATAAGGTTCACCATGGTAGGCTTCTGCAGAAAATGCAGATGTATGGGATTGGGGGTGATCTAGGTAATTGGATCAGGAATTGGCTAGCAGATAGGAGACAGAGAGTGGTGGTTGATGGGAAATATTCGTCATGGAGTTCGGTTACAAGTGGTGTGCCTCAGGGATCTGTTTTGGGGCCACTTCTGTTTGTAATTTTTATTAATGATCTGGATGAGGGTATAGTTGGGTGGATTAGTAAGTTTGCTGATGACACCAAAGTCGGAGGTGTGGTAGATTGTGAGGAAGGGTGTCATAGTTTGCAGGATGACTTAGAAAGGTTGCAGAGCTGGGCTGAGAGGTGGCGAATGGAGTTTAATGTGGAGAAGTGTGAGGTAATTCATTTCGGTAGGAATAACAGATGTGTTGAGTATAGGGCTAACGGGAGGACTTTGAATAGTGTGGAGGAGCAGAGGGATCTAGGTGTATGTGTACATAGATCCCTGAAAGTTGGGAATCAAGTAGATAAAGTTGTTAAGAAGGCATACGGAGTTTTGGCGTTTATTGGTAGGGGGATTGAATTTAGGAGTCGTAGCGTCATGATGCAACTGTACACATCTCTGGTGCGGCCGCACTTGGAGTTTTGTGTGCAGTTCTGGTCCCCACATTACAAGAAGGATGTAGAGGCTTTGGAGAGGGTGCAGAGGAGGTTTACCAGGATGTTGCCTGGTATGGAGGGGAGATCCTATGAGGAGAGATTGAGAGATTTGGGGTTGTTTTCACTGGAAAGAAGGCGGCTAAGAGGGGATCTCATTGAAACATATAAGATGATTAGAGGTTTAGACAGGGTAGATAGTGATAGCCTTTTTCCTAGGATGGAGAAAGCTAACACGAGGGGGCACGATTTTAAATTAAGGGGGGGTAGTTATAGGACAGATGTCAGGGGTAGGTTCTTTACCCAGAGGGTGGTGAGGGACTGGAATGCCCTGCCAGCCGCAGTTGTAAATGCACCTAGTTTGGGGGCGTTTAAAAGATCTGTGGATAGGTTTATGGATGAAAAGGGATTGGTTTAGGCTAGTGGGTCATTGTTTTGTAACTGGTCGGCGCAACATCGTGGGCCGAAGGGCCTGTTCTGCGCTGTAATGTTCTATGTTCTATGTTCTATTACCATTGTTGAATCCTCCACTGTCAACATCCTGGGGGTTGTCATTGACCAGAAACTGAACAGGACTAGCTATATAAATACTGTGTCTACCTGAGTAAGCCAAAGGCTGGAAACTCATAACCATTCCAAAGCCTGTCCACTACCAGGCAAAGCTCCCTCTTTGATTGCTACCCCTTCCTCAAACATTCAATTCCTCCACCACTGAAGAACAGTGGTGGACATCTACAAGATGCACTGCAGAAACTCACCAAAATTCCTTAGACAGCATCTTCCAAACCCATGTTCACTACAATCTACAAGGACAACAGCAGCAGGTTCCTGGGAGCATCACTTTCAAGCTCCCCCTCCAAGTCACTCAGCATCCTGACTTGGAAACATAGCGACAATGAAGGAATGGTGATTTGTCAAAATCTTGGAATTTCTTCCCTAACAACACTGTGGTGTACCTATACCACATGGACTGGAGCAGTTCAGGAAGGCAGCTCAACATCACCTTCTGAATTCAACTAGGGATGGGAAATAGATGCTGGCCTAGTTAAAGGAACTCACATCCCATAAAATGAATATAAAAGGAATGGATGCACTGGTACAACAAAGTAAAAATGCAGTAATCAAAGGAGAAGTCAACAATTAGAGGAAGGGAATCCCAAAGGATATGTTGCCTCTCTCATGTCAAGACCAAGGATATCAGAGAGGCTGCAGAACATTTTTTTCCTATGATTCTATAACATTTTGAGGGGGGACAAAGGGAACAGCTGGAATGGTGAATCAGCACCATTCCCAGCTGCAATGTATTCAGGCAGGATAAAAGAAAAGACACAGCGAGGGTAATGGAGGCATTGGTGTAGATTCCAGTATTGATCAAAGATAATGTTACCGCATTCGACAAGGATAACATACTTGCAAGTTCAAATACAGATTCTATTTATAATCAGCATTAAAGAACAGAAGATATGTCATCGCACTGAATGGAAACTTCAGACTGTCAAGTGAAAAGGATATGGAAGAACAGATCAGGTACTGAAAATAGGAGAATTCCATGATCCAAATATAAACTGGAATAGTTAGTATAAAGGACAAAACAGTGGGAGGAATTCCTGAGCTGTGTACAATGAGGTACGAAGCAAGGCTTTGGCAAGGTTTCTACAAATAAGGTCCAGATAAAGGTTGCAATAAAGACACTTTACCTGAATGCACGAAGCATTCGGAACAAAGTGAATGAGCTGGTGGCGCAAATCAGCACAAATGGATATGATCTAGCGGCCATTACGGAAATGTAGTTGCAGGGTGACAGGGACTGGGAACTGAATGTCCAGGGTATCAGGTGTTTAGGAAGGATAGACAGGAGGAAAAAGGGGGTGGGGTAGCTCTGTTAATTAAGGATAATATCAGGGGGGCAGTAGTAAGGGAAGATATAGGCTCCAAAGAGCAAAACGTGGAATCGTTGTGGGTGGAGATAAGGAATCGTAAGGGGAGGAAGACGATGGTGGGTGTGGTCTATAGGCCCCCAAATAATAACTTTGAGGTGGGGCAGGCTATAAACAAGCAAATAGTTGATGCGTGCAAAAACAGAACTGTGATAATTATGGGGGATTTTAATCTGCATATTGATTGGATGACCCAAGTCGGATGTGGTGGGCTTGAGGAAGAGTTCTTGGAATGCTGCCAGGATAGTTTCCTTGAACAGTACGTAACAGAACCTACGAGGGAGCGAGCTATCTTAGATCTGGTGCTGTGTAACAAGGCAGGTAGAATTAGGGATCTTCTTGTGAGAGATCCTCTTGGGACGAGTGATCATAGTATGACTGCATTTCTGATGCAGATGGAGGATGAGAAAGTAGGGTCCCGAACGTGTTCCCTCTGTTTGAACAGAGGGGAGTATGACAGGATGAGAGCGGAATTGGCGAATGTAGATTGGTTAGTAGGATGGCTAAGGAACAGTGGAGGATGTTTAAGATCATTTTCGGTACTCAGCAGAAATATATTCCAATGGTAAAGGAGGACTGTAGGAGAAGGGGTAACCAGCCGTGGTTATCGAAGGAAATAAAGGAGAGTATTAAATTAAAAGCTGATGTGTTCAGAGTGGCTAAAAATAGTAGGCGATTAGAAGATTGGGAAAGATTTAAAAATCAACAAAGAATGACTAAGAAGGTGATAAAGAAAGGAAAAATAAACTATGAAGCCAAACTAGCTCTAAATATAAAAAATGACAGTAAAAGTTTTTACAAATATATAAAGAAGAGAGTGAGTGTTGGACCCTTGGAGGATGAGAGGGGGGATTTATCGGTGGGCGATGAGGAAATGGCTGAAGCTTTAAATAAGTTTTTAGCCTCGATCTTCACGGAGCAGGACACGAATAGTTTGCTGGATATTAAAGGTAGAAGGATGGGAGGAGATGAGGTCCTTAATGCGATTACTGTCATTAGAGAGGTAGTGCTTGATAGACTAACGGGACTGAAGGTAGACAAGTCCCCGGGACCGGATGGAATGCATCCCAGGGTTCTGAAAGAAATGGCAGAGATGATAGCGGATTATAGTAATTATTTAACAAAATTCGCTGGACTGCGGGGAAGTGCCGGAAGATTGGAAAATGGCTAATGTTACGTCGTTGTTTAAAAAAGGTAGCAGACAAAAGGCTGGGAATTATAGGCCGGTTAGTACAACGTCTTTAGTTGGAAAAATGCTAGAATCCGTCATCAAAGAAGAAATAGCGAGGCAGCTAGAAAAGAATGGTTTGATCGAGCAGACGCAGCACGGATTTGTTAAGGGGAAGTTGTGTTTGACGAATTTATTGGATTTCTATGAGGATGTGACGACTAGTGCGGTAGACAGAGGGGAACTGGTGGATGTGGTGTTTTTAGATTTCCAAAAGGCGTTTGATAAGATGCCTCACAAAAGGTTGCTACAGAAGGTTAGGGGGCATGGAGTTGGGGGTAAGGTGTTAGCGTGGATAGAGGATTGGTTGTCTAATAGGAAGCAGAGAGTTGGTATCAATGGGTGCTATTCTGGTTAGCAGTTGGTGACTAGTGGAGTGCCGCAGGGATCGGTGCTAGGACCTCAACTGTTTAACTTTATATAGATGATCTGGAGGAGAGGGCTGAGTGTAGGTTGACGAAATTTGCTGATGACATGAAGATGAATGGAAAAGCAAATTGCGTGGAGGGTGTAGAAAGTCTGCAGAGGGATTTGGATAGGCTGAGCGAGTGGGCGAGGACCTGGCAGATGGAGTATAATGTTAGCAAGTGTGAGGTTATCCACTTTGGCAGAAATAATAGTAGGAGGGATTATTATTTAAAAGGCAAAAAGCTGCAGCATGCTACGGTGCAGAGGGACCTGGGGGTCCTTGCGCATGAGTCGCAAAAACCCAGTCTGCAGGTGCAGCAGGTGGTCAAGAAGGCGAATGGGATGTTGGCCTTTATAGCGAAGGGGATAGAATATAAAAGCAGGGAAGTCTTGCTGCAACTGTGCAGGGTACTGGTGAGGCCGCAGCTGGAGTACTGTGTGCAGTTTGGTTGCCGCACTTGTGGAAGGATATTTTGGCCTTGGAGGGAGTGCAGAGAAAGTTCACCAGGCTGATACCGGAGATGAGGGGGTTAGCCTATGAAGAGAGACTAAATAGACTGGGTCTGTACTCGTTGGAGTTTAGAAGGCTGAGGGGGGATCTTATAGAGACGTATAAGATAATGAAGGGGACGGATAGGGTAGAGGTAGAGAGATTCTTCCCGCCTAGAAAGGATAACAGGACTAGAGGGTACAGCCTCAAGATAAGGGGGGGGCACAGTTTAGATCGGAGTTGAGGAGGATCTTCTTCACTCAAAGGGTGGTGAATCTCTGGAATTCTCTGCCCGTTGAAGTGGTGGAGGTTACCTCGCTGAATATATTTAAGTCACGGGTAGATAGGTTTTTGACGGGCAGGGGAATTAAGGGTTCTGGGGAGAAAGTGGGAAAGTGGGAAAGGCTCGAAGGGCTAGATGGCCTACACCTGCTCCTATTTCTTATGTTCTTAAGGCAAAATGGAGGCTTCCATGAGGATGCATTTGGGAAACAGTGATTATATATCATTCCTCTTGCACTTCCCGAAAGGATTTTCTCCCATTCTTTCTTTTCTGCCAACTATGTCACATCTGTTCCAATGATGCTATCACTGACAACATAGAACATAGAACATTACAGCGCAGAACAGGCCCTTCGGCCCACGATGCTGCGCCGACCAGTTACAAAAACAATAACCCACTAACCTAAACCAATCCCTTTTTGTCCATAAACCTATCCACGGATCTCTTAAACGCCCCCAAACTAGGCGCATTTACAACTGCAGCTGGCAGGGCATTCCAGTCCCTCACCACCCTCCGGGTAAAGAACCTACCCCTGATATCCGTCCTTTCAATGTTATCTTCCTTATTGCTCAACTGAAGATTCCTCTTCACAGGCCCCACAATCGTGCCCATCCCACGATACAAAGTTCAGCTCTCACCCCTGCCCTTCACTAACAGAGTGATTACCACTGTTGCCTCACAGTGACAGGGACCCGGCTTCAATTCTGGCCTCAGGTTACACTCTTCAGCAGTCTGTGTGGGTTTTGTCCGGGTGCTCCGGTTTCCTCCCACACTCCAAAGATGTGTAGGTTAGGTGGATTGATAGTGGTAAATTGCCCTTACTGTCCAAAGATGTGTAGGTTAGGGGTATAAATGTGGGGTTACAAGGATAGTGTGTGGAGAGGGTCTGGGTAAGATGCATGTGCGAGAATCGGTGCAGACTCAATGGGCCAAATAGCCTCTTTTTGCATCACATGGATTCTATGATTTTTGATGCTCTGAAGGGAGTGTCCCCTTCATGTTTCTAATCCATAATCAATCATCCCCAACATCTGGTCTTTTCTTAAATAATGACAGAAAATGCTGGACAAACTCAGCATTGGTTAACGTTTTGACACCATATGAGTCTTCTTTAGAGGTTTTAATCCTCTCCCTTCTCATTGTCTACGGCCCTAGATATTCACGATGTGCAGATGCCGGCGTCGGACTGGGGTAAACATAGTAAGAAGTCTCACAACACCAGGTTAAAGTCCAACAGGTTTATTTGGTAGCAAAAGCCACCAGCTTTCAAAGCACTGCTCCTTCATCAGGTAAGTGGGAGTTCTGTCCACAAACAGGGCACATAAAGATATAAACTCAATTTCCAAAATAATGGTTGGAATGCGACGTTTTACAGGTAATCAAGTCTTAAAGATACAATGTGAGTGGAGAGAGGTTAAAGAGATGTGTATTGTCTCCAGCCAGGACAGTTAGTGAGATTTTGCAAACCCAGGCAAGTTGTGGGGGTTACAGATAGTGTTGATCCAGGTTGAGGCCGTCCTCATGTGTACGGAACTTGGCTATCAGTCTCTGCTCAGCGAGTCTGCGCTGTTGTGTGTCGTGAAGTGTTCCCTTCCTGTTAGTGAACACTTTAGCGGTCACGGGTATTTGGCCTCTGATCTTTGGGTAAACGTTCTCCAAGGCGGCCTTCATGACACACGACAGTGCAGAGTCGCTGAGCAGAGACAGATAGCCAAGTTCCGCACATGAGGATGGCCTCATCCGGGATCTTGGGTTCATGTCACACTATCTGTAACCCCCATGACTTGCCTGGGTTTGCAAAATCTCACTAACTGTCCTGGCTGGAGACAATACCCATCTCTTTAACCTGTGCTTAACCCTCTCTCCACTCACATTGTCTGTAGCTTTAAGATTTGATTATCTGTAAAGACTCGCATTCCAACCATTATTTTGTAAATTGAGTTTGTGTCTTTATATGCCCTGTTACATGCTCCCACTTATCTGATGAAGCAGCAGTGCTCTGAAAGCTTGTGGCTTTTGCTACCAAATAAACCTGTTGGCTTGAGAATACTTACTCTAGATACTCCTCAGAGGTTAAACAGTGACTCACTGAAACTCTTTGCAATTTAATTTGCAGCTCTTTATGCAGTTTCCTCTATACTGTGGAGAGTAAATGCAGAATGTGGGAAGTGATTCTCAGCCAATACTCTGTCTGCAGGAACGCTGCTGCATGTTCAGAATCTGGAGAGCCCAATTTGCACGGTGAGTTTCCATGTTCCGATCTTACCAGCCTCTTGCCGGTGGAGTGGAGTGAAATAAGCTGCTGACTGCAGGAAGCTCAGTTTAATGACTTTAGTGAGTACTCATTCCAGGACTTCCCCGAGTGGGCACCATGCCAACCTGGCAGTGCCAACTTGTGCCAAGCGACAGCCCCCAGTGGGAGCTGGATGAGGATGGGAGGGGAGGGGGGATTTCATTTGGATGTGGTGGTGACCAGTAGCAAATTTCAGGAATAGGGGAAGCCAGCGATGGTCTTTGGGGACAAGTGAGAAAGGGAGAAAAGGCCAATGGTCAGGGGAAAGGGGGAGGAGCGGGGCCTAGAAAAGGGTCCAATGATCAGGGGTGGTGGGTAGACAAGTGTCGACTCTGATCAGGAGAAGGGGGAGGAGTGAGGAGGGAGACCCCAAGATCTCTGTGGTAGGCTGGGGAAAGATGGCTAGGTTGGGGGGAGGGGGGAATGGTGGAGGCTAATGATTAGGGCATCCTTTAAAGATGGCGCCCCGATCTCTGAGCAGCTGGGTTTTGCTGGTGTGTTAATGCCCCACCCCCTGAATGGCAGGATGAAACACACCCCCTTGATTTTATTTTAGAGAGCGTGGTAAAATCTGGAGAAAAATAACTGGTTTCTCTGGAGAAAAAGATGCTGGTTTTCCCCACCAGAAATAAGACTCTGTCACTTTAGGAAGGATATGAAGTGCATGCAGAAAAGATTTCAACAGGTGGGTTCCAAGAATGAGGAATTATGTGGTTAGATTGGAGAAATGCTGACTGTCTAAGAGATGTATTGAAAACCGTGATGGGTCTAAACAGAACAATGCTGTCCCATTGGTGACAGCATCAAGAACCAGAGGGCACAAATTTAAGGGAATTGTTAAAAGAACCAATATGCCTGGGGAAGATGCTCTGTCAGACAACTGGTGCAGACCCCTTGGGTGAATGGCCTTCTGCACTGTAAGGTTTCCATGAAGGCAAGAGTGTTCCCCGGATGATGAAAGAAACTGACATTAAAAGAAACGATATGAGACTGGTTAAAAGTCACAGCTGGAAATCAATCAGAGAATTATATAAGAATTGAATGGGGAATAACAGAAGCAACGGAAATGTATTTTTTGATTTGATTTATGTTATTGCAACATGTATTAACATAGTGAAAAGTATTTGCTTCTTGTGCTGTATACAGACAAAGCATACTGTTCATAGAGAAGGAAAGGAGAGAATTACAGTCATAGCTAGGGTAGAGAAAGATCAACTTAATATAACATAGAACCCTACAATGCAGAAACAGGCCCTTCGGCCCATCGAGTCTGCACCGAACACAATCCCACCCAGACCCTATCCCCATATCCCTACACATTCACCTGCTAATCCCTCTAACCTACACAACCCAGGACACTAAGGGGCAATTTTAGCATAGCCAATGAACCTAACCCGCACGTCTTTGGACTGTGGGAGGAAACCGGAGCACCCGGAGAAAACCCACGCAGACACGAGGAGAATGTGCAAACTCCACACAGACAGTGACCCGAGCCGGGAATCGAACCCAGGACCCTGGAGCTGTGAAGCAGCAGTGCTAACCCACTGTGCTACCGTGCCGCCCCACCCTATAAGGTAGGTCCATTCAAAAGTCTGACAGCAGCAGGGAAGAAGCTGTTCGAGTTGGTTGGTACGTGACCTCAGGGTTTTGTATCTTTTTCCTGATGGAAGAAGGTGGAAGAGAAAATGCCTGGCATGTGTGGGGTCCTTGATTACGTTGGCTGTTTTGCTGAGATAGTGGGAAGTGTAGACCAGTCCGCCAGTTTGCGTGATGGGCTGGACTTCATTCACAACCCTTTGTAGTTTCTTGTGGTCTTGGACAGAGCAGCAGCCATATCATGGAAAAGATTAGCCGGTGAGGTATAAAGAATATTTTACTAACAGATAAATAGCAAAACGTTTGTCAAAAGAGCGGTGTTAGTAAAAAATAGTAGAGGCTGAAAAAATGATCTGCTTGTAAAGGCACAGTCGAGGATTGTATCTGTCTTTATCAAGGTATTGGATGGTGTGAATATTGCAGTGATAAAATGAACAGGATAAAAAAAAGTGCCAAAAGTGAAAATTCATATGGTTTGAATGGGATGCAACCCAGATTACTGAGCAAAACCTTTTAGTCATTTTTGAATATGAAAATGGTGCCGGAGGACTGATAACTGTGCAGCTCTGTTTAGAAAAGGGGAGAGGGATAAAGCAGACAAACTGTGGGTAAAGCAGCAAACAGAACTAGAGAAATGTCTGCAGACAATAATTTAGGCCAAGATGTTCAGGGAACGTACCTTAAACAATATTTTTAACAGAGTAAAATGTCCCAAAGATGTGCTACCAGCCAGAATTTGACAGCAAGCCACGTGAGGAGATGTATTGGTCACAGAGGTAGGTTTCTAAGGAATATTTTAAGGGAGGGGAGAGGGAGCCAGTTGGGGAATTTAGGGAAGGAATTTCAGAGCTTAGGGCCAGATAGATAAAGGCAAAGCCATCTACGGTGTGGAATAGTTAAAATTGGAGATGCTCAAAAAACCAGAAGCAAAGAGCTTTAGAGAGTTGTATGGGGCTGGAAGCTATTACAGTGTAAGAAGTCTCACAACACCAGGTTAAAATCCAAAGCCATTAGATTTCGGAGCGTTGCTCCTTCGTCAGGTAAGAGGGAGTTCTGTTCACAAACAGAAGATATAAACTCAAAGCATTAAGCGCAGGTTAAAGAGATGTGTATTGTCTCCAGACAGGACAGATAGTGAGATTTTGCAAACCCAAGCAAGTTGTGGGGGATACAGATAGTGTGACATGAACCCAAGATCCTGGTTGAGACCGTCCTCATGTGTGCGGAACTTGGCTATCAGTCTCTGCTCAGCGACTCTGCGCTGTCGTGTGTTGTAAAGGCGGCCCTGGAGAACACTTACCTGAAGATCAGGGGCCGAGTGCCCGTGGCCACTGAAATGTTCCCCAACAGGAAGGGAACAGTCTTCCCTAGTAATTGTCGAGCGATGTTCATTCATCCATTGTCATAGTGTCTGCAAGGTCTCCGCGATGTACCGTGCCTCGGGACATCCTTTCCTGCAGCGTATCAGGTAGACAACATTGGCCAAGTCGCAAGAGTATATACCGTGTAGCTGGTGGATGGTGTTCTCACGTGAAGTGACGGCACCCGTGTCGATGATCCAGTATGTCTTGCAGAGTTTGCTGTGGCAGGGTTGTTGCATGTCATGGTCACTGTTCTCCTGAACTGAAGTTTGCTGTCTGTTTGAGGTTGTGTGGTTGTCTAAAGGCAAGGAGTGGGGGTGTGGGGATGGCCTTGGTGTGATGTTCGTCTTCATCAAAGACATGTTGGAGGCTCCAGAGAAGATGTCCAGCTACTGGAGACGAAGGGTACTCTGTCCGCCTTGTCCCATGTTTGTCTTCTGAGGAGATCGGTGCAGTTTTTCACTGTGGCGCGTCGGAACTGTCGATCGATGAGTCAGCGCCATATCCTGTTCTTATGAGGGCATCATTCAGCGTCTGGAGGTGTCTGTTGCGATCCTCCTCATCTGAGCAGATCCTGTGTATACGGAGGGCTTGTCTGTAGGGGATGGCTTCTTTAACATGTTTAGGGTGGAAGCTGGAGAAGTGGAACCTTGTGAGGTTATCTATGGGCTTGCGGTACAGTGAAGTACTGAGGTACTGACCGCCCTTAATGAAGATGCACGTGTCCAAGAATGCAATCAATTCTGGAGAATAGTCCACGGTGAGTCTGATGGTGGGATGGAACTTGTTGATGTCATCACATAGTTGATTCAGTGATTGTTCACCATGAGTCCAAAGGAAGAAAATGTCATCGATGTATCTAGTATCTAGAAATGGCTATCATACATGTATTTAAGTATCTAGAAACATTTCTATGTTTCTTAGTGTAGCATCAGTTGAAGGTCCTGTGCGATGTCAGCATTGCCACATCAGAGATTACAGAGTCAGGGGAAGGGCAAGGCCATGAAGAATTTCAAAACAAAAATGGAAACTTCAATATTATTTCACTGGGAGCCACTGTAAGTTAATGATGGGTGTGAGTACAGAGGTAGGTAGCAAAGTTTTGGTGGATTACTTCACTGAATCTAGAATGTAGGAGGCTGGATGGAAGTCCATTAGAATAGTCAAGTTGAGAGATAACAAAGACAGAGAATTTTAGTAACAGACGAACTTGGGTAAGGAAGCTGGGGGTGGTGTTTTGGATGTGCAGTTTGTTACAGGGACTAAAGTAAATGGCTTCAATATTCCCAGTATTTAACTGGAGGAAATTTCTGCTAATCCACTACTGAATACCAGACAAGCTGTGGAAGGGCCTAGAGAGATTGCGGTGCGGTAGAGTTGAGCATACTTGTGAAAACTGACACTATGTTAAACCCTTCAGGCATTCTTGGGGTTAAGAAATAAGAGACAACTGAATCAATAATAAGAAAATATTGTTTACCTCGATTGAGTTCTGTGAGGTAGCCAAGAGGATTGAGGAGAGTTGCCTGGTTCATATCGGGTTTTCGTAGATACTTGACAAATATTTTGGTTACAAGTTAAAAACCAATGGAATTAAAGGGATAGTGCAGCACAGAAATGAAATTAGTAAAGGGGCAGAAAGTAGAGAATTGGAATGAGCAAGTGTTATTCAGACTGGAGGAAAGCATACTGAGGTGTTTATCCTCCACCCTCCCACAACCTTACTGCTTTTGATGATGACTATTAGTGATCTAGACTTTCTCAAACCCTCCTCTGCCTCATTCTCACACATTCTCTTGCTGTGTTTTCATCATCACTTACCTGGAAGTGCATCCATCATGACATATGGTTCAAATGCCGTCTTTTTCTTACTCTTTGTAATCAAAAATACACCCAGGAAAGCCATGCAGGAGCTAAGAACACGAAGATTAAAAGGTGAGAGGTGGAATGATTAATACATTACTACAACCCACAACACATTACAAGCTGGAACTGACTTCCCCAGAGGAACAATGGTATAAATGGGAATAACAAAACAGAAAATGCTGGAAAATCTCAGCAGGTCTGACAGCATCTGCAAAGAGAGAATAGAACCAATGTTTCAAGTCAGGATGACCCTTGTCAGAGATCGAAACACTGGTTCTATTCTCTCTCCACAGATACTGTCAGACCTGCTGAGATATTCCAGCATTTTCTGTTTTTGTTTCAGATTCCAGCATCTGCAGTAATTTGCTTTTATCCTTGATTTGTGTGATAGATACAATGGAACTATTGATAACTGCCAGTTTCCTTTTTAACCTTGAATTCTGCGAGTCAGAGTACATATTAAACACAACTTAAATACATAATTACACTGACGTGATGTCATCAAATCAAAGCCGACATCGTAAGGTTGAAATAGGGTATCAATTTCTAAATATTCAGAGTGCCGTTTGTCATAATGCCAATGTCATGAAGTCGGGGACTGCCTGTCCTCTTGTCCTCAATTTATCCAATAACTACAGATGATCCCATGAAGTAATCATCTTTATTTTGCAAAATAAAGACTGGGATGCAAAATAAAGCTAAGTGTGTAGACAAAGATTGCAGGTTTAAGTCAACAGCAAGGAAAAGGTTGCAAGAGAAAGGTTGCTGCAAAAGGTTAGGATGCACTGAGTTGGGGGTAAGGTGTCAGCGTGGATTGAGGATTGGTTGTCTAATAGGAGGCAGAGAGTTGGAATCAATGGGTACTATTCTGGTTGGCAGTTGGTGACTAGTGGAGTGCCGCAGGGATCGTGCTGGGGCCTCAAATGTTTACCATTTATATAGATGATCTGGAGGAGGGGGCTGAGTGTAGGGTAACGAAATTTGCTGATAACATGAAGATGAGTGGGAAAGTGAATTACGTGTAGGGCGCGGAAAGTCTGCAGAGAGATCAGGATAGGCTGAGCGAGTGGGCGAGTACCTGGCAGATGGAGTATAACATTAGCAAATGTGAGGTTATCCACTTTGGTAGAAATAATAGTAGGAGGGATTATTATTTAAAGGGCGAAAAGCTGCAACATGCTACGGTGCAGAGGGACCTGGGGGTCCTTGTGCACGAGTTGCAAAAACCCAGTCTGCAGGTGCAGCAAGTGATCAAGAAGGCGAATGGGATGTTGGCCATTATAGCGAAGGGGATAGAATATAAAAGCAGGGAGGTCTTGCTGCAGCTATACAATGCACTGGTGAGGCCGCAGCTGGAGTATTGTGTGCAGTTTTGGTCACCGCATTTGCGAAAGGATATATTGGCCTTGGAGGGAGTACAGAGAAGGTTCACCAGGCTGATACCGGAGATGAGGGGGTTAGCTTATGAAGAGAGATTGAATAGACTGGGCCTGTAATCGTTGGAGTTTAGAAGGCTGAGGGGGATCTTATAGAAACATATAAGATAATGAAAGGGCTAGATAGGGTAGAGGAAGAGAGATTCTTCCAGCTTAGAAAGGATAGCAGGACTAGAGAGCACAGCCTCAAAATAAGGGGCGGGGGGATGCTGTTTAGATCGGAGTTGAGGAGGAACTTCTTCACTCAAAGGGTGGTGAGTCTCTGGAATTCTCTGCCCATTGAAGTGGTGGAGGCTACCTCGCTGAATATATTTAAGTCACGGGTAGATAGGTTTCTGATAGACAGGGGATTAAGGGTTATGGGGAGAAAGCGGGAAAGTGGAACTGAGCCACTTCACATCAGCCATGATCTTATTGAATGGCGGGGCAGGCTCGAAGGGCTAGATGGACTACTCCTGCTCCTATTTCTTATGTTGTGTTCAGAGAGAGGCCATTGAATCTGCATCAACTTTCCAAAATGGCATTCCACCTAGGCTCCTCCACCCTATCCCTCAGAACCTGCGCATTGAGCATGTCTAATCCACCTAACCTGCATATCTCTGGATTGTGGGAGAAAACTGAAGCACCTGGAGGAAACCCACCCAGACAAGGGGAAAAGGTGGAAACTCCATACAGACAGTGACCTCCAAGGCCAGAAATGAACCCGAATCCTGGCGGTGTGAGGCAGCAGTGCTGCCTTTCGACACAATCATGGCTGACCCTGGGTGTTGTCTCAACTCCACTTTTCTGTCTACCAGTCACAACTCTTACTCCCTTGTCCATCAAAAAATCAATCTCAGTCTTGGATAAATTCAATTTCCCAACTTCCACTGCTTTCTGGAGAGAATTCCACAGACAAACAACCCTCAGAGAAAAACAGATCTCCCCATCTCCACCTTAAATTTCCTCAAGGGGAAAATACCATCTCAGCATCCACCTCATCAAATACCCTCAGGATCTGATATGTTTCTAAACTCTAATGAGTATAGACCCAGTCCCAACCCATCCAACCTATCTTCATAAAATAATCCCTTCATCCCAGGTTTAATTGAGTGAACCTTCTCTGAACTGCCTCTAATGTAATTATATCCTTTTTCAAGTAAAGCAAACCAAACTACACACAGATGTGCTCTCACAGGGGCAACGAAGCTACTCTATTTTTATATTCTATCCTCTTATATTCTCTTGCAATAAATGCCAACACTGCATTACCTTCCTAATCATTTGCTGTACCTACATATCAACTGTGTGATTTATGTACCAGGACAACCAGATTCCTCAGTACCACTGAGTTAGAACATAGAACATTACAGCACAAACAGGCCCTTCGGCCCACGAGTTGCGCCGATCACATCAACACCTACCAACCTACAGACCTATCTATAACCCTCAATCTCATTAAACCCCATATACTCATCCAGAAGTCTTTTAAAAGACCCCAGCGAGTTCGCCTCCACCACCACTGACGGCAGCCGATTCCATTCACTCACCACCCTCTGAGTGAAAAACTTACCCCTAACATCACTTCTGAACTTCCCTCTCTGTACCTTAAATCTGTGTCCTCTCGTAGCAACCATTTCAACCCGGGGAAATAGCCTCTGAGAGTCCACCCTATCTATTCCTCTCAACATTTTGTAAACTTCTATCAGGTCGCCTCTCAACCTTCGTCTCTCCAGGGAAAAGAGTCCCAGCTCCCTCAACCTATCTTCATAAGGCATGCCTCCCAGTCCAGGCAACATCCTTGTAAATCTCCTCTGTACCCTCTCAATAGCTTCTACATCTTTCCTATAGTGAGGCGACCAGAACTGCGCACAATACTCTAAATGAGGCCTGACAAGGGTCTTATAAAGTTGCAGCATTACCTCCCGACTCCTAAACTCAATCCCTCGATTAATGAAGGCCAGTACACCATACGCCTTCTTGACCACCTCCTCCATCTGCGAGGCCGATTTAAGAGTCCTGTGGACCCGGACCCCTAGATCCTTCTGCTCTTCAACACTACTCAGACTTCTGCCCTTGATAGTGTACTCGTTCATCCCGTTGGTTCTGCCAAAATGGACGACTACGCATTTATCTGCGTTGAAGTCCATCTGCCACTTCTCCGCCCAGTCCTGCATCCTATCTATGTCCTGCTGCAACTTTTGCCATCTTTCCAGACCATCCACAACACCACCGACCTTAGTGTCATCAGCGAACTTACTTACCCATCCCTCCACTTCCTCATCCAGGTCATTTATGAAAATGACAAACAATAAGGGTCTCAGAACAGATCCTTGAGGCACTCCGCTGGTGACTGACCTCCATTCAGAAAAAGCCCCATTCACAACCACTCTCTGCCTTCTGCAGGCAAGCCAGTTCTGGATCCACAAGGCCAAAGGCCCTTGGATCCCATGCCCTCTCACCTTCTCAAGAAGTCTTGCATGGGGGACCTTATCAAACGCCTTGCTGAAGTCCATGTACACTACTTCCACGGCACTTCCTTCGTCAATGTGTTCAGTCACATTATCGAAGAACTCAACTAGGCTTGTAAGGCACGACCTGCCCTTGACAAATCCATGCTGACTATTCCTGATCATGTCAAACCTCTCCAAATGTTCGTAAATCTTGTCCCTCAGAAGCCTCTCCATCAGCTTACCAACCACTGAGGTCAGACTCACCGGTCGGTAATTTCCCGGGCTATCTCTGTTCCCTTTCTTGAAAATAGGAACTACATCTGCAATCCTCCGGAACCTCTCCCATCTCCATTGACGACACAAAGATCATCGCCAGGGGCTCCTCAATCTCTTCCCTCGCCTCCCACAGTATCCTGGGGTACATCCCATCTGGTCCAGGCGACTTATCTACCTTGATAGAATTCAAAAGTTCCAACACATCCTCCTCCTTAATATTCACGTATTCAATCTTTTCCATCTGCTGCAAATCCATAACAAAATCTCCCGGATTAGCTTCCACTGTGAATACTGAGGCGTAGTACACGTTAAGCACCTCTGTGCAATCTCTCTCCATTTAAATAATATGCTGCTTTTCACTCCCTCCTGCCACAGTGGACAAGTTCACATTATCTCACATTATATTCCATCTGCCAATACTTGGCCCTCTTACTCACCCTATCATTCCTTTGCAGACTCTCAACTATATCTTGGCAACTTACTTTCTTTCCTATGTATCCTAGTGCCATTAACAAATTTAGAGACAATACCACCCAAGTCATTGATCTAGATTGTATATAGCACAGGACCCAGCGCTATTGTCTGTGGCACTCCACTAATTTCAGCTTGCTCCTCTGAAAATGGTCCAGTTATCCCCATTTTCTGCTTCCTGTTTATAAACCAATCCTCTATCCATGTTAATACGTTCCTCCCACATCATGAGCTCTTATTTGTGAAGTAACTTTTGATGAGACACCTTGTTAAATGCATTGTGGAAGTCTAAGCACACCACATTCACAGATTCCCCTTTATCCACATTGCTTGTTTTTTCCGCAAAGAACTCAAATAAATGTGTGACACTATTTCCCTTGTGCAAAATCATGTTGAGTCTGCTCGATATCATTGTGATTTTTTTGTGTATTTTACTATAATTTCCTGAATAATGAATTCTATTCATTATTAGGGCAGTGGATGTTGTCTACATGGACTTCACTTAAGCCTTTGACAAGGTCCCTCACGGCAGACTGGTGCAGAAGGTGAAGTCGCATGGGATCAGAGGTGAGCCAGCAAAGTGGAGACAAAACTGGCTCGGTCAAAGACAGAGGGTAGCAGTGGAAGGGTGCGTTTCTGAATGGAGGGCCATGACAAGTGGTGTTTCTCAGGGATCAGTGCTGGGACCTTTACTGTTGTAATATATATAAATGATTTGGAGAAAAATGTAACTGGATTGATTTGTAAGTTTGCGGATGACACAATGGTTGGTGGATTTGCGAAAGCAAAGAGGACCATCAGAGGATACAGCACAATATAGATCAGTTGGAGACTTCGGCAGAGAGATGGGAGGTGGAGTTTAATCCGGACAAATGTGAGGTAATGCATTTTGGAAGGTCTAATACAGACAGGAAATATACAATAAATGGCAGAACCCTTAAGAGTATTGATAGGCAGAGGGATCTGGGTGTACAGGTACACAGGTCACTGAAAGTGGCAATGCAGGTGTAGAAGGTAGTCAAGAAGGCATACGGCATGCTTGCCTTCATTGGCCCGGGGTATTAGTTTAAAAATTGGTAGGTCATATTGCAGCTTTATAGAACCTTAGGCCGCACTTGGAATATAAGAACGTAAGAACATAAGAAATAGGAGCAGGAGTAGGCCATCTGGCCCTTCGAGCCTGCCCCGCCATTCAATAAGATCATGTCTGATCTGTCGTGGCTCAGTTCCACATTCCAGCCCTCTCCCCATAACCCTTAATCCCCTCTCTTATCAAAAACCCATCAACCCGCTTCTTAAAAATATTTAGCGAGGCAGCCTCCACCACTTCAACGGATAGAGAATTCCAGAGATTCACCACCCTTTGAGTGAAGAAGTTCCTCCTCAACTCCGTTCTAAAATGGCCCCCTTTATCTTGAGGCTGTGCCCCCTAGTCCTACTGTCTTTTTTGAGCGGGAAGAGTCTCTCCACCTCTATCCTATCTATCCCATTCATCATCTTATACGTCTCAATGAGATCTCCCCTCATTCTTCTAAACTCCAACGAGTACAAGCCTAGTTCATTCAGCCTCTCCTCATAGCTCAACCCCCTCAACTCCGGTATCAGCCTAGTAAACCTCCTCTGCACTCCCTCCAAGGCCAAAATATCTTCGCGCAGGTGCGGCGCCCAAAACTTCACACAGTATTCCAGCTGCGGCCTCACCAATGCCCTATACAGCTGCAGCAAGACCTCTCTACTTTTATATTCAATCCCCTTCGCTATGAAGGCCAGCATCCCATTCGCCTTCCTGACCATCTGCTGCACCTGCAAGCTGGGTTTTTGCGACTCATGCACAAGGCCCCCGAGGTCCCTCTGCAACGTCGCCTGCTGCAGTTTTTCGCCACGTAAGTAATAGTCCTTCTTACCATTATTCCTTCCAAAGTGGACACCTCACACTTGCCAACATTAAATTCCATTTGCCATTTCCTGGCCCATTCGCCCAGCCTATCTAGATCCTTCTGCAGACTCTCCACACCCTCCGCACAATTTGCCATTCCCCCAATCTTGGTGTCATCCGCAAATTTCGACACCCTACACTCGGTTCCCTCCTTCAGATCATCTATATAAATGGTAAAAAGCTGAGGTCCCAGCACCGATCCCTGGGGCACTCTACTAGTCACCATCCGCCAATCCGAATAGCACCTGTTGACCCCCACTCTCTGCCTCCTATTTGACAACCAATCCTCTATCCACACTAACACCCTACCCCCAACTCCAAGTCCCCTGACCTTCTGCAATAACCTCTTGTGAGGTACTTTGTCAAACGCCTTCTGAAAATCCAGAAAGACCACATCCACCGGCTCTCCTCTATCCACCGCCCTAGACACACCCTCATAGAACTCCAGTAAATTTGTCAGACACGACTTCCCTTTAATGAAACCGTGCTGCGTCTGCTCTATCAAGCAATTCCCTTCAAGATGCCTTGCAATTTCCTCTTTAATGACAGATTCTAACATTTTACCTACCACAGACGTTAAACTAACCGGCCTATAATTCCCTGCCTTTTGCCTGGCACCCTTCTTAAACAACGGCGTAACATTAGCCGTTTTCCAATCTTCCGGCACTTCCCCGGAATCCAGCGACGTCTGGAGAATAACCACCAATGCATCCACTATAATCTCCGCCATTTCTTTCAGAACCCTCGGATGCATTCCATCCGGTCCTGGGGACTTGTCCACAATCAGCCCCTCCAGTCTGTCGAGCACCGCCTCTCTAGTAACAGTAATGTCATTAAGACCCTCCAGTCCTACTACCTTTCCATCACTAACACCCGGCAAATTATTCACGTCCTCCTCCGTGAAGACAGAAACAAAAAAGTTATTCAATACCTGAGCCATATCCCCATCCTCTACCACTAGGTCCCCTTTCTCATCCTCTAAAGGACCAACGTTCACCCTAGCCAGCCTCTTCCTTTTTATATATTTATAAAAACTCTTGCTATCCTTTTTTATATTAAGCGCTAGCCCAGCTTCATAGTTTCTCCTACCCTCCTTTATCAACTTCTTTGTCAATCTTTGTTGACATTTAAACCTCTCCCAATCCTCTTCTCGCCCACTCCTCTTCGCTACTCTAAATTTAATTTAACACTTTATATAAGTGTTCAATTCTGGTTGCCACACTACCAGAAGGATGTGGAAGCTTTGGAGAGGGGACAGAAAAGATTTACCAGGATGTTGCCTGGAATGGAGGGCATTAGCTACTTGGTTCGTTCTCACTGGAGCGATGGAGGTTGAGGGAAGACCTGATAGAAGTCTACAAAATTATAAGAGGCATGGACAGAGTGGATATTCAGAAGCTTTTTTACAGAGTGGAAAAGTCAATTACTAGGGAACATAGGTTTAAGGTGTGAGATCAAGGCTTAAAGGATGAGGCAGATGTTTACACAAAGTAGTGGGCACCTGGAACTCATTGCCAGGGGAGGTAGTGGAAACGCTTACGGTAGTGACTTTTAAGGGGCATCTTGACAAGTACAAGAATAGGAATGGAACAGAGGGATATGGTCCCCGGAAGGGTAGGAGGTTTTAGTTAAGTCAGGCAGCATAGAACATTACAGCGCAGAACAGGCCCTTCGGCCCACGATGTTGCGCCGACCAGTTACAAAACAATGACCCACTAGCCTAAACCAATCCCTTTTCATCCATAAACCTATCCACAGATCTCTTAAACGCCCCCAAACTAGGTGCATTTACAACTGCAGCTGGCAGGGCATTCCAGTCCCTCACCACCCTCTGGGTAAAGAACCTACCCCTGACATCTGTCCTATAACTACCCCCCCTTAATTTAAAATCGTGCCCCCTCGTGCTAGCTTTCTCCATCCTAGGAAAAAGGCTATCACTATCTACCCTGTCTAAACCTCTAATCATCTTATATGTTTCAATGAGATCCCCTCTTAGCCGCCTTCTTTCCAGCGAAAACAACCCCAAATCTCTCAATCTCTCCTCATAGGATCTCCCCTCCATACCAGGCAACATCCTGGTAAACCTCCTCTGCACCCTCCCCAAAGCCTCTACATCCTTCCTGTAATGTGGGGACCAGAACTGCACACAAAACTCCAAGTGCGGCCGCACCAGAGATGTATACAGTTGCATCATGACGCTGCGACTCCTAAATTCAATCCCCCTACCAATAAACGCCAAGACTCCATATGCCTTCTTAACAACCTTATCTACTTGATTCCCAACTTTCAGGGATCTATGTACACATACACCTAGATCCCTCTGCTCCTCCACACTATTCAAAGTCCTCCCGTTAGCCCTATACTCAACACATCTGTTATTCCTACCGAAATGAATTACCTCACACTTCTCCACATTAAACTCCATCCGCCACCTCTCAGCCCAGCTCTGCAACCTTTCTAAGTCATCCTGCAAACTATGACACCCTTCCTCACAATCTACCACACCTCCGACTTTGGTGTCATCAGCAAACTTACTAATCCACCCAACTATACCCTCATCCAGATCATTAATAAAAATTACAAACAGCAGTGGCCCCAAAACAGATCCCTGAGGCACACCACTTGTACCTGAACTCCATGACGAATATTTCCCATCAACCACCACTCTCTGTCTCCTATCTGCTAGCCAATTCCTGATCCAATTACCTAGATCACCCCCAATCCCATACATCTGCATTTTCTGCAGAAGCCTACCATGGTGAACCTTATCAAACGCCTTGCTAAAATCCATATACACCACATCAACTGCCTTACCCCTATCCACCTCTTTGGTCACTTTCTCAAAGAACTCGATAAGGTTAGTAAGGCATGACCTACCCGCTACAAAACCATGCTGACTGTCCCTAATCAACTCATTACTTTCCAAATAACTATAAATCCTGTCTCTAATAATCCTTTCCAAAACCTTACCCACCACAGAAGTAAGACTCACCGGTCTATAATTCCCAGGGAAGTCCCTTCTCCCCTTCTTAAACAATGGGACAACATTTGCTGTCCTCCAATCTTCTGATACTATACCAGAGACTAACGACGACCTGAAGATCAGAGCCAGAGGCTCCGCAATCACCCCTCTTGCCT
This sequence comes from Prionace glauca, assembly GCA_037974335.1. Lineage (NCBI taxonomy): Eukaryota > Metazoa > Chordata > Chondrichthyes > Carcharhiniformes > Carcharhinidae > Prionace > Prionace glauca. The sequence goes on along the minus strand of CM075744.1, from coordinate 50,140,856 downwards.
CCCAAAGAATCCTAGGGTAAATCCCATCTGGACCAGGGGACTTATCTATTTTCAATCCCTCTAAAATATCCAGCACATCCCCCGTATCAACTGCAATGCTATCTATTTCACACCCCTGCACCCCAGTGTCCTCCTCAGCTACATTCCTGTCCCCTTGCGTGAACACCAAAGAGAAATATTGGTTCAACGCCTCTCCAATCTCCTCCGGTTCCACACACAACTTCCCTCTACTGTCTGTAACTGGCCCTAATCTTGTCCTAACCAACCTTCTGTTCTTGACATACCTGTAAAACGCCTTAGGGTTCTCCTTAATCCTATCAGCCAAAATCATCTCATGTCCTCTTTTAGCCCTTCTTAACTCCCTCTTCAACTCCCTCCTAGCCAATCTAAAACTTTCTAATGCACTACCTGAGCCCTCAAGCCTCATCCGAACATAAGCCTCCTTTTTCTTCCTAACCAACTAATCAACTTTTTTGGTGCACCACGGTTCCCTGGGCCTACCAAATCCTCCTTGCCTGACAGGGATATACTTATCACAGACCCGCAATAGCTGCTCCTTGAAAAATCTCCACATCTCGGATGTTCCCAGTCCCTGTAATCTCCCATTCCAACCAATGCCTCCTAATTCTCTCCTAATAGCCTCATAATTACCCTTCCCCAGCTGAAACTACTGACCCAAGGTTCATGCCTATCCCTTTCCATCACTAAGGTGAACGTAATCGAATTGTGGTCACTATCCCCAAACTGTACACCAACTTCCAAGTCTAGCACCTGGTCTGGCTCATTACCGAGCACCAAATCCAATATAGCCTCACCTCTCATCGGCCTATCTACATACTGAGTCAAAAAACCTTCTTGCACACTTTGAACAAAAACTGACCCCTCTAACGAGCCAGAGCTGTAGCAATTCCAATCTACATGAGTAAAGTTAAAGTCCCCCATAACAATTACCCTATTACTTTCACTCCTAACAAGGATCGTCTCCGCAATCCTTTCCTCAACCTCTCTAGAACTTTTTGGAGGTCTATAAAAGACTCCCAACAGGGTGACCTCTCCTCTCCTATTTCTAATCTCCGCCCATACTACCTCAACAGACAAGTCCTCATCAAAGTTCTTCTCTGACACTGAGATACAGTCCTTGACCAATAATGCTACCCCACCCCCCCTTCTACCTCCTTGTCTACTCCGATTAAAGCATTTGTACCCCGGGACCTGCAACATCCATTCCTGACCCTGCTCTATCCAAGTCTCTGAAATGGCCACAACATCGAAGTCCCAGGTACTGGTCCACGCTGCAAGTTCATCCACCTTGTTGCGAATACTCCTCGCATTAAAATATACACATTTCAAACCACATTCCAAACCCTGTTCCGCCCCTCCCCCACAATGCCGTGCATTGCAGTCCCCATCTATGCCCCCCTCACTTTCACCCCCTCTACTCAGGATCCTACCCCCCCTCTGAATCAGTTTAAACCACTCCGCATAACCTTAACAAATTTACCTCCCAGGATATTTGTTCCCCTTTGGTTCAGGTGAATCCCATCCCTCTGATAAAGGTCCCACCTTCCCCAGAACGAGCCCCAATTGTTCAAGTACTTAAACCCCTCCCTCCTGCACCATCCCCTCAGCCACGAGTTCAAGCTTTCCCTCCCTCTATTCCTCTCTAAACTATCCCGTGGCAAAGGCAAGAGTCCAGAGATAACCACTCTGTCTGTCTTGGCCTTTAGCTTCCACCCCAACTCCATGAATCTCTGCTTGATGTCCCCTTCCCTTAGCCTTCCTATATCATGCGTCCCCAGATGAATTATAACTTGGGGTTGATCTCCCTCTCCCCTGAGAGTCTTGAATATCCTCTCTGAGACATCCTGGACCCCAGCCCCTGGTAGGCAACACACCAGCCCTGAGTTCCTATCATTATTACCGACTCTCCTATCCGTCCCTTTAACGGTGGAGTCCCCAATGACAAGTCCTAATCTTTTGCTACCCCTAACCACCTGAGCTTTTACAGTAGGCTCATCCCCAGAGACCTGCTCCCTTTGGCTATCCCCAGTTGATCCCTCCTCAACTGTAGCCTCCAGGACCGAAAACCTATTTTGGAGGGGAACAGCCCCAGGGGATTGTCCCACCACATTCTTTTTTCCTCTCCTCGTGGCAGTGACCCAAGACTGGTTTCTAGGAGTGACTAACTCCCTATAACTCCTATCAATGTCCACCTCTGCATCCCGAATTTTGCGGAGCTCCTCTACTTCCACCTCCAACTCCTTTACACGCTCCTCCAGAAGCTGCATTCTAACGCACTTCCTACAGGTAAAATCCCCTGAAACACTACTAGAGTCCCTCACCACATACATCCCACAGGAGATGCAGCACACTGCCTGAACTGCCATCCCTGAAACAATTACCAGCAGAAAAAATAAAAATATTAAAAAGAAAACTTACCCACACTTATAATTTAGGTTAGAGGAGGTGGGAGGGTGGGATTCTCTACCAGTGTAGAGAATCGGGTATCCTCTCTACGCTAATTTATAGGGTTAGGGGCCCAGAAAAAAAAACTACAACTACCGGCAAGCGTCTTAGTGACGACTTCCGGTTTTAACTAATTTAAAAAAAACGCCAAAAACTCGCAACTTTAAAAAACTAAAAATAAAAGTTAGACAGAATAAACAGAAAAATGTACCCGTTGCTGCCTCTCGACTTGCTCGCCAGAAACAATGAGTCGTGAACTTGTTAGCAGATAGGAAGCAAAGAGTTGGCATAAACTCTTTTTCTTATTGGCAGGCAGTGACAAGTGGGGTTCCGCAGGGATCTGTGCTAGGTTCCCAATTGTTCACATTATATATTAATGTTTTGGAAGTGGGAACTGAATGTCTCATCTCCAAATTTGCAATGATACAAAGTTGGGTGGGAGGGTGAGCTGTGAGGTGGATGCAGAGAAGCTTTTGCATGATTTGAAAAGGATGAGTGTGTGGCATATGCATAGCATGTGGATAAATGTGAGGTTATCCACTTTGGTAGCAATAATAAGACGACAAGATTATTCCTTAAATGGGTATAACTTGAGAAAGGTTGATACTCATTGAGACCTTGGTATCCTCATGTATCAGTCGTTGAAAGTAAGCACGCAGATACAGCAGGCAGTAAAGGAGGCAAATGGTATACTGGCCTTCATTGCAAGACAATTTGAGTATGGAATTAGAGATGTTTTACTGCAATTGTATAGGGCATTGGTGAGGCTACACCTGGAGACTGTGTGCAGTTTTGACATCCTTATCTGCTCCATTTACTTCCTATTTGCCAATCTGGTAGCCATCATCATTAAGTTTCCAATCTTTCTTATTTTTTGATGAGATGTGGGTTGGACTTCATTAACGAGGGCAGCATTGTTTCCCTTGAGCTGACCGTCTTGCTTGGGCCATTTCAGAGGACCCTGGACAGTCAATCATGTAATTGTGTGAATAAACTAGGAATCAGTCGGTGTTTCTGGGCTCTGTTACAGCAAGAGACAAGTGTGTGTGAACAGCAACCTACCCAAAGATGAACATGCAGATATGAAGAGCATCTGTACCTCTGAACTCCAAATAGAAAGAGGCTCCTAAAATAAAACAAACCAATCAGAATAGAGCAGACAACAATGTATTTTTACAGTTCACTCCCCAAGACCCCATTTCCCCATCAATCCACACTCAATCTCCTTCATCCTGGACAATCCTCACCCAAATTTCCAATCCATTCACACCCATTTTGGATACTGTTGAGGAACTTGGCCTCTCAGGGGAAGATACCAGCAGCAGCCAGGCCTATGGTGCCACACCTGGTTCTGCTGTTGAGCAGGGTTGGGCAAAGAGCAAGCGAGCAGCAGTAATAGGGGACTCACTAGTTAGAGGCACAGATAGATGTTTCTGCAGCCGTGATCGAGACTCCAAGATGGTGTGTTGCCTCCCTGGTGCTAGGGTCAAGGACATCTCTGAGCGGTTGCAGATCATTCTTAAGGGGGAGGATGTGCAGTCAGGGTTCGTTGTACATATTGGTCCCATCAATACAGGTAGGAATAGGGTGAATATAGAGAGTTAGGCGGAAGGCTAAAGTGCAGGACCTCAAAGGTAATAATTTCTTGATTGCTGCCGGTGCCAATGTGCTAGTGAGAGTAGGAATAGGAAGATTAGGCAGATGAATGGGTGCAGAAGGCAGGGATTCTCAATACTGTCATGATGCATTCCCTCATCAAAATCATATCTTGAGGAATGTACATATAACAGAGGAGGAGATGCTCAAAGTTTAAAGTGCATCAAGGTAGATAAATCCCTAAGACCTACTGAAGTATATCCCAGGACGTTGTGGAAGGCTAGGGAGGAAATTGCAGGTCCCCTAGCAGAGATGTGTGAATCACTGACAGTCCCAGGTGAGGTGCCTGAACATTGGAAGTGGCAAATGTTGTGTTTTTGTTTAAAAAGGGCTGAAGGGGCCTGGGAACTACAGGCCAATGAGCCTCACATCTGTAGGGGATAAGTTGTTGGAAGGTATTCTGACAGACAGGAACTACAGGTATTTAGAGACATAAGGACTGATTAGGGAGAGTCAGCATGGCTTTGTGAGTAGAAAATCAGGTCTCACAAATTTGTTTGAGTTTTTTGAAAGAGTAACCAAGAAGGTGATGTTGATGTAAGTTTGGATTAGTAAGTTTGCTTTGGATTAGTAAGTTTGCTGATGACACCAAAGTCGGAGGTGTGGTAGATTGTGAGGAAGGGTGTCATAGTTTGCAGGATGACTTAGAAAGGTTGCAGAGCTGGGCTGAGAGGTGGCGAATGGAGTTTAATGTGGAGAAGTGTGAGGTAATTCATTTCGGTAGGAATAACAGATGTGTTGAGTATAGGGCTAACGGGAGGACTTTGAATAGTGTGGAGGAGCAGAGGGATCTAGGTGTATGTGTACATAGATCCCTGAAAGTTGGGAATCAAGTAGATAAAGTTGTTAAGAAGGCATACGGAGTTTTGGCGTTTATTGGTAGGGGGATTGAATTTAGGAGTCGTAGCGTCATGATGCAACTGTACACATCTCTGGTGCGGCCGCACTTGGAGTTTTGTGTGCAGTTCTGGTCCCCACATTACAAGAAGGATGTTGAGGCTTTGGAGAGGGTGCAGAGGAGGTTTACCAGGATGTTGCCTGGTATGGAGGGGAGATCCTATGAGGAGAGATTGAGAGATTTGGGGTTGTTTTCGCTGGAAAGAAGGCGGCTAAGAGGGGATCTCATTGAAACATATAAGATGATTAGAGGTTTAGACAGGGTAGATAGTGATAGCCTTTTTCCTAGGATGGAGAAAGCTAACACGAGGGGGCACGATTTTAAATTAAGGGGGGGTAGTTATAGGACAGATGTCAGGGGTAGGTTCTTTACCCAGAGGGTGGTGAGGGACTGGAATGCCCTGCCAGCTGCTGTTGTAAATGCACCTAGTTTGGGGGCGTTTAAAAGATCTGTGGATAGGTTTATGGATGAAAAGGGATTGGTTTAGGCTAGTGGGTCATTGTTTTGTAACTGGTCGGCGCAACATCGTGGGCCGAAGGGCCTGTTCTGCGCTGTAATGTTCTATGTTCTATGTTCTATGTTGTCTACGTGGACTTTAGCAACACCTTTGACAATGTACCGCATAGTAGGTTGTTGCATAAGGTTAAATCTTACGGGATCCAGCGTGAGGTAGCCAAATGGATACAAAATTGGCTGGATGACAGAAAACAGAGGGTGGTTGTAGAGAGTTGTTTTTCAAACTGGAGGCCTGTGACCGGTGCTGTGTCTTAGGGATCAGTGTTGGGTCCACTGTTATTTGTCATTTATATTAACGATTTGGATGAGAATTTAGGAGGCATGGTTAGTAAGTTTGCAGATGACACCAAGATTGGTGGCATAGTGGACAGTGAGGTAGTTATCTCCAATTGCAATGGATCAATTGGACCAGTGGGCTGACAAATGTTTAATTTATATAAATGCGAGGTGGTGCATTTTGGTCGATAGAACCAGGGAAGGACTTACCCAGTTAATGGTAGGGCACTGGGGAGAGTTCTAGAACAAAGAGATCTAGGGGTACAGGTTCATAGCTCCTTTAAAGTGGAGTCACAAATGGACAGAGTGGTGAAGAAGGCATTCAACATGCGTGGTTTCATTGGTGAGAACACAATACAGGAATTGGGATGTTTTGTTGAAGTTGAACAAGTCATTCGTAAGGCCACACTTGGAACAGTGTACAGTTCTGGTCACTATTATAGAAAGGATATTATTAAACTAAAAAAAGTGCAGAAAACATTTACTAGGATGTTATCGGGATTTGATGGTTTGAGTTACAATAAGAAGCTGGATAGACTGGGACTTTTTCCTCTGGAGCAAAGAAGGTGGAGGGGTGATCTTATAGAGGTTTACAAAATAACAAGAGGCATAGATCAGCTAGATAGTCAACATCTTTGTCTAAACATAGAGGAGTCTAAAACTAGGGGGCATAGGTTTAAGGTGAGATGGGAGAGATATAAAAGTGTCCAGAGGGGGAACAATTTTTTCACACAGAGGATGATGAGTGTCTGGAACAAGCTGCCAGTGGTAGTAGTAGAGGCGAATACAATTTTGTCTTTTAAAAAGTGTTTAGACAATTACATGGGTAAGATGGGTATAAAAGGATATGGGTCAAATGTGGGCAACGGGGATTAGCTTAGGGGGTTTTAAAAAAATGGAGCAGCATGGAGAAATTGGGCTAAGGGCCTGTTTCCATGCTTAAACCTCTTTGACTTTATGACCCAAAGCTTACCTCTGACTTATACCACCTGCTACAGCAGTGTGAAGCAGCAAGATGCATCAGGAAAAAGCACCAGTAAATCGGGCACAGCCTATCACAGCAGAAAGCAGGAGTTCGCTTGGAGACTAGAATGCGGAATAAAATATCAGTTTGTAACCAGACTGGGGACTCCACTTCCACAGGCCAGTCAGAGTGGGCGCTTAAAATTAAAAAGCAGAACCAAATAATCTCTGGATTAATACTTGAGCCACAAGTTAATTGGCACAAGATCAATAAGATTAAAGAGGTAAATGCGTGGCTCAAAGGTTGGTGTGAGAGAAATGGTTTCAAAACCATGGGAAACTGTCACCTGTACTGGGAAGAGGGGAATTGTTCCAATGGAGCTGGCTATCCTGAATCACGCTGGGGCCAGAGTCCTGGAGAATTGCATAACCAGGGCTGCCAAAGAACAAAGAAAATTACAGCACAGGAACAGGCCCTTCGGCCCTCCAAGCCTGCACCAACCATGCTGCCCAATTTAACTAAATCCCCTATCCTTCCAGGGACCGTATCCCTCTATTTCCATCCTATTCATGTATTTGTCAAAGCACCCCTTAAAAGTCACGACCATATCCCCTTCCACTACCTTCTTCAGCAACGAGTTCCAGGCACCCACTGCTCTGTATAAAAAAATTTGCCTCATATATCCCCTTTAAACCTTGCCCCTTGCACTTTAAACCTATGCTCCCTAGTAATTGACTCTTCCACCCTGGGAAAAAGCTTCTGACTGTCCACTCTATCCATGCCTTTCATAATCTTATAGACTTCTATCAGGTCTCCCCTCAACCTCCATTGTTCCAGTGAGAACAAACCAAATTTCTCCAAACTCTCCTCACAGCTAATGCCCTCCATACCAGGCAACATCCTGGTAAATCTTTTCTGTACCCTCTCCAAAGCCTCCACATCCTTCTGGTGGCGTGGCAACCACAATTGAACACTATATTCTAAGTATGGCCTAAGGTTCTATAAAGCTGCAATATGACTTGCCAATTTTCAAACTCAATACCCCGGCCAATACCAATGCCGTATGCCTTCTTGACTACCTTCTCCACCTGCATTGCCACTTTCAGTGACCTATGTACCTCTGCGCCCAGATCCCTCTGCCTATCAATACTCTTAAGGGTTCTGCCATTTATTGTATATTTCCTATCTGTATTGGACCTTCCAAAATGCATTACCTCACATTCGTCCAGATTAAACTCCATCTGCCATCTCTCTACCCAAGTCTCCATTTGATCGAAATCCTCCTGTATCCTCTGATGGTCTTCATCGTGATCCGCAAATCCACCAATCTTTGTGTCCGCAAACTTGTGAATCAATCCAATTACAATATTAGCCTTCCCCCAATTTAGCATCTTAATTTGAGGCCTACACTTATCTTTATCCATCAGTACCTCAAAGCTTACTGAATTGTGGTCACTGTTCCCGAACTGCTCTCCTACTGAAACATCGACCACTTGGCTGGGCTCATTCCCTAATACCAGGTCCAGTATGGCCCCTTCCTTAGTTGTTACTATCTACATACTGTTCCAGGAAGCCCTCCTGAATTCTCTTTACAAACTCTGCCCCATCCACACCCCTAGCACTAAGTGAGCCCCAGTCAATATAGGGGAAATTAAAATCTCCCACAACAACCCTGTTACTTTTACACCTTGCCAAAATCTGGCTACAGAGTCATAGAGGTTTACAATATGGAAACAGGCCCTTCTGCCCAAATTGTCCATGCTGCCCCTTTCTTTTTAGAACCCCTAAACTAATCCCAATAGCCCGCATTTGGCCCATATCCTTCTATACCCATCGTAGCCATGTAATTACCTAAATGGTTTTTAAAGGATAAAATTGTACTCACCTCTACCACTACCTCTGGCAGCTTGTTCCAGACACTCTCCACTCTCTATGTGAAAAAATTGCCCCTCTGGACACTTTTGTATCTCTCTCTTCTCACCTTTTAGACTCCCCTACCTTTGGGAAAAGATATTGATTATCTACTTTGTCTATGCCCTTCATTATTTTATAGATCTCTATAAAGTCACTCCTCAGCTTCCTATGTGCCAGAGAAAAAAGTCCCAGTCTATTCAGTCTCTCCTTATAACTCAATCCATCAAGTCCCGGTAACATCCTAGTAAATCTTTTCTGCACTCTTTCTAGTTGAATAATATCCTTTCTAAAATAGGGTGGCCAGAATTGTACATAGTATTCTAAGTGTGGCCTTACCAATGTCTTGTACAACTTCAACAAGACATCCTAACTCCTGTGTTCAATGTTCTGACCGATGAAACCAGGCATGCCGAATGCCTTCTTTACCACCCTGTCCACCTGTGACTCCACCCCCAAGGAGCTATGAATACGTACCCTAGATCTCTTTGTTCTGTAACTCTCCCTAATGCCCTACCATTAACTGAGTAAGTCCTGCCCTGGTTCAATCTACCAAAATGCATCATCTTGCATTTATCTAAATTAAACTCCATCTGCTATTCATCAGCCCACTGGCCCACTTGATCAGGGTCCCGCTGCAATTGAAGATAACTTCCTCACTGTCCACTATGTCACCAATCTTGGTCTGCAAACTTACTAACCATGCCCCCTATATTCTCATCCAAATCATTAATATAAATAACAAGTGACAGTAGGCCCAGCACTGATCCTTGAGGCACACAGGTCTCCAGTTTGAAAAAACAATTCTCTACAACCACCCTCTGACTTCTGTGAAGAAGCCAATTTCGTATCCATTTAGATCCCTCACCCTGGATCCCGTGAGATTTAACTTTATGCAACAACCTACCATGCAGTACCTTGTCAAAGGCTTTGCTAAAATCCATGCAGACAACATCAACTGCACTGCCCTCATCTATCTTCTTGGTTACTCCTTCAAAAAACTCAATCAAATTTGTGAGCTATGATTTTCCACTCACAAAGCCATGCTGACTGTTCCTATTCAGTTCTTGCTTTTCTAAATCCTGTAGATCCTGCCTCTCAGAATACCTTCTAACAGTTTACCAACCACAGATGTGAGGCTCACTGGCCTGTAGTTCCCAGGCTTTTCCCTGCAGCCCTTTTTAAATAAAGGCACAACATTTGCCATTCTCCAATCTTCAGGCACCTCACCCATGACCAACGATGATTCAAATATCTTGGCTAGGGGACTCATAATTTCCTCCCTAGCCCCCCACAACGTCCTGATATATATCTCGTCAGGTCCCGCAGATTTATCTACCTTGATGTGTTTAAGACTTCCAGCACCTCCTTCTCTGTAATATGTATTCCTCAAGACATCAATATTTAATTCCCCAAGTTCCTTAACATCCATGGTTTTTTCAACAGTAAATACTGATGAGAAATATTCATTTAGGATCTCACCCATCCCTTGTGGATTCGCACATAGATGACCTTGTTGATCCTTAAGAGGCCCTACTCTCTCCCTTGTTATTCTTTTGCTCTTTATGTATTTGTAGAAGCTCTTTGGATTCTCCTTTGCTTTATCTGCCAAAAGAATTTCGTGTCCCCTTTTTGCCCTCCTGATTTCTCTCAACTCTACTCCTACACTCCCTATACTCTTCACTTGATCCCAGCTGCCCATGCATGTCACATGTCTCTTTCTTCTTCTTGAACAGAGTCTCAATATCCCGAGTCAGCCACGGTTCCTGACTTCTGCCAGCCTTGCCCTTCACTCTAAGAGGAATGTGTTTACTCTGACCCCTAATTAACACACTTTTGAAAGCATGCCACTTATCAGATGTCCCTTTTCCTTCCCACAGACTCCCCCAATTAACTTTTGAAAGTTCCTGTCTGATACCATCAAAATTGGCCTTGCCCCAATTTAGAATATTAACGTACCTGTTCCTCAATCTCATGCTGGCAGCTGGATGGTCTATAGTAAACCCCAACATTGTGATTACACCTTTCCTATTCCATATTGCCTCGCTGTATGAGTCCTCCGAGGTGTCCCCCTGGAGTACAGCTGTGATATTCTCCTGAACCAGTAGTGCAACTCCCCCACCCCTTTATTCTGCCTGAAACATCTGTATCCTGGAATGTTAAGCTGCCAACCCTTAACCAAGTCTCTGTAATGGCAACAACACTAGATCCTAGTATTAATCCAAGCTCATCTCTTAGTCTTCTCACATTGAAACAATTCCCCACTCACCTGATGAAAGGGCAGAGCCCCGAAAGCTAATGGCGTTTACTATCAAATAAACTGGTTGGACTTTAACCTGGTATTGTGAGACTTCTTACTGTGTTTAACCCAGTCCAATGCTGGCTTCTCCACATCATATCTCATAGAAGACAGAGGGTGGAGGTGGATAGAAAATTTTCAGACTGGAGACCAGTTACAGCGGTGTACCACAGGGATCAGTGCTGGGTCCCCTGCGATTTGTGATTTTTATCAATGACTTGGAGGAGGGGGCTGAAGCTTGGGTCAGTAAATTTGCTGATGGCACCAAGGTCGGTGGACTAGTGGATGAGGTGGAGGGCTGTTGTAGGCTGCAAAGAGACATTGATAGGATGCAGAGCTGGGCCAAAAAAATGACAGATGGAGTTTAACCCTGATAAGTGTGAGATGATTCATTTTGGTAGGTCAAATTTGATTGCGGATTACAGGGTCAACAGCAGGGTTCTGAGGAATGTAGAGGAATACAGAGATATTGGGGTTCACATCCACAGATCTCTGAAGGTTGCCATTCAAGTGGATAGAGCCGTGGAGAAGGCTTATAGTGTGTTAGGGTTTATTAACAGGGGGTTCGAGTTTAAGAGCTGCGGGGTTATGCCGCAACTATACAGGACCTTGGTGAAACCACATTCGGAATACTGTGTGCAATTCTGGTCACCTCACTATGTGGAAGCATTGGAGAGAGTGCAGAGGAGATTTACCAGGATGCTGCCTGGTTTGGAGGGTAGGTCTTATGAGAAACGGTTGAGGGAACTGGGGCTTTTCTCTTTGGCGCGGAGGAGGATGAGCGGCAACTTAGTGAAGATTTATAAGATGATGAGGGGAATAGATACAGTGGACATGCAGAGACTATTTCCTTGGTTAGATGTATCTGTTATCGAGGGCCAAAAGACCTATACTGTGCTATAGTGTTCTACGTTCATTCTGGAGTTTCTTTCATGTCCACAGAAATGCCTGTCTGCACCCCTAACTATCGAGTCCTCTATAACTATTGCTCTAGTGCTCTTTATCCCTTCCTGCTTAACAACAGATCCAGCTGTAGTGCCAATGCTTTGGCTGCTGCTGCTGCTGGTATCCCCTGTTAGCCTATCTGTCACTCTGGGTCTCGGGATTACTGGCCCAGTGAAACATCACTACACAACTGCTTCCTGAGAGGTGAATCAGGAGTGGGATGTCAGCCTGGGAGGCTGATACCCCACTCCCAAACTCCACACCAATCACTGGTGGCTGTTACCCCACTCCCAGGCTTCTCAGTAACCCCCAGGCTCACTGTTACATCAGATGCTCATTAGTCTGCACAGATACTCACCAGCAATGACAGCAGTTATCGTAGAGAGGATGTAGCTGAGGCTGGTAATCTGGGATGCATCATATAACTTAGACACCTCATGTAGAAACCTTCAATAAAACAAAGAACAATTTCACCATCAGATTCCCCAAAACCAAGCTCTCACAGTGTCCCGACAAACAAAATTTCTACATCATTTACCTAACACACCATCCCAGACAGCATAGACAGTGATCCACTGTCCCAGAGCGAGGAGGATAGACAGTGATCCACTGTCCCAGAGCGAGAGAAAGGATAGTGACCCACTCTCCCAGAGTGAGAGAGGATAGACAATATTCCCAGAGCGAGAGACGGCAGACAGCGATCCACTGTCCCAGAGAAGGGGATAGACAGTGACCCGCTGTCCCAGAGCGATAAAGGACAGACAATGATCTATTGTCCCAGAGCGAGAAGGGTTAGACAGTGACCCACTGTCCCAGAGCGAGACAGGATAAGACAGTGACCCACTGTCCCAGAGCGAGACAGGATAAGACAGTGACCCACTGTCCCAGAGCGAGACAGGATAGATAGTGACCCACTGTCCCAGAGCGAGACAGGATAGTGACCCACTGTCCCAGAGCGAGACAGGATAGATAGTGACCCACTGTCCCAGAGCGAGACAGGATAAGACAGTGACCCACTGTCCCAGAGCAAGACAGGATAAGACAGTGACCCACTGTCCCAGAGCGAGACAGGATAAGACAGTGATCCACTGTCCCAGAGCAAGACAGGATAAGACAGTGACCCACTGTCCCAGAGCGAGACAGGATAAGACAGTGACCCACTGTCCCAGAGCAAGACAGGATAAGACAGTGATCCACTGTCCCAGAGGAGAAGGGGATGGACTGTGACCCACTGACCCAAAGCATGAGGAGACAGGCAGTGACCGCGCCCCCCCCCCGACCCAGAGTATAAGATGATTGTGTCCCATTGGCCCAGCGTGACAGAGGATAGATGGCGACCTAATGTCTCAGTGTGTGAGATGACAGAGATCCACTATCTCAAGGTCAAGCAGACAGATAGAGGCTCACTGTCCCACAGCACAAGAGGATGGGCAGAGATCCACTGCCCCAGAGCATGCACTAGGATGGGCAGTGACCCACTGTCCTGGAGAATAAGAGGATGCACAGTGACCCACTGGCCCCGAGTGTGAAAGGGCAGGTAGGTATGTACTGTCCCATTCAGTTCATTTCTATAAACCTGAGCTGTGGCTCAGTTGGTAGCTTCTCACCTTTGAGTTACAAAGTTCTGGTTAAAGTCCCAATCCCAGCCTCAAATAAAGAAATCAAGGCTGACACTTCAGTGCAATACGGATGGAGTGCTGTAATGTCTTCTTCTACATGTGATGTTGAATCCAGGCCCCACCTGTCTGAAGTTGATGTAAATAAACTCATAATACTAATCTGAAGAAAAGAAGGGCAATCTCTTCAGGGTTCTGGAATTTATGATTCTGAACTGGGGGAAGGCCGATTTTGGCATAGTATCTCCTGACACCGTATCTTTAACACAGTGAGACAGGGATGAGCCAAAGTGCTCAGGGAGCAGCTAGCTGTTGGAAAGTCCACATCGGAACAGTGGGAGTCATTCAAAAAGGAAAGAGAGAGCACAAAGAAAATTACAGCACAGGAACAGGCTCTTTGGCCCTCCAAGCCTGCACCAACCACGTGCCTGACTTAACTAAAACCGCCTACCCTTCCGGGGACAATATCCCTCTATTCCCATCTCATTCATGTATTTGTCAAGACGCCCCTTAAAAGTCACTACCATATCTGCTTCCACTACATCCCCCGGCAACTCTATGTAAAAAAATCTGCCATGTACATCTCCTTTAAATGTTGCCCTTCGCACCTTAAACCTTTGCCCTCTAATAACTGACTCTTTCACCCTGGGAAAAAGCTTCTGATTATCCACTCATCCAAGCCTCTCATAATCTTGCAGACTTCTATCAGGTCTCCCCTCAACCTCCGTCGCTTCAGTGAGAACAAACAAAGTTTTTCCAACCTCTCCTCATAGCTAATGCCCTCCATACCAGGTAACATCCCGGTAAATCTTTTTTGCACCCTCTCCAAAGCCTCTACATCCTTGTGGCAGTGCGACGACCAGAATTGAACACTATATTCTAAATACAGCCTAACTAAGGTTGTGTGTGTGTGTGTGTGTGTGTGTGTGTGTGTGTGTGGGGCGGGGGCAACGGAGAGAAATGGACGGACTGGCAGGGTAGTTTGTCCACCCTTTGTCCCCGACTGGCACTCAGCTCTTACTTGTGGCTCTCCATACTTGTTTGCGTACGGGAGGTAATGCTGCAACTTTATAACATCCTTGTCAGACCCCACTTGGAGTACTGTGCGCAGTTCTGGTCGCCTCACTACAGGAAGGATGTGGAACATATTGAGAGAGTGCAGAGGAGATTTACAAGGATGTTGCCTGGATTGGGAGGCATGCCTTATGAAGATAGGCTGAGGGAGCTAGGTCTCTTCTCCCTGGAGAGACGAAGGTTGAGAGGCGACCTGATACAGGTTTATAAAATGTTGAGAGGAACAGATAGGGTGGATTCTTGGAGGCTATTTCCCAGGGCTGAGTGGTCGCTACGAGAGGACACAGGTTTAAGGTGCTGGGGAGGGAAGTACAGAGGAGATGTTAGGGGAAAGTTTCTCACTCAGGGGGTGGTGAGTGAATGGAATCGGCTGCCAATTGTGGTGGTAGAGGTGAACTCGCTGGGGTCTTTTAAAAGACTTCTGGATGAGTATATGGGATTTAATGGGATTGGGAGTTACAGATAGTTCTATGTCTTGGTAGGTATTGATGTGATCGGCGCAACTTGTGGGCCGAAGGGTCTGTTTGTGCTGTAGTATTCTATGATAGTGGCCACACCCCGGGCAACGGCTTCAACAAGCCGGCTAAACCAGGTGAGGGTAGCCGACAGGTGTCAACCCTCGGTGAGGTAGGGAGATGTCTATCCCAGCATGTGAAGACAGACTCCGGCGGATTGAGCGGACAAGACCAATGGAAGGTCCATTGGCCAAGAAAGTGGTCTCTGCAAGCGTCGTGGAACACTAAGAGCAGGACAAGACACAGAAGGCGTCCTGGTCATCCACTGCTCCTAGTCCCATCGCCAGCTGTCTTGACTCTTGTCTTGCCACTGGATCCAGATGGGAATTGGGAAGATAGAGTGAGGCTGATGTTGCGCAACTCTCCCTCACTTTAATCCAAATCAAGCGCTAGTTTCGACACCATCATCATCATCATCACCATCATCCTGTTCAACCCTTGAAGTCCTTGAAGTCCTGTGGCGATGGGTGAGCGATGAAGCAGCAGGTGTGGATACACTGGGAGCTGTAGTCACGGACCTGCACACAGGCGGCTCAGGTCTAATGGTCGTTTTCTGCTGACTGAAGCAGCAGTGAAACTCGGCGTCCACCTGGGTGACTGAGCAGTCCTCTTTAGGAATACATTGCTCACCGCCAGAGAATGAAGAAGGGGCTAGAAAAGGTGCCCGAAACATTGCCTACACCCTGGCCAGTTTACCGCGGCTGGTGGGGATCCCATCTTGCTGTTGAACAAACAAAATAAAACACAAGGTGACACCGCTCACCATTGGCACTTGGAACATGTGCACACTTTGGGACAACCCTACAGTAGACAGACCAGAGAGAAGAACGGCCTCAGTTGCCAGAGAGCTTGCAAGATACAACATTGACATTGCAGCCCTGAGTGAAACGTGTCTTGAAACTGGAGGTGGATACAAGTTTTTCTGGAGCGGTCACGGCAGCGATGAGTGTCGTGATGCTGGAGTTTGATTCACCGTCAGGAGTCACCTTGTTCGGAAACTTGATAGTCTATCCAAGGGTGTGAACAACCAACTTATGACGTTACAGCTTCTGCTACAGAACAGACATCAAGACACCCTGATCAGCACCTATGCCCCCACAATGAACAACCCAGATGAGATGAAAGACAAGTTCTACGCAGAACTAGACGCCCAACTATAAGCAGCGAGCAGTACTGAAAAACTGATCTTGCTTGACGATTTCAATGCAAGAGTAGGGTGTGACTCTGCAATCTGGCAGGGAGGCATGGAGTGGGCAAGTGTGACAGCAACGGCCTACTCTTAAGAACATAAGAAATAGGAGCAGGAGTAGGCCATCTAGCCGTTCGAGCCTGCCCCACCATTCAATAAGATCATGGCTGATCTGATAGTGGTTAGTTCCACTTACCTGCCTGCTCCCCATAACCCTTAATTCCCTTATTGTTCAGAAATCTATCTACCCGTGACTTAAACATATTCAACGAGGTAGCCTCCACCACGCAGAGAGTTGGTATCAATGGGTACTATTCTGATTGGCGGTTGGTGATTAGTGGAGTGCCGCAGGGATCGGTGCTCAGCTATTTACCATTTATATAGACGATCTGGAAGAGGGGGCTGAGTGTAGGGTGACGAAATTTGCTGATGACACAAAGATGAGTGGAAAAGCAAATTGCGTGGAGGGTGTGGAAAGTCTGCACAGGGATCTGGATAGGCTGAGCGAGTGGGTGAGGACCTGGCAGATGGAGTATAATGTTAGCAAGTGTGAGGTTATCCACTTTGGCAGAAATAATAGTAGGAGGGATTACTATTTAAAGGGCGGAAAGCTGCAGCATGCTACGGTGCAGAGGGACCTGGGGGTCCTTTTGCATGAGTCGCAAAAACCCAGTCTGCAGGTGCAGCAGGTGGTCAAGAAGGCGAATGGAATGTTGGCCTTTATAGCGAGGGGGATAGAATATAAAAGCAGGGAGGTCTTACTGCAACTGTACAGGGTACTGGTGAGGCCGCAGCTGGAGTACTGTGTGCAGTTTTGGTCGCCGCACATGCGCAAGGATATATTAGCCTTGGAGGGAGTGCAGAGGAGGTTCACTAGGCTGAAACCGGAGATGAGGGGGTTGGACTATGAAGAGAGACTAAATAGACTGGGTCTGTACTCGTTGGAGTTTAGAAGGATGAGGGGGGATCTTATAGAGACGTATAAGATAATGAAAGGGATGGATAGGGTAGAGGCAGAGAGATTCTTCCCGCTGAGTGGGATATTGAGTAGAGGGGGTGAAAGGGAGGGGGGCATAGATGGGGAATGCAAGGCACGGTGTAGTGGGGGTGGGGCGGAGCAGGGTTTGAAATGCATGTGCTTTAATACTTTAAAGGTAGGGGAGGACCGCAGGAAACATGGGAGGGAGGTTAGACAGGGAGTGGAGAAGGGAAATGCCCAGACTGAGGGGCTGAAGTGTGTATATTTTAATGCAAGGAGTATAGTAAATAAGGTAGATGAGCTTAGGGCGTGGATAGCTGCTTGGGAATGTGATGTGGTGGCCATTACGGAGACTTGGATGTCTCAGGGACAGGACTGGGTACTTCAGGTGCCAGGTTTCAGATGTTTCAGGAAGGACAGTAATTTATTAATGATCTGGATGAGGGTATAGTTGGGTGGATTAGTAAGTTTGCTGATGACACCAAAGTCGGAGGTGTGGTAGATTGTGAGGAAGGGTGTCATAGTTTGCAGGATGACTTGGAAAGATTGCAGAGCTGGGCTGAGAGGTGGCGAATGGAGTTTAATGTGGAGAAGTGTGAGGTAATTCATTTCGGTAGGAATAACAGATGTGTTGAGTATAGGGCTAACGGGAGGACTTTGAATAGTGTGGAGGAGCAGAGGAATCTAGGTGTATGTGTACATAGATCCCTGAAAGTTGGGAATCAAGTAGATAAAGTTGTTAAGAAGGCATACGGAGTTTTGGCGTTTATTGGTAGGGGGATTGAATTTAGGAGTCGTAGCGTCATGATGCAACTGTACACATCTCTGGTGCGGCCGCACTTGGAGTTTTGTGTGCAGTTCTGGTCCCCACATTACAAGAAGGATGTAGAGGCTTTGGAGAGGGTGCAGAGGAGGTTTACCAGGATGTTGCCTGGTATGGAGGGGAGATCCTATGAGGAGAGATTGAGAGATTTGGGGTTGTTTTCGCTGGAAAGAAGGCGGCTAAGAGGGGATCTCATTGAAACATATAAGATGATTAGAGGTTTAGACAGGGTAGATAGTGATAGCCTTTTTCCTAGGATGGAGAAA
This sequence comes from Prionace glauca, assembly GCA_037974335.1. Classification (NCBI taxonomy): domain Eukaryota; kingdom Metazoa; phylum Chordata; class Chondrichthyes; order Carcharhiniformes; family Carcharhinidae; genus Prionace; species Prionace glauca. The sequence continues at coordinate 50,122,463 of CM075744.1, read as the reverse complement.
GCTAACACGAGGGGGCACGATTTTAAATTAAGGGGGGGTAGTTATAGGACAGATGTCAGGGGTAGGTTCTTTACCCAGAGGGTGGTGAGGGACTGGAATGCCCTGCCAGCTGCAGTTGTAAATGCACCTAGTTTGGGGGCGTTTAAAAGATCTGTGGATAAGTTTATGGATGAAAAGGGATTGGTTTAGGCTAGTGGGTCATTGTTTTGTAACTGGTCGGCGCAACATCGTGGGCCGAAGGGCCTGTTCTGCGCTGTAATGTTCTATGTTCTATGTTCTATGACAGGGAGGCTGGCAGAAGAGGTGGTGGAGTGGCACTGTTAATAAGGGACAGTGTCATGGCTGCAGAGAAAGAGGATGCCATGGAGGGACTTTCTACAGAGTCTCTGTGGGTGGAAGTTACGAACAGCAAAGGGTCGAAAACTTTGCTGGGTGTATTCTATAGGCCGCCCAATAGTGACAGGGAAGTAGAAGTGCAGATAGGGAACCAGATTCTGGAGAAATGTATTAAAAACAGAGTTGTCGTGATGGGAGACTTCAATTTCCCAAACATCGACTGGAATATCCCTAGAGTAAGGGGTTTGGCTGGAGAGGAGTTTGTTAGGTGTGTTCAGGAAGGTTTCCTGACACAGTATGTGGACAAGCCTACGAGGGGAGAGGCAGTACTTGACCTGGTACTGGCGAATGAACCAGGGCAGGTGATGGATCTCTCGGTAGGAGAGCATCTTGGGAATGGTGACCATAATTCTATCTCCTTCACAATTGCATTGGAACGAGATAGGATCAGACAGGCTAGGAAGGTGTTTGTCTGGAGTAAGGGGAGATACGAAGAAGTCAGGAAGTTACTTGGACAAATAAACTGGAAGGAGGCATTCTTAGGGAAAAGTACCGAAGGAAGGTGGCGGATATTCAAGGAATGTTTGTCTGGCGCTCTGCATGACAATGTTCCGATAAGGCAAGGGGGTTTTGGTAGGTCGCGGGAACCGTGGTGCACGAAGGCTGTGTTGAACCTAGTCAGGAGGAAAAGGAAGGTGTACAAAAGGTTCAGGGAACAAGGAGAGGTTAAGGATCTTGAAGAATATAAGGACTGTAGAAAGGAGGTTAAAAGGGAAATTAGGAGAGCCAGAAGGGGTCATGAGAAGACGTTGGCGGGTAAGATTAAGGAAAATCCCAAGGCCTTCTATAAGTATGTGAAAGGTAAAAGGGTGAGAAGGGAAAGGATAGGACCTATAAAAGGTGAAGGGGGAAAGGTCTGTGTAGAACCAGAAGAAATGGCGGAGGTGCTTAATAAGTACTTTGCCTCAGTATTCACAGTGGAAGCTGATTTGGGAGATCTTGCTATGGACTTGCAGCAGGTGGAAAAGATTGAGTACGTGGACATTAAGGAGGAGGATGTGTTAGAACTTTTGAATTCTATCAAGGTAGATAAGTCGCCGGGACCAGATGGGATGTACCCCAGGATACTGTGGGAGGCCAGGGAAGTGATTGCAGAGCCCTTGGCGATGATCTTTGCGTCGTCAATGGAGACGGGAGAGGTTCCGGAAGATTGGAGGATTGCGGATGTAGTCCCTATTTTCAAGAAAGGGAACAGAGATAGCCCGGGAAATTACCGCCCAGTGAGTCTGACCTCAGTGGTTGGTAAGCTGATGGAGAGGCTTCTGAGGGACAAGATTTACGAGCATTTGGAGAGGTTTGACATGATCAGGAATAGTCAGCATGGATTTGTCAAGCGCAGGTCGTGCCTTACGAGCCTAGTTGAATTCTTCGATAATGTGACTGAACACATTGACGAAGGAAGTGCCGTGGACGTAGTGTACATGGACTTCAGCAAGGCTTTTGATAAGGTCCCCCCATGCAAGACTTCTTGAGAAGGTGAGAGGGCATGGGATCCAAGGGCCTTTGGCCTTGTGGATCCAGAACTGGCTTGCCTGCAGAAGGCAGAGAGTGGTTGTGGATGGGTCTTTTTCGGAATGGAGGTCAGTCACCAGTGGGGTGCCCCAGGGATCTGTTCTGGGACCCTTGCTGTTTGTCATTTTCATAAATGACCTGGATGAGGAAGTGGAGGGATGGGTTAGCAAGTTCGCTGATGACACGAAGGTCGGCGGTGTTGTGGATGGTCTGGAAGGATGTCAAAAGTTGCAGCAGGACATAGATAGGATGCAGGAATGGGCGGAGAAGTGGCAGATGGACTTCAACGCGGATAAATGTGTAGTCGTCCATTTCGGCAGAACCAACTGGATGAACGAGTACACTATTAAGGGCAGGGGTCTTAGTAGCGTTGAAGAGCAGAAGGATCTTGGGGTCCGGGTTCACAGGACTCTTAAATCGGCCTCGCAGGTGGAGGAGGTGGTCAAGAAGGCGTATGGTGTACTGGCCTTCATTAATCGAGGGATTGAGTTTAGGAGTCGGGAGGTAATGCTGCAACTTTACAGGACCCTCGTCAGGCCTCATTTGGAGTACTGTGCGCAGTTCTGGTCGCCTCACTATAGGAAAGACGTAGAAGCTATTGAAAGGGTGCAGAGGAGGTTGCCTGGACTGGGAGGCATGCCTTATGAAGATAGGTTGAGGGAGCTGGGACTCTTTTCCCTGGAGAGGCGAAGGTTGAGAGGCGACCTGATAGAAGTTTATAAAATGTTGAGAGGAATAGATAGGGTGGACTCTCAGAGGCTATTTCCCCGGGTTGAAATGGTCGCTACGAGAGGACACAGATTTAAGGTGCGGGGAGGGAGGTACAGAGGTGATGTTAGGGGTAAGTTTTTCACTCAGAGGGTGGTGAGTGAATGGAATCGGCTGCCGTCGTCGGTGGTGGAGGCGAACTCGCTGGGGTCTTTTAAAAGACTTCTGGATGAGTATATGGGGTTTAATGGGATTGGGGGTTATAGATAGGTCTATAGATTGGTGGGGTTGATGCGATCGGTGCAACTCGAGGGCCGAAGGGCCTGTTTGTGCTGTAATGTTCTATGTTCTATGATAGCAGGACAAGAGGGTACAGCCTCAAGATAAGGGGGGGACGGGGGGGACGGGGGGGGGACGGGGGGGGACGGGGGGCAGTTCAGATCAGAGTTGAGGAGGAACTTCTTCACTCAAAGGGTGGTGAATCTCTGGAATTCTCTGCCCGTTGAAGTGGTGGAGGCTACCTTCCTGAATATATTTAAGTCACGGGTAGATAGGTTTTTGGTAGACAGGGGAATTAAGGGTTATGGGGAGAAAGTGGGAAGGTGGAACTGATCCACTTCAGATCAGCCATGATCTTATTGAATGGCGGGGCAGGCTCGAAGGGTTAGGTGGCCTACTCCTGCTCCTATTTCTTAAGTTCTTACTTCAATGGGCAGAGAATTCCAGAGATTCACCACCCTCTGAGAAATTTCTCCTCAACTCTGTTCGAAACTGCCTCTCCTTATTTTGAGGCTGTGCCCTCTAGTTCTGGTTTCCTTTCTAAGTGGAAGGAATCTCTCTACCTCCATCCTATCTAGCCCCTTCATTATCTTGTAAGTTTCTCTAAGATCCCCCCACAGCCTTCTAAATTTCAACGAGTACAGTCCCAATCTACTCAATCTCTCCTCATAAGCCTCATCTCTAGTATCATCTCCAGTATCATCTCCTCATCTCTCCCCTCATCTCCAATATCAGCCTGGTGAACCTTCTCTGTACTCCCTCCAAGGCCAATATATCCTTTTGCAAATAAGGGGACCAAAACTGCACACAGTACTCTAGTTGGGGCCTCACCAACTCCAATTACTCTTAATGAAGATCTGTGCAGCACATGACCTGATCATATCCATACTTACCAGGCCTATCTATAACTCTCAATCCCATTAAAGGATAGATCACAGGCTTATTGTCTCCAAAATGAGGCTCCGCATCAGACCCAAGAGGCGACCACAAGGAAGCAAGGTTATGAAAAGAATCAATGCGGCCAAGCTAAAGAACCCCAGCATAGCTTCAGCACTGGCTGAAGATTTAGGAAACAAGCTTGCTGACCTACACCTCGCAGGCAGTGCAGAGGACGACTGGGAACATTTCAGGAATGCTGTCCATTCATCTGCGCTGAAGATGCTCAGGCCCTCTAACCGCAAGCAGCATGAATGGATCAATGAGAATGAGGAGGAGATACAGGCTCTACTTGTTGAAAAGCATTGTCATAAGAAATAGGAGCAGGAGTAGGCCATCTAGCCCTTTGAGCCTGCCCCGCCATTCGACAAGATCATGGTTGGTCTGAATTCCCTTGTCTATCAGAAACTTATGTACCTGTGACTTAAATATATTCAGCGAGGTAGCCTCCACCACTTCAATGGGCAGAGAATTCCAGAGACTCACTACCCTTTGAGTGAGGAAGTTCCTCCTCAACTCCGATCTAAACTACACCCTCCCTTATTTTGAGGCTGTGCCCTCTAGTCCTACTGTCCTTTCTAAGCAGGAAGAATCTCTCTACCTCTACCCTATCCATCCCCTTCATTATCTTATACATCTCTACAAGATCCCCCCTCAGCCTTCTAAACTCCAACGAGTACAGACCCAGTCTACTTAGTCTCTCTTCATAGTCCAACCCTCTCATCTCCGGTATCAGCCTAGTGAACCTCCTCTGCACTCCCCCCAAGGCCAATATATCCTTTTGCAAGTGCAGTGACCAAAACTGCACACAGTACTTCAGTTGCAGCCTCACCAGTACCCTGTACAGTTGCAGCAAGACCTCCCTGCTTTTATATTGTATTCCCCTCGCTATAAAGGCCAACATTCCATTCGCCTTCTTGATCACCTGCTGCACCTGCAGACTGGGTTTTTGTGATTCATGCACAAGGACACCCAGGTCCCTTTGCACTGTAGCATGCTGCAGCTTTTCACCGTTTAAATAATAATCCCGTCTTCATCAGGCCTGTCAGAACGACCCATCTTCAGATGCCAAGAAAAATGCTTTTACCAGTGCTCACAGTCCAGAATAAACTGCGTAAAATGCAGGATGCCTGACTGAGCACCAAGGCAGATGAAATGCAGGGATATGCTGACAGAAATGACTTGAAATGGTTCAATGAAGCCCTCAACACTCTCTACGGACCTCAATCTCTCGGAAGTTCCCCCCTCCTGATGGTACAACTCTCATTACAGAGAGGGCTCAGATCCTGCAGAGATGGGCCGAACACTTTTGAGTCCATCCTCAACCGACCGTCATTTATTAATGATGAGGCAATAGATAGGATTCCCCAGGTTGATAACAGCGCCATGGATGACCCACCGGTAGTAGCCGAAGTCATGAAAGCTGTCAGCCAACTATCCATTGGCAAAGCCCCAGGGGCAGATGCCATACTCGCAGAGATTTATAAATCTGCTGGTCCTGTACTTATCGAGAAGCTCACCAAGTTGTTCCAGTCCTTTTGGAAGCAAGGATCCATTCCTCAGGGACTTAAAGATGCTTCCATTGTACACCTCTACAAGAGGAAGGGCAATCGGCGAGGATGTGACAATCCCCGAGGAATCTCACTCCATCACAGGAAAAACCCTTGCAAGAGTCTGGTCACTCATCTGGAGCTGGGCCTGCTTCCAGAGTCACAGTGTGGCTTCCACAAAGGTCGTGGGACTACTGACATGATTTTTGCTGCGCGCCAACTTCAGGAGAAGTGTCAGGAGCAGAATCGCGAGCTCTACACAACCTTTGTTGACCTTGCGAAAGCCTTCAACACTATCAGCTGACAAGGCCTGTGGAGGATCATGTCAAAGTTTGGCTGCCCCCCCAAATTCATTCAGATGGTACGCCAGTTCCACGATGGCCAGAGTACTGGATGGCGGGGAATCCTCTGAGGCATTCCCAGTCACCAATGGTGTCAAACAGGGCTGTGTGCTAGTGCCCACACTGTTCAGCATGATGTTTACTGCCGTGCTGAATGATGCCTTCCAGGACAGTGTTGCTGGAATCAGCCTCAAGTACAGAGTGGGTGGAAGCTCTTCAACCTGATGAGACTTCAAGCTATTACCAAAGTGAAAGACACTGTTCTGAGAAACTTCCTCTTTGCCGATGACTGCGCCCTGTTTACTGGCTCAGAGCCAGAGATGCAAGTCAGTGTGGACAAATTTTCCACGGCTTGTGACAACATCGGCTTCACCATCAACATTGAAAAGACCGAAGTCATGCACCAGTCTGCTCCTCATGCACCGTACACAGAACCTATAATCACAATCAAAGGGCAGAAACTACCGGCAATGGACCAGTTCACTTATCTTGGCAACACCCTCTCCCAGTCAGTGACTATTGATACAGAAGTTAACTGCAGAATAGCAAAGGCAAGTTCTGCTTTCGGTAGACTGCACTCCACTGTATGGGAACGTCAAGGAATCAGCCCAGCAACAAAACTGAAGGTCTACAGCGCCGCGGTACTCACTACCCTCCTGTATGTCTGTGAAACGTGGATTGTGTATCAAAGGCACGCAAGACAGCTCAATCATTTCCACATGACTTGTCTTCACAGAATGTTACGCATCAGATGGCAAGACAAAGTACCAGACACTGAAGTTCTCTCCAGAGCAAGCCTATCATCAGTCCACACACTGCTGATGAGAGCGTAGACCCGGTGGGCAGGTCATGTCATCCATATGTCAGACGAGTGCATTCCCAAGCAGCTCCTTTTTGGGGAACTCTCTGCTGAAAGACGCTCACATGGAGGGCAGAAGAAAGGTTACAAAGACAGACTCAAGGCCTCCCTGAAATCCCTTGACATTGACACAACCACCTGGGAAACACTGACACAAAACCGCCCTACCTGGCACTGCCTCATCCACAAAGGCTGTCAAGCTCACGAAGCAAGGTGCATTGCTGAAACACAACTTAAGCATGAGCTGCGCAAATCCAGAGCCACCAGTGCAACAACTACAGGGTCTACACATGTCTGTCCAGTGTGAGCCGGGACATTTCGTGCCGAATTGGCCTGACCAGTCATCTTCGGACACACCGCAACCAGCCTCAAAATGACTCATGGTGTCGAGTACCTCATCGACGACGATGGACGAACAACAACATGCCCTCTAGTTTTAGACTCCACTATCTTTGGAAAAAGATGTTGACTATCTAGCTGATCTTTGCCCCTCATTACTTTACAGACCTTAATAAGGTCACCCCTCAGCCTTTTACGCTCCAAAGAAAAAAGTCCCAATCTATCTAGCCTCTCCTTCTACTTCAAACCACCAAATCTCTTAGCACCCTAGGAAATCTCTTCTGCACTCTTTCGAGTTTAACAATATCCTTCTATAACAGGGTGACCAGAATTGCACACAGTATTCCAAATGTGGCCTTACCAATATCTTGTACAACTTCAACAAGACATCTCAACATCTATATTCCATGTTCCGACCAATAAAACCATTCTTCACCACTCTGTCCACCTGTGACTCCACTTTCAAGGAGCTATGAACATGTACCCCTAGACATCTTTGTTCTGTAACTCTCCCCAACGCTGTACTATTAACTGTGTAAATGGCATGGGCGGCACGGTAGCACAGTGGTTAGCACTGCTGCTTCACAGCTCCAGGGACCTGGGTTCGATTCCCGGCTTGGGTCACTGTCTCTGTGAAGTGTGCACATTTTCCTCTTGTCTGCGTGGGTTTCCTCCGGGTGCTCTGGTTTCCTCCCACAGTCCAAAGATGTGCAGGTTAGGTTCATTGGCCATGCTAAAAATCACCCCTTAGTGTCCTGAGATGTGTAGGTCAGAGGGATTAGTGGGTAAAATATGTAAGGACAGGGACTCTCACAAGGTAATAAATATCAGAATGACACAAACCAATAGGGCAGAGGAATTGTGGGAGGACAGGAGGTTAAACCAGACTTCCAAAAATTACCTCGTTGGTTGCTTGATTGAACAGCATCGACATCAACAAGAATCGCACACAAAATATACAGTACTCAACAGGGGTGAAGGACTGAACCGCATGGGAGACGGGCCCCGGCTCGGCGTCTCGGGAGATGGGCCCCGGCTTGGCGTCCCGGGAGACGGGCCCCGGCTCGGCGTCCCGGGAGACGGGCCCCGGCTCGGCGTCCCGGGAGACGGGCCCCGGCTCGGCGTCCCGGGAGACGGGCCCCGGCTCGGCGTCCCGGGAGACGGGCCCCGGCTCGGTGTCCCGGGGGACGGGCCCCGGCTCGGCACGAGGAACCAAATCCCAGTGGAATGATCAGAGTGAGGAGCCAAACCCCGATAGAATGATCAGAGTGGGTGAATAAATCCCAATAGCAAATCCGTAACATCAAATGTTGAATAAAGACATTGACTCACGCTGCTTGGTAAACTGCTGTTGCGATCATACACACAAGCATCACATAAAATATGGGATATGTCAGCTGCATGTTCCCCTGGATCGACAGAATGATCATTCCTGAGACTCCTTTTGCTGCAACAATAGTCACTGACCCTGGAGGAGTAAAATGACACAATAACAGTGTGAGTACTAACTGTGCAGTTACACAGCCACACTTGGGGATCAGTTAGCTGGATGGTTCATTTGTGAAGTAATGTAACAGCATGGGTTTAATTCCTGTACCAGTGAGGTTACTCGAGGTTAATCTCAATCTTGCCCCTCACTTGAGATGTGATGATCCTCAGGTTAAATCACGGCCAGTCAGCCCTCTCCCTCAAAGGGGCAGAGTAACTGATCATCATCTGGGGCTATGGTGATTTTATCTTTTAATCCTTATGATTCTGAGTTACCAATATAGTTACACTAGTTAGCACTGCTGGTTCACAGTGCCAGGAACCGGGATTCAATTCCTCAGGTCACTGTCTGTGTGGAGTTTGCATGTTCTTCCCGTATCTCTGTGAGTTTCCTTCAGTTTTCTCCGACACTCCAAAGATGTGCCAGTTAGGTGGATGAACCATGGTAAATTGTGGAGTTCCAGGGGTAGGATGGGGGAGAAGGCATGGGTTACATACTTTATCAGAGAGTTGGTGCAAACTTGCTGGGCTGAATGGCCTCCCTCTGCAGTTTAGGGGTTCTATTACACAGCTTAGAATAGTTATCTCACTGGGTTAACACAGGCTGTATGTAACTCCACAGGGTGACACAGTGATTAGCACGGCTGCCTCACAGCATCAGGGATCTCGGTTCAATTCCAGCCTGGGGTGTCTGTGTGGAAGTTGTACGTTCTCCATGTCTGCATGGTTTACTCTGGGTGCTCTCGTTTCCTCCCACACAGCGGGTTAGGTTGATTGGCCATGATAAATTGACCCTTCATGTCAGGGGGGCCAGCAGGGTGGATGTGTGGAGTTATGGGATGGGCTTTGGGTGGGATTGTGGTCAGTGCAGACTCGATGGTCCAAATGACCTCCTTCTGCACTGTGGGATTCTATGATTCAATGAACAATATAAAGTTCAGTAATATGCAGATCAGACACTAGGTAAATATGATGCCTGTCAAAACCTGTGCGCCACCTTTCCAACACAAGTCAAGAGTGTGAAGAACACTCAGCAGCAACATTACAGCAGCTCAACCAAATCAAGAGCTGCACAACTGGAATTCGTATCTATTCCCTAGGCACCTGTGCACTGTGAGAGCAGAATCTACAGACAACAGAGCAGCTAACCCAGCCCACACGTTGCCCCCTGGACCCTGCAACCCCCCGCCCACCCCCCCACCTCCCCATGCCCTACAACTCACTGGTCCAACATCCAGTCCCTGCCCTGCCTCCCACCCCCACCCCCTGGTCCAACTCCTGGTCCCTGCAAGCCTCTACCCATTGGCCCTATCCTCACCTCACAATCCCACCCCAGTCAACAGACCCCCACCCCCCCCATTCCCAGACTCACCCTGACCCTACACCATAGTCCCACCCCCTATCTGGCACGCACCTCTCTCCCGCTGTTATTTGTTGGTCAGGAACGCAGTAATCTTGTTATATGACAAGATTCCTCCTACATTGTTACTAATTGTGAGCATCCATCCAGATGCCTCTGCTACTTCCCCTTTGCCTGAGCCTCGCCCAAATCCACATTGCTCTCCAGCTTCTCTGCTGTCAGGCTGTTAGTTGAACATCTAGCCGTGAAGGTCATGTCTCACCAACTTGATTGAGTTTTTGTAGAGGTGACAAAGGTGACTGATGAGGGAAGGGTTGTGGATGTAGTTTATGTGGACTTCAGTAATGCGTTTGACAATGTCCCACATGACAGACTGCACAATAACTAAAACCACATGGGATTTGGGGTGGGCTGGCTACATAGATACAGAACTGGCTTGATTATAGAAGACAGAAAGTAGCAGTGGAAGGAGGAGGAGGGAGCAGAACCCTAAGGAACATGAACACATAGAGGGTCTGGACGTGCAGGTCCACGGTTTCCTAAAGTTGGTAACACAGGTGACCAAGGTGAGTAAGAAGGCATATGACATGGTTGCCTTCATCAAAGTACAACAGTTGGGAAAACACGTTGCAGCTATATAAAACCTTGGCTGGGTTGCATTTGGAGTATTGTGTGCAGTTACTCAAAAAGGATGTGGAAGCTTCGGAAAGAGGTTAAAAAAGGTTTACCAGGATGTTGCCTGGTCTCGAGGGTGTTGGCTATGAGGAGAGGTTGAATAAAATGGATTGTTTTCACAGGAAAGACTGGGGCTGAGGGAGAAACCTGATAGAGGTCTACAAAATTATGACAAGTACAGACAGGATGGATAGTCAGGGGATTTTTCCCAGGGTGGAAGTGTCAATTAGAAGGGAGGCACACGTCCAAGTTGTGGTGGGGGGGAATAGTCGGAGATGCAGGGGGATAGATTAAGTTTCAGAGGAAAAGTATAAGATGTAGGGGAAAAGTTTTTCATGCAGGGTGTTGGGTATCTGGAATGCTTTGCCAGAGGTGGTAATGGAAGTAGGTACATTAGTAACATTTAAGAGGCATCTAGTTGTAGTATTTATGGGAATGGGTTAGAAATGTTTATGTGAATGTTATTGATAAGAGGATATGACTTTGTTGACAGTTCTGAATCTAAAAAAAATGTACCATCGATTTGCAATGCAATGTAAATTCTAGGAGACTCAAGGAAACATGAGGTTGTTTCGAATCTATATGACTAATTATACACAAAATAACTTAGTGGATTTGGACAATTTCCAGATCAGGGATCCCAGAATAATGAGAAGTACTCTGGGATTATGGCAACTTTACCTTTCTTATCCTAAGGCTGATTGCAATTGCCAGGCCACCCAAACCCTAGAGGGAAATTTGGGAGAAGCTATCTGTGATGTATATTTTATAACAATAGCAAGAAATTTCAAAGCCTCTGGAGATATTAAATATTAAACAGTCACTCCTGGGTATCAGCGCGGGGGGGTTTAACAGTCGCTCCTGGCCATTGAAGGGTTGAGGGGGGCGGGGGAGGAGGAGGGTTAACAGTCATTCCTGGACACCGAGGGAGGGCTAAACAGGTACATTTGCAAGCAGTAATTCAAGTTGGAAATATGTAGATGAAGTTACTGTCCAGCTGAGAGACCTGGCTCCATATAAGAGAACTGACCAGCTGCAGAAGCTCAGGTGCTGAGAGGAACAAAAAGACTATCTCATGCAGACAGAATACAGTTCGACTGGATTAAAACTCAAGATGTCCTTAACTTACCTAGCAGTGCCACAAGCAACAGGATAATTACAAGGTAAGCCGCTTTCTGTCTTTTATAGAAATACAGGAGAAGGCAGAAGATGATAATCACCACAAGCTAGGATACAAAAAGGAACAGGTCAGTGAGATTAAATTGGAATCACACTGTGCAAACTGAGTGCTGACATGGCTCCTTGTCCAACTCATGTTGCTACCTTTACTCCCTCCCCTTCTCTCCCACTCCCTCCTCACCTGCAAACTCCCCACCAACCTATTATCCCTCTTACCAAACCCCTCACACTTACCCTGCCCTTACCCTTATCCCACTGCATCACCCCACCCCTTCCCCTCTCTCCCCCCCACCCTCTTCCACCACTGCCATCCACTCTGCTACAAGAGATTAGTACAATGAAGCCATTCCACCCATCAAGTCTGCTCCATCATTCAGTGAGAGTGCGACCAATCCGACGTGATCATCCAGTTTCTTGTCGAACATCCATAACCCTTGATACCCTCACTGATTGATAATCTGTCTCTTTCAGCCTTGAACATTTTTAACAACCCTGTCTCCGCAAACCTCTCCGGGAAAGAATTCCACAGATTCAGTCCCATCTGAGGAGAAATTTCTCCTCATCTTTGTCTTCAAAGGGCAACCTTTCCCCTCCACTGTACCCATCCTCTCCCCCTGCATCCCTCCACACACACCCTCCCCTCCCCCTTCACCCATATCAGCACCTCTCCTTCCCATCCTCCTCCTCTCCTACCCTCAACCCTATCCCCCTCCTTCTACCTCCCTGCACCCCCAATTCTCTCCGCCCCCTCTCTTCCACCTCCTCCCCACACCCACCACCCCATCCACTCATCCTACCTCCTTTGCCCCCGCTCTTCCCCTCGTCCTGCTCTAACCACACTTGCTCCTCCTGCCCTCCATCCCATCCACTCTTCAACCCCTCCCCTCTTCCTACACCTTCTCATTCTGCCCCTTTCCTCCCGTCTACCACTACCACCCCATCCATCACCACTCACTTCCACCTGCACTCTCTTCTCCCCTCAGCAAATTCTACACCCCACTCCTCTGTTTCCTCTCCCATTTGTTCCCATGCTCTTCTTCTTAACCTCCACCCCTTCCCTCCACTCCTCTTCCCTCCATTCTCCCTTTACCCCTCCTCCTCCCCTCCCTCTCAGTCCTTACCAGGTATAGGAGGAATGGTAGCCCCAGAAGGTGCAGTTGCAGGTTCCTCCCAGAAATCTTCTCATGAGTATTTGGTGCGAATGTAACCAGCAGGTAGATTCCGATCACTGTCAGAGCACAGCCGAGAAATGACAGCACGTAATCTCCTTTGGATTGGGAAACACACCCATCAACAGGCTGTACATTCCTTCTCAATTATTTATACAACAGAACCTGCGCTACTGGGTCAAGGAACTCATAACACAATACAGCTCACAGGCAGCCATTTGCCACTGATTTTACCCTTTCCTTATCCTTGTCATCCTCCTCCTGAAGGTATTTCTCCAATTTCCTATTGAAGACGATGTTTGAAGCACTCTATCAGCCAGTGAATTCTCAATCTTAATGCTGTCAGCTTGTGCTGCAGCTAGTTCTGTTTTTGCCAATCACCTCTACTCTGGTTATTTACAGGTGCTGGAAACCATTTTCCTTTATTCATTCCATCAAAAACATTCATACTTTTCAGCATCCTTATCAAAGCTTCCTCCACTGGAAGAGGAATAGATCCAGTTTCACTGATCTATCAACGCAATAACTTTGTTAATCTGTTTGATCACCTTAAAATAATCCAGGTCTCATTTTTCTGGCACCTTGCACAATGTGGCTTGTACTGTTGCTGCTCATTCTTCAAACACAGTTTTCACCACACACTTTCCTCTATTAAACTTCATCCGCCACTTCATTCTCCAGCTGTCTCTTCAGTCCATTACAATCTCCTTCATTGTTTACTATAGTTTTATCTCTACATTCCATATTAACGTTTTTCAGGCGGGATAGAGGGGGATGTAAAAGGGTGGGGGAGTTGCACTACTGGTTAAGGAGAATATTACAGTTGTACTATGGGAGGAAACCAGAGAGGCTCATACGGCGAGGCAATATGGCTAGAGCTCAGGAATAGGAAGGGAGTGGTCACAATGTTGGGGTTTACTTCAGGCCACTCAACTGCCAGAGGGAGATTGAGGTACAGATATGTAGGCAGATTTTGGCACGGTTTAAAAGTATCAGGGTTGTTGTTGTGGGAGATTTCAACTTCCCCAATATTGATTGGTACTCACTTAGTGCTAGGGGTGTGGATGGAGAAGAGTTTGTAAGGAGCATCCAGGAGGGCTTCTTGAAACAGTATGTAGATAATTTAGTAAGCTTTGAGGTATTGATGGATAAAGATAAATGCAGTCCTCAAGTGAAGGTGCTAAACTGGGGGAAGGCTAATTTTAACAATATTAGGCAGGAACTGAAGAATGTCGATTGGGGGCAGATGTTTGAGGGCAAATCAACATCTGGCATGTGGGAGGATTTCAAGTGTAAGTTGACCGGCATGTTCTTGTAAGAATGAAGGATAAGTATGACAAGTTTGGGAACCTTGGATAACGAGAGATATTGTGAGCCTAGTCAAAGAGAAGAAGGAAGCATTTGTCAAAGCCGGGAACACATGAAGCAAGTGTGGAATACAAAGAAAGTAGAAAGAAACTTAAGCAAAGAATTAGGAAGGCTAAAAGGGGTCACGGAAAAGCATTGGCCAGCAGGATTAAGGAAAATCCCAAGGCTGTTTATACACATATAAAGACCAAGAGGGTAGCCAGGGAGGGAGTTGGACCACTCAAGGACAAGGGAGGGAATCTATGCATGAGGCCAGGGAAAATGGGCAAGTTATTAAATGAGTACTTTGCATCAGTATTCACCAAACAGAAGGATTTGGTGAATGATGAGTCTGGGGAAGGATCTGTAGATAGCTTGAGTTATGTTGAGATCAAAAAGGTGGTGGTATTGGGGTTCTTGAGAAACATTAAGGTAGACAAGTCCCCAGGGTCTGATGGGATATACCCCAGAAAACTGAGTGAGACAAGGGAGGAAACTGCTGAGGCCTTGAGAGAAATCTTTGTAAGCTCACTGGCTACAGAGGAGGTCATGATATGGAGATGCCAACGTTGGATTGGGATAAACACAGGAAGAAGTCTCACAACACCAGGTTAAAGTCCAACAGGTTTATTTGGTAGTAAACGTCACCAAATAAACCTGTTGGACTGTAACCTGGTGTTGCGAGATTTCTTACAGGGGAGGTCCCAGAGGATTGGAGAATAGCCAATGTTGTTCCTTTGTTTAAGAAGAGTAGCAAGAATAATTCAGGGAATTACAGGCCGGTGAGCCTTACATCAGTGGTAGGGAAATTATTGGAGAGGATTCTTCAAGAAAGGATTTACTCCCACTTGGAAATAAGTGGATATATTAACGAGACACAACATGGTTTTGTGAAGTGGAGGTCATGTCTCGCTAACTTGATCGGGTTTTTCGAGAAAGTGACGAAGATAACTGGTGAGGGTAGGGCAGTGGATGTTGTCTACATGGGCTTCAGTAAGGCCTTTGACAAGGTCCCTCATGACAGACTGGTGCAGAAGGTGAAGTCGCACGGGATCAGAGGTGAGTTGGCAAAGTGGATACAAAACTGGCTCAGTCAAAGAACGGTAAAAAGTCTGACAACACCAGGTTTTAGTCCAACCGATTTATTTGATAATATTCTCACAAGCAAGTTTGCTTTCGGGGTTAGCCCCTTCGTCAGGTGAATGGAGAGTTCTGGCCTCAGACAGAGCATATAAAGCACAGACAGTTTAGAGATTGCTGATTAGAATGCGAATCCTTACACCTAACCTGCTGTTCAAGTCTTAAAGTGGCTGATAATGTGAGTGGAAGGAGCACTGATCACAGTTTAAAGAGATGTGTATTGTCTCCAGACAGTACAGTAAGTGAGGTTTTGCAAACCCAGGCAAGTCACGGGGGTTACAGATAGTGCGACATGAACCCAAGATCCAGAACTCTCCATTCACCTGACGAAGGGGTTAACCCCGAAAGCTTGCTTGCTTGTGAGAATATTATCAAATAAATCGGTTGGACTAAAACCTGGTGTTGTCAGACTTTTTACTGTGTTTACGCCAGTCCAACGCCGGCATACCCACATCAGTCAAAGAAGACAGAGGGTAGCAGTGGAAGGGTGCGTTTCTGAATGGTGGACTGTGACTCATAGCGTTTCTCAAGGATCAGTGCTGGGAACTTTGCTGTTTGTATACATATATTATATAAAATGATTTGGAGGAAAATGTAATTGGATTGATTAGTAAGTTTGTGGACAACACAAAGGTTGGTCGATTTGCAGATAGCGATGAACATAGAACAGTACAGCACAGGCCCTTCGGCCTTCAATGTTGTGGCAAGCTATGTCCAAATCCAAGATCAAGCTATCCCACTCCCTATCATTCTGGAGTGCTCCATGTGCCTATCCAATAACCACTTCAAAGTTCCTAAAGTGTCTGACTCCACTATCACAGCAGGCAGTCTATTCCACACCCCAACCACTCTCTGATTGAAGAATCTACCTCGGATATCCCTCCTATATCTCCCACCATGAACCTTATAGTTATGCCCCCTTGTAACAGCTACATCCACCTGAGGAAATAGTCTCTGCACGTCCACTGTATCTAACCCCTCATCATCTTATAAACCTCTATTAAATCGCCTCTCCTCATCTTCCACTCGAAAGAGAAAAGCTCCAGCTCCCTCAACCTTTCCTCATAAGACCTACCCTTCAAACCAGGCAGCATCCTAGTAAATCTCCTCTGCACTCTCTCCAATGCTTCCACATCCTTCTTATAATGAGGTGACCAGAACTGAACACAATATTCCAAATGTGGTCTCACCAACATCCGGTATAGTTGCAGCATAAAAGGAGATCCTGCTGTATCTTTTGATGAGGAGCATGAGAAGATACAGCGGGATACAGATCAGTTGAAGACATGGGCAGAGAGATGGCAGATGGAGTTTAACTTGGACAAATGTGAGGTAATGCATTTTGGAAGGTCCAATATAGATAGGAAATATACAATATTAATGATCTGGATGAGGGTATAGTTGGGTGGATTAGTAAGTTTGCTGATGACACCAAAGTCGGAGGTGTGGTAGATTGTGAGGAAGGGTGTCATAGTTTGCAGGGTGACTTAGAAAGGTTGCAGAGCTGGGCTGTGAGGTGGCGGATGGAGAAGTGTGAGGTAATTCATTTCGGTAGGAATAACAGATGTGTTGAGTATAGGGCTAACGGGAGGACTTTGAATAGTGTGGAGGAGCAGAGGGATCTAGGTGTATGTGTACATAGATCCCTGAAAGTTGGGAATCAAGTAGATAAGGTTGTTAAGAAGGCATACGGTGTCTTGGCGTTTATTGGTAGGGGGATTGAATTTAGGAGTCGCAGCGTCATGATGCAACTGTACACAACTCTGGCGCGGCCGCACTTGGAGTTTTGTGTGCAGTTCTGGTCCCCACATTTACAGGAAGGATGTAGAGGCTTTGGAGAGGGTGCAGAAGAGGTTTACCAGGATGTTGCCTGGTATGGAGGGGAGATCCTATGAGGAGAGACTGAGAGATTTGGGGTTGTTTTCGCTGGAAAGAAGGCGGCTAAGAGGGGATCTTATTGAAACATATAAGATGATTAGAGGTTTAGACAGGGTAGATAGTGATAGCCTTTTTCCTAGGATGGAGAAAGCTAGCACGAGGGGGCACGACTTTAAATTAAGTGGGGTAGTTATATGTCAGGGGTAGGTTCTTTACCCAGAGGGTGGTGAGGGACTGGAATGCCCTGCCAGCTACAGTTGTAAATACGCCTAGTTTGGGGGCGTTTAAGAGATCTGTGGATAGGTTTATGGACGAAAAGGGATTGGTTTAGGCTAGTGGGTCATTGTTTTGTAACTGGTCGGCGCAACATCGTGGGGCCGAAGGGCCTGTTCTGTGCTGTAATGTTCTATGTTCTAATAGAGTAGAAGAGCTAGAGTTTAATGTTGTAGTTGTATAGAACGTTAGATAGGCTGCATTTGGAATACTGTGTCCGGTTCTGGTCGCCTTACTACCGGAAAGACGTGGAGACCCTGGAGACGGTGCAGAGGAGGTTTACCAGGATGCTGCCTGGTATGGAAGGACTGGGTTATGAGGAAAGATTGAGCAAATTGGGTCTGTTTTCCCTTGAAAGACGGCGACTGAGGGGAGATCTAATAGAGGTATGTAAGATTATGAAGGGTATAGATAGAGTAAACAGTGGTAAGCTTTTTCCTCGGTTGGAAACACACATTCCGAGGGGCCACAGGCTTAGGGTGAGGGGGGAGGTATAATTTGAATGTTAGAATTAGGTTTTTCACACAGAGGGTTGTGGGGGTATGGAATGCTCTGCCAAGCAAGGTGATGGAGGCAGGCACGCTGGAGTTGTCTAAGAGTTACTTAGAAAGGCACATGAGCAGGATGGAGATGGAGGGATATAGGAGATTGTTTTAAATAAGGTTCAGGAGCCTTGGGACATCCCTGGGAATCAACTGATTCCTATGGACCTTCCAACATATTTTCTGGCTCAGTTGTTTCACTTGGGGATTCCCTTGAATGTTTGTATAAGGATGTGGACGATACTGATGTTTTTCTTTTAATCCACAGGTGCTTCAGTCCGCCTTAGAACATAGAACATTACAGCGCAGAACAGGCCCTTCGGCCCACGATGTTGCGCCGAACAATTAAAAAACAATGACCCTCTAACCTACACCAAACCCTTTTGTACAGTTGCAACATGACGCTGCGACTCCTAAATTCAATCCCCCTACCAATAAACGCCAAGACACCGTATGCCTTCCTAACAACCTTATCTACTTGATTCCCAACTTTCAGGGATCTATGTACACATAATCTTGTTGTCCAACAAGGGGCATACACACAATGGGTTACGACCATGGGTTACGATACACACGAGGGCTGCTCCTGGTTGTTTCAAGAATAGCCTAGCACTTCACATCGTTAGTGTATGCTTAAACTGGACCAGATGCTGGGCAACACGACAACTCAGTGAATATCATTGTTTGCTGTGCAGATACATGGATTTGGGCCGGTGTCTGTGGGAGTTTGCGCATTCTCCCCGTGCTTGCATGGGTTTTCTCCAGTTTTCTCCCACACCCCAAAGATGTGCTATTAGGCTGAACGGTGTAACAAATTGTCCCTAAATTAGTCTTCCCTCAAAGTGGAATGATATAAGCATAGACAAGGGTCATGGGTGGAGGGGGGACTCATAATATTAAAATGGCGGCGTGGGCTCGTTGGGCCGAAGGACCTGTTTCCCGGGCTGTGTTGTTCTTTGTTCTTTAATAAACTGCAGAACCCCTAAGAGTATTGATAGGCAAAGGGATCTGGGTCTACAGGTACACAGGCATTGAAAGTAGCAACACGGATGGAGAATGTAGTCAAGAAAGCACATGGCATGCTTGCCTTCATCGTCCAGGGCACTGAGTTTAAAAATTGGCAAGTCATGTTGCAGCTTTATAGAACCTTAGTTAGGCTGCACTTGGAATATAGTGTTCAATTCTGGTCGCCACACTACCAGAAGAATGTGGAGGCTTTGGAGAGGCTACAGAAAAGATTTATCAGGATGTTGCCTGGTATGGAGGGCATTAGCTATGAGGAGAGGTTGGAGAAACTTGGTTTGTTCTCACTGGAACGACGGAGGTTGAGGACCTGATAGAAGCCTACAAGATTATGAGAGGCATGAACAGGCAGAAGTTTTTCCCAGGATGGAAGAGTCAATTACTAGGTGGCACAGGTTTAAGGGGCAAGGTTTAAAGGTGACATGCGAGGCAGATTTTTTTACAAAGAGGGTGGGTGCCTGGATCTGCTGCCGGGGAAGGTAGTCAATGTGGATATGGTTGTGACTTTTAAGGGGCATCTTGACAAATACATGAATAGGATGGGAATAGAGGGATATGGTTCCCTTGACTGTATGGGGTTTTAGTTAAGTCAGGCAGCGTGGTCAATGCAGGCTTGGAGGCTTCTTTGTCCTTGTTCATTCAAATCATAAATAGATATCAAAAACATGCTCAGAAAATGCTGGAAAATCTCAGCAGATCTGACAGCATTTGTGGAGAGAAAATAGAGCCAATGCTTCAAGTCTGGATGACCCTTCATCAGAGCTGCTCTGAAACGTTGGCTATCTTCAGAGATCTGTGGATATAACATTTTTATCAAAAACATGCTCACATTTCCGCTAACGAAGAATAAATCTGTATTTTCTCACTTACGTAGAAATTCTTTGGGTTTCCATTTGTCCCTCAGGAATATGATTCCCAAAATTGAGCTGGCTGATGAGACAAAAAATACAAATCAGAGGTGTGGAGCTCAGCTTCTGTCAACTCACGCAGCTCAACCCTTCAGGGGCCACCTCCCACTATCGCTCTCATATCCCCTTCATCACTCCGCCACAGAATGTCTCCCCATCAATGCAACCCACTTTTAGGGATTCTTTCCTCCTTTATCACAACGGGCACTCCACTTCTACAGGATCTGCAATGAGCAACTGCTTTGTTACCCCAGGTTTCAGTAGGGAAGCAGTTCAGGAACAGTGACCATAATTTAGTAAGCTTTAAGATGCTAGAACACAGAACAGTACAGCACAGTACAGGCCCTTCAGCCCTCAATGTTGTACCGATCTATGTCCGAACCCAAGATCAAGCTATCCCACTCCCTATCATTCCGGTGTATTCCACAGCCCAACCACTCTCTGAGTGAAGAATCTACCTCGGACATCCCTCCTATATCTCCTACCATGAACCTTTTAGTTATGCCCCCTAGTAACAGCAACATCCACCGAAGGAAATAGTTTCTGCACGTCCACTCTATCAAACTCTCTTATCATCTTATAACGTCTATTAAGTCGCCTCTCATCCTCCTCCGCTCTAAAGAGAAAAGCCCCAGCTCCCTCAATCTTTCCTCATTAGACCTACCCTCCAAACCAGGCAGCATCATGGTAAATCTCCTCTGCACTCTCCAATGCTTCCACATCCTCCTTATAGTGAGGTGACCAGAACTGAACACAATATTCCAAATGTGATCTCACTGAGGTCCGGTATAGTTGCAGCATAACCCCACAGCTCTTAAAACTCAAACCCCCTGTTAATAAACGCTAACACATTAACAAGCCTTCTTCACGGCTCTATCCACTTGAGTGGCAACCTTCAGAGATCTGTGGATATAAACCCCAAGATCTCGCTGTTCCTCCACATTCCTCAGAACCCTGCCATTGATTCTGTAATCTGCATTCAAATTTGTCCTACCAAAATGAATCACCTTGCACTTATCAGGGTTAATCTCCATCTGCCTTTTTTCAGCCCAGCTCTGCATCCTATCAATGCCTCTATGCAGCCTGCAAGAGCCCTCCACCTCATCCACTACTCCACCAATCTTGGTGTCATCAACAAATTTACTAACCCACCCTTCAGCCCCCTCTTCCAAGTCATTGATAAAAATCACAAATAGCAAAGGTCCCAGCATTGATCCATAGAAACACAGAGAAACTACAGCACAATACAGGCCCTTTGGCCCACAAAGTTGTGCCGAACATGTCCCTACCTAGGCTGACCTATAACCCTCTATCTTACTAAGTTCCATGGATTTATCTAAAAGTTTCTTAAAAGACCCTATCGAATCCGCCTCCATCACCGCTGCAGGCAGTCCATTCCACACTCCCACCACCCTCTGAGTGAAAAACTTACCCCTGACATCTCCTCTGTACCTGCTCCCCAGCACCTGAAACCTGTGTCCTCTTGTGGCAGCCATTTCAGCCCTGGGAAAAAGCCTCTGATTGTTCACTCGATCAATACCTCTCAACATCTTATACACCCCTATCAGGTCACCCCTCATCCTTCGTCTCTCCAAGGTGAAAAGGCCAAGCTCTCTCAACCTATCCTCATGAGGCATGCCTCCCAATCCAGGCAACATCCTTGTAAATCTCCTCTGCACCCTTTCTATGGCTTCCACATCCTTCCTGTATTGAGATGACCAGAACTGAGCACAGTACTCTAAGTGGGGTCTTATATAGTTGCAATATTATCTCTCAACTCCTAAACTCAATTCCATGATTGATGAAGACCAGTATACCATACGCCTTCTTAACCACAGCTTCAACCTGCGCAGCTGCTTTGAGTGTCCTATAAACTCGGACCCCAAGATCCTTCTGATCTTCCACACTGTCAAGAGTCCTACCATTATTGTATTCAGCCATCCTACTTGACCTGCCAAAATGAACCACTTCACACTTATCTGGGTTGAAGTCTTGCATCCTATCAATGTCTTGCAGCAACTTTTGACATCCTCCACACTATCCACAACATCGCCAACCTTTATGTCATCAGCAAACTTACCAACCCATCCCTCCACTTCCTCATCCAGGTCATTTATAAAGATCACAAAGAGTAAGGGTCTTAGAACAGATCCCTGGGGCACTCTACTGGTGACCGACCTCCATGCAGAATATGACCCATCTAGAACCACTCTTTGCCTTCTGTGGGTAAGCCACAAAGCAATGTCCCCTTGGATCCCATGCCCCCTCACTTTCTCAATAAGCCTTGCATGGGGCACCTTATCAATGTTACATTCTGCAGACCCTGTGCTGCACTACTGGTGACTGACCTCCGGTCTGAAAATGTTTCCTCCACCACCACCCTTCTATGAGATAGCCAGTTATTTATCCAATCGGCCAAATTTTCTTCTATCCCTATACTGATGGATAAAGATAAGTGTAGTCCTTGATGAAGGTGCTAAACTGGGAAAAGGCTAATTACAACAATATTAGGCAGGAACTGAAAAATGTAGATTGGGGACAGATGTTTGAGGGCAAATCAACATCTGGCACGTGGGAGACTTTCAAGTTGGTAGGAATTCAGGACCGGCATGTTCCAGTACAGATGAAGGATAAAAATGGTGAGTTTTGGGAACCTTGGATAACAAGAGATATTGCGATCTTATTCAAAAATATAAAGAAAGCATTTATCAAGGTTAGGAGGCTGGGAACACATGAAGCAATACAAAGAAAGTGGGAAGAAACTTAAGCAAGGAGTCAAGAGGGCTAAAATTGTCACTGGCCAGCAGGATTACAAAAAATCATAAAGCTTTTATGTGCACATGTAAAGAGCAAGAGAGTAGCCAGGGAGAGGGGTGGCCCACTCCAGCACAGGGGAGGGAATCTATATGTGGTGCCAGAGGAAATGGATGAGGTAGTAAATGAGTACTTAGCATCAGTATTCACCAAAGAGAAGAACTGAGTGAATGATGAGTCGGGGAAGGGTATGTAGATAGTTTGGATCATGTTGAGATCAAAAAGGAGGTGGTATTGGGAGTTCTTGAGAAACATAAAGGGAGACAAGTCCCCAGGGCCTGATGGGATATATCCCAGGATACTGAGAGAGGCAAGAGAGGAAATTGCTGAGCCTTGAGAGAAATCTTTTTATCCTCACTGGCTACAGGGGAGGTCCCAGAGGATTGGAGAATAGCCAATGTTGTTCCTTTGTTTAAGAAGTATAGCAAGAATAGTTCACGTAATTACAGGCCACTGAGTCTTACATCAGTGGTAGGGAAATTATTGGAGAGGATTCTTCAAGACAGGATCTACTCCCACTTGGAAATAAGTATTAGTGCGAGGCAACATGGTTCTGTGAAGAGGTTGTATCTCACTAACTTGATTGAGTTTTTCAAGGAAGTGACGAAGATGATTGATGAGGGTAGGGCAGTGGATGTTGTCTACATGGACTTCAGTAAGGCCTTTGACAAGTTACATCATGGCAGACTGGTACGGAAGGTGAAGTCTCATGGGATCAGAGGTGAGTTGGCAAGGTGGATACAAAACTGGCTCAGTCAAAGAACAGTAAAAAGTCTGACAACACCAGGTTTTAGTCCAACTGATTTATTTGATAACAGACTCACAAGCTTTCGGGGTTAGCCCCTTTGTCAGATTCACGTGACGAAGGGGCTAACCCTGAAAGCTTGTGAGTCTATTATCAAATAAATAGGTTGGACTAAAACCTGGTGTTGTCAGACTTTTTACTGTGTTTACGCCAGTCCAATGCCGGCATACCCACATCAGTCAAAGACAGAGGGTAGCAGTGGAAGGTGCGTTTCTGAATGGAGGGCTGTGACAAGTCATGTCCCTCAGGGATCAGTGCTGGGACCTTTCCTGTTTGTAATATATATAAATGATTTAGAGGAAAATGTAACTGGTTTGATTAGTAAGTTTGCAGAGGACACAAAGGTCGGTGGAACTGTGGACAGCAATGAGGAAAGTTGGAGGATACAGCAGGATATAGATCAGTTGGACACTTGGGCGGAGAGATAGCAGATCGAGTTTAATCTGGATAGAAGTGAGGTAGTGTGTTTTGGAATGTCTAATAAAGATGGGAAAGATACAGTAAATGATAGAATCCTTAAGACTGAAAGGCAGAACGTACACAGGTCACTGAAAGTGGCAATACAGGTGGAAAAGTTAGTCAAGACAACATATGGCATGCTTGCCTTCATTGGCCAGGATATTGAGTTTAAAAATTGGCAAGTCATGTTGCAGCTTTATAAAACCTTAGTTAGGCTGCACTTGGAATACAGTGTTCAATTCTGGTCACCACACTACCGGAAGATCGTGGAGGCTTTGGAGAGGGTACAGAAAAGATTTATCAGGATGTTGCCTGGTATGGAGGGCATTAGCTGTGAGGAGAGATTGGAGAAACTTGACTTGTTCTAACTGGAACGATGGAAGTCAAGGGGTGACCTTATAGAGGTCTACATTATGAGGGGTGCAGACAGAGTGGATAGTCAGAAGATTTTTCCCAAGTGTAAGAGTCAGTTACTGGGGGCATAGGTTTAAGACATGAGGGGCAAGGTTTAAAGGAGTTGTACAAGGCAGGATTTTTTTTACACAGAGGGTGGTGGGTGCCTGGAACACGCAGCTGGGAGAGGAGGTGGAAGCAGATACAATAGTGACTTTTAAGAAGCATCTGGACAAATACATGAATAGGATAGGAATAGAGGGATATGGTGCCCAGAAAGGTAGGGGGTTTTAGTTCAGTTGGGCAGCGGTTTATGTTCAGTTGGGCAGCATGGTTGGTGCAAGACTAGAGGGCCGAAGGGCCTGATCCTGTGTTGTAATTTTCTGAGTTCTTTGTTCGTTGGTTCTTGTTTAGGATGCCCTGCATTGTGACACAGAAAGTTTCATACCTACGATGGAAACAGCACCAAGTGGTGTGACGAGCGATAATGGTGCGTAGGCATACGAGGTGAAGATTCCCAGTTCCCCCAGTAACATCAGCACCAGTCCCAACCACCAAGTTTTGGTCCGGAAGTACGATCGAGGATCTTTGCTGCCAGATAGCCTCACATGACTGTACTTCTGTAACAAGAGGTGGGAGAGCGTCACACAAACACAACTGTGAAGGGGGGGGGTGGGAGAGGGGGTGGGAGAGGGGGTGGGAGAGGGGGTGGGAGAGGGGGTGGGAGAGGGGGTGGGAGAGGGGGTGGGAGAGGGGGTGGGAGAGGGGGTGGGAGAGGGGGTGGGAGAGGGGGTGGGAGAGGGGGTGGGAGAGGGGGGGAAAGGGGAAGAGGGGGAAAGGAGGGGAGGGAGGAGATAGGGGAGGCAATTAGGGAGGGGATAGGGGAGACCGGGTGGAAGAGAGGGGTTCGGAGGAGTGGTGGGGGGGAATCGGGCGGAAAAGGGGGTGGTCGGGCGGAGGAGGGGTGGTTGGGCGGAGGAGGAGCAGGCAGAGGGGGAGTCGGGGGCGAAAGCGGAGGAGGAAAGGCAGAAGTGGGGGGAGGCAGAGGGGAGGGATAGAGTGGAGGATGGGGGGAGAGGGCGGAGGTGGAAGCACTCTGAAAGCTAGTGGATTTTGCTACCAAATAAACCTGTTGGACTTTAACCTGGTGTTGTGAGACTTCTTATTGTGTTTACCCCAGTCCAACACCGGTATCTCCACATCATGGCTTTCATTTCTAAGCCAATTTGTTGCTGGTTTAGCTATCCACTGCAACTGTGCACTAACATCTGACATGATTTTTTTTGGGGCCACTGCTGTTTGTAATCTTTATTAATGATCTGGATGAGGGTATAGTTGGGTGGATTAGTAAATTTGCTGATGACACCAAAGTCGGAGGTGTGGTAGATTGTGAGGAAGGGTGTCATAGTCTGCAGGGAGACTTAGAAAGGTTGCAGAGCTGGGCCGAGAGGTGGCGGATAGAATTTAATGCGGAGAAGTGTGAGGTAATTCACTTCGGTAGGAGCAACAGATGTGTCAAGTATAGGACTAACGGGAGGACTTTGAATAGTGGATGAACAGAGGGATCTAGGTGTATGTGTACATAGATCCCTGAAAGTTGGGAATCAAGTAGGTAAGGTTGTTAAGAAGGCATACGGTGTCTTGGCGTTTATTGGTAGGGGGATTGAATTTAAGAGTCGCAGCGTCATGTTGCAACTGTACACAACTCTGGTACGGCCGCACTTAGAGTACTGTGTGCAGTTCTGGTCCCCACATTACAGGAAGGATGTGGAGGCTTTGGAGAGGGTGCAGAGGAGGTTTACTAGGATGTTGCCTGGTATGGTGGGGAGGTCCTATGAGGAGAGACTGAGGGATTTGGGGTTGTTTTCTTTGGAAAGAAGGCGGCTAAGAGGGGATCTTATTGAAACATATAAGATGATTAGAGGTTTAGATAGGGTGGACAGTGATAGCCTTTTTCCTAGGATGGAGAAAGCTAGCACGAGGGGGCATGGCTTTAAATTAAGGGGGGGTAGCTACAGGACGGATGTCAGGGGTAGGTTCTTTACCCAGGGGGTGGTGAGGGATTGGAATGCCCTGCCTGCTGCAGTTGTAAATGCGCCTAGTTTGGGGGCGTTTAAGAGATCTGTAGATAGGTTTATGGACGAAAAGGGATTGGTTTAGGTTAGTGGGTTATTGTTTTTGTAACTGGTCGGCGCAACATCGTGGGCCGAAGGGCCTGTTCTGCACTGTAATGTTCTATGTTCTATGAGCCCACTGTGTTACATTTTGAGGCTGGAAAATTGATGTGCAGGGCACTTGGCTACTCTTTCTGTTCCCTTTCCAAAATCAAATTAGTTGATTTTCAGAAACCATGCTGTTTATTATATTTCTTGTCTCTTGATGTGTCATCACTTTTTTTCAACTATAGGGTCCAATATTTTTCCCATCAGATACATTCAGCTGACTTGTATCATTCCCAGATTTCATTCTATTTCCCCTTTTGTATATCAGGAAATTAGCTGCCACGAATATTGTTGTGTATAAACAATCAATCAGATTCCGGACTGTCACCGTTGTATAAATAAACTGCTTTCAGAGATGACAGCCTGTAATGTGTTTCCTGGTGTCTGTTACACAGTTCATACACTATTGAACTCTGACCCTTTTCATTTGTTTTGTACAATTAGACTGTTTTGTGGACTGTGTAGTTACAATCAAAACTTCCTCTAACCCATCAAATGAAAGACCTTTTAACTGGTTGGCATATGTTGTTTTGTTTTGTGTAAGCTTGATCACTCCTGAATTCAATATATATTAGTGTTTGTACAGCAAAACAATAGCAGCAGCCACAAGCGTCACTGCCTGCTAACTCCACCTTCACCGATTCTTACTCTCCCCCAGCCTCAGCTGGAAATTCACCCTCCCTGTACTCAGAAACTCACCTGTACATTCAGAGAGATACTAATGACAAGATTCCCAAAGATGGCAAGTAAAGTTCCAATCAGATTTTCCTGTTAATGAAAACAAGAAACACAATCAGCAAATCACAGAGGCAGCTCCAACCATCAAGGTGAATGGTCAGGTTAAGGGGACAACGCAGTGAAACCTCCTGCCTCACTCTCCCTCCCAGCTTTGGTACATTTTAATGAGATCACTGATCTTCTGAATCAGGGTGGGTTCCATACATCCTCTTTGCTTCCACCCAAATCAAGCTTCTTCTCACTGCCTCATTTTCCATACAAAAATACGGTGGTGTAGTGGTTGTATTGCTGTACTGATCCAGAGTCCCAGGCTCTGGATCAGTACAGCAATACAATGGAGCATTCTGGTTCCAATTCAACCACAGCAGCTAATGGAATATGAATTCAATTAATCAATAAATCTGGATCTAGTCTGTATCCCTGAGCCCTCTGTATCCATATGAGTCATACAGATTTATCTAGTTCACTAATGCCTATTACGAATCTTCTGGTTTCTTCGGCCTCGCAGGTGGAGGAGGTGGTCAAGAAGGCGTATGGTGTACTGGCCTTCATTAATCGAGGGATTGAGTTTAGGAGTCGGGAGGTAATGCTGCAACTTTACAGGACCCTCGTCAGACCTCATTTGGAGTACTGTGCGCAGTTCTGGTTGCCTCACTATAGGAAAGACGTAGAAGCTATTGAAAGGGTGCAGAGGAGATTTACAAGGATGTTGCCTGGACTGGGAGGCATGCCTTATGAAGATAGTTGAGGGAGCTGGGACTCTTTTCCCTGGAGAGGCGAAGGTTGAGAGGCGACCTGATAGAAGTTTATAAAATGTTGAGAGGAATAGATAGGGTGGACTCTCAGAGGCTATTTCCCCGGGTTGAAATGGTCGCTACGAGAGGACACAGATTTAAGGTGCGGGGAGGGAAGTACAGAGGTAATGTTAGGGGTAAGTTTTTCACTCAGAGGGTGGTGAGTGAATGGAATCGGCTGCCGTCGTCGGTGGTGGAGACGAACTCGCTGGGGTCTTTTAAAAAACTTCTGGATGAGTACATGGGGTTTAATGGGATTGGGGGTTATAGATAGGTCTATAGATTGGTGGGGTTGATGCGATCGGCGCAACTCGAGGGCCGAAGGGCCTGTTTGTGCTGTAATGTTCTATGTTCTATAGCACAGTGAGTCAAGCCGATCCGCAGGCCCCGCTGGTATCATCTCTGGAGGCACAGGAGATGGTATTAATTTGACTGCTCGAGAAACAAATAGCGGGAGCTATTCATGCCGCCCTATGACCACTATCACCTAACTGCCAGCTAGAAACAGGTGGTATTGTTGGAGTAGTACGTGGCTGAATGAACGTAACTGTGATTATCTTTGGCATTCTAGATCACAGTGAGTTGAAGCCTGGCCGATGGTCCCGCAGGGTATGCAGAACCTTAGTCTGTTCTGCAAGGAATTCAACTAGCTGAGAATCGCCATTATTCTGTACTGGTAGTCCCTTCAGGGGTCGTAAGAAACTTTGACTTTGTGATATGCACTCGGCTGAGCTTGCATTCACACCTATCAATGTACAGAAAACCCACCGAGACCTCAAGCCCAGGCGATCGGCTAGGAGGTGAGACAAATTAATATACCGTACCTGGTGCAAGGCATTGGATGATTGATGGTGCCGCGACCCGCTCATGATGTCTCTTGCCCAGATGATGACTATTCGAAATAAATGGCCGGTTTGTGATCAATTGATGACTATGGGTAAATGGCTCTATATATTTAAATATATAAAAAGAGAGCTCGAACTAACCACGACACATGTTCCCAGTGGTGTGATGCAGTCTGCTTGTCTGCATTTATTGTGGTTGTGGTCTGGCCTACATGCAGCTGCTGATAAAATTAATTAAATAAATTAATTAAACCGTTATTTTATTACTGACCGTTTAACCAAGTTACAACTGAAAAATCAAAATGGAATGAAACTGAGAGACCACCTGGCAACAGCTAAGACAGCAGAAAGGCACAGTCAATCCTGCAAAATCCTCTGGAGGAGCTCCGAGGAATACGTACCAGAATTAGGAGAGCTATCCCACGATTAATTAAGCAATACCATGACAGAGTACATCAACGGCATGGGCAGCATTTGTGGCCCATCCCCAATATCCAAGAGTACTAAAGACATGTCCTCCAGGACTAGTCACACCCATAGCCAAGCTGCTCCAGCACTGCTACAAAATTAGGATCCACCCAACAAAGTGAAAAGTTTCCGAGTTTTGTCCTCAAAAAGCAAGGCAAATAGGACTCAGTTTATCGCCTCTCATTCTACTTTCAGTCAAAAAAGGACAGAGTTCCTTTCACATTTTCTTCAACACTGCTATCAAGTGGCACTTCCTGACCAATAACCAAATCACTGACAAAGATGAGAGTGACTGAACATTTGACCAGGTGGGGCTCAAGGATCCATAGGAAAACTGGAGCCAATAGGTACAAGTAGGGCAGGAGGGAGACTCTCTGCTAGGTGGGAGTCATGCCTGGCAAAAGGAAGATGGTTGTGTGCAAGTCATCACTGTGAGATTCCTCAAGATAGTATCCCAGGCCCAACCATCTCCAGATGTTTCATCAATGAGCTTCTTGATATAAATTAGGATGTTCAATGATGGTGGAAGTGCCATACAACACAATGGAAAGTTTTCCCAATTGGTCTCCTCAAGGACCAATGCAGGGAGATGAGTGGGGTCAAGTGTTTTTTCTTTCTCCTGTTGTTTCTCTCACCACCTGCCCCTTGCCCAGTCTAGCAGCTATATCCTTCAGTCAGCTTGGTCAGTAGTGACATTACCAAGCCACTCTTGGTGATGGGCCTGAAGATCACCATCCAGAGTACATGCATGCCCTCGCCACCCTTAGAGCCTCTGATCTTTGGGTAAGCGTTCTCCAAGGCAGCCTTCACGACACACAATCCAGAGTCGCTGAGCAGAAACTGATAGCGAAGTTCCGCCCACGAGGACGGCTTTAATTGGGATCTTGAGTTCATGACACATTATCTATAACCCCCACAACTTGTCTGGGCTTGCAAAATCTCACTAACTGTCCTGGCTGGAGACAATACACATCCCTTTAACCTGTGCTTAATCTTCTCTCCACTCACATTGTCTGTATCTTGAAGACTTGATTATCTGCATTCCAACCATTATTTTGTAAATTGAGTTTGTGTCTTTTTTGCCCTGTTTGTGAACTGAAATCCCATTCACCTGATGAAGGAGCGGTACTCCAAAAGCTAGTGGCTTTTGAACATAAGAAATAGGAGCAGGAGCAGGAGTAGCTCTTTGAGCCTGCCCCGCCATTCAATAAGATCATGGCTGATCTGAAGTGGATCAGTTCCACTTACCCACCTGCTTTCCATAACCCTTAATTCCCTTATTGATCAGAAATCTACCTACCCGTGACTTAAACTTATTCAACGAGTTAGCCTCCACCACTTCAATGGGCAGAGAATTCCAGAGATTCACCACCCTCTGAGAGAAGTTCCTCCTCAACTCTGTTCTAAACTGCCCCCCCCCGCCTTATTTTGAGGCTGTGCCCTCCAGTTCTGGTTTCCTTTCTAAGTAGAAAGAATCTCTCTACCTCTATCCTATCTAACCCCTTCATTATCTTGTATGTCTCTATAAGTCGCCTGGACCAGATGGGATGTACCCCAGGATACTGTGGAAGGCGAGGGAAGAGATTGCGGAGCCCCTGGCGATGATCTTTGCGTCGTCAATGGAGACGGGAGAGGTTCCGGAGGATTGGAGGATTGCGGATGTAGTTCCTATTTTCAAGAAAGGGAACAGAGATAGCCCGGGAAATTACCGACCGGTGAGTCTGACCTCAGTGGTTGGTAAGCTGATGGAGAGGCTTCTGAGGGACAAGATTTACGAACATTTGGAGAGGTTTGACATGATCAGGAATAGTCAGCATGGATTTGTCAAGGGCAGGTTGTGCCTTACAAGCCTAGTTGAGTTCTTCGATAATGTGACTGAACACATTGACGAAGGAAGTGCCGTGGACGCAGTGTACATGGACTTCAGCAAGGCGTTTGATAAGGTCTCCCATGCAAGACTTCTTGAGAAGGTGAGAGGGCATGGGATCCAAGGGCCTTTGGCCTTGTGGATCCAGAACTGGCTTGCCTGCAGAAGGCAGAGAGTGGTTGTGGATGGGGCTTTTTCTGAATGGAGGTCAGTCACCAGCGGAGTGCCTCAAGGATCTGTTCTGGGACCCTTGTTGTTTGTCATTTTCATAAATGACCTGGATGAGGAAGTGGAGGGGTGGGTAAGTAAGTTCGCTGATGACACTAAGGTCGGTGGTGTTGTGGATGGTCTGGAAGGATGGCAAAAGTTGCAGCAGGACATTGATAGGATGCAGGACTGGGCGGAGAAGTGGCAGATGGACTTCAACGTGGATAAATGCGTAGTCGTCCATTTTGGCAGAACCAACGGGATGAACGAGTACACTATCAAGGGCAGAAGTCTGAGTAGTGTTAAAGAGCTAGGGATTAAGCTAGAGCTAGAGTTAAGGATCTAGGGGTCCGGGTCCACATGACTCTTAAATCGGCCTCGCAGGTGGAGGAGGTGGTCAAGAAGGCGTATGGTGTACTGGCCTTCATTAATCGAGGGATTGAGTTTAGGAGTCGGGAGGTAATGCTGCAACTTTATAAGACCCTTGTCAGGCCTCATTTAGAGTATTGTGCGTAGTTCTGGTCGCCTCACTATAGGAAAGATGTAGAAGCTATTGAGAGGGTACAGAGGAGATTTACAAGGATGTTGCCTGGACTGGGAGGCATGCCGTATGAAGTTAGGTTGAGGAAGCTGGGACTCTTTTCCCTGGAGAGACGAAGGTTGAGAAGCGACCTGATAGAAGTTTACAAAATGTTGAGAGGAATAGATAGGGTGGACTCTCAGAGGCTATTTCCCCGGGTTGAAATGGTTGCTACGAGAGGACACAGATTTAAGGTACAGGGAGGGAAGTTCAGAAGTGATGTTAGGGGTAAGTTTTTCACTCAGAGGGTGGTGAGTGAATGGAATCGGCTGCCGTCATCGGTGGTGGAGGCGGACTCGCTGGGGTCTTTTAAAAGACTTCTGGATGAGTATATGGGGTTTAATGAGATTGAGGGTTATAGATAGGTCTGTAGGTTGGTAGGTGTTGATGTGATCGGTGCAACTCGTGGGCCGAAGGGCCTGTTTGTGCTGTAGTGTTCTATGTTCTATAAGATCCCTCCTCAGCCTTCTAACCCAATCTACTCAATTTCTCTTCATAAGCTAACCCCCTCATCTACGGTATCAGCCTGGTGAACCTTCTCTATACTCCCTCCAAGGCCAATATATTCTTTTGCAAATAAAGGAACCAAAACTGCACACGGTACTCCAGTTGCAGCCTCACCAGTACCCTGTACAGTTGCAGCAAGACCTCCCTGCTTTTATATTCAATCCCCCTCGCTGTAAAGGCCAACATTCCATTCGCCTTCTTGATCACCTGCTGCACCTGCAGACTGGGTTTTTGTGATTAAGGGAGGCACGGTAGCACAGTGGTTAGCACTGCTGCTTCACAGCTCCAGCGTCCTGGGTTCGATTCCCGGCTCAGGTCACTGTCTGTGAGGAGTTTGCACATTCTCCTCATGTCTGCGTGGGTTTCCTCCAAGTACTCCGGTTTCCTCCCACAGTCCAAAGATGTACGGGTTAGGTTGATTGGCCATGCTAAGAAATTGCCCCTTAGTGTCCAGGGATGTGTAGGTTAGAGGGATTAGTGGGTATAATATGTAGGGATATGGGAGTAGGGCCTGGGTGGGATTGTGTTCGGTGCAGACTCGATGGGCCGAAGGGCCTCTTTCTGCACTGTAGGGTTCTATGATTTCGTGCACAAGGACTCCCAGGTCCCTCTGCACAGTAGCATGCTGCAGCTTTACACCATTTAAATAATATTCCATCCTATTATTTCTTCCAAAGTGGATAACCTCACATTTGCCAACGTTATACTCCATCGGCCAGGTCCTCGTCCACTCAGTCAGCCTATCCAAATCTCTCTGCAGACTTCCGCGTTCTCCACGCAATTCGCTTTTCTACCCATCTTTGTGTCAGCAGCAAACTTTGTTACCCTACACTCAGCCCCCTCCCTGCGGCACGCCACTAGTCACCAACTGCCAACCAGAAAAGCACCCGTTTATTCAAATAAATAAATACTCAAATGCTATCAAATAAACTTGTTGGACTTTAACCTGGTGTTGTGAGACTTCTGTGTTTATCCCAGTCCAGCGCCAGCATCTCCACATCATAGCTCTCAAAAGCCCCAGACATTACCCAGCACAAGGCTGGATGTAGCATTGTTTCTGGTGCCGGGCTTGATGCCAGATGGTCCACCTTGTTTCTTTGCTTTTTGACTTTTCTGTAGCAGTTTTGTTTGGCCATTTCAGAGGGCATTTATAAGTCAACCACATCTAGGCCAGACCATATAAGCTTAGCAAATTTTCTTCCCTAAAGGACATTAGTAAACCAGGTGAATTTTGAAATCCAGGTTCTTATTAATTACCATAGAACCCCTAGTGCAGAAACAGGCCCTTCGGCCCATCGAGTCTGCACCGAACACAATCCCACCCAGACCCTATCCCCATATCCCTACACATTTTACCTGCTAATCCCTCTAACCTACACATCCCAGGATACTAAGGGGCAATTTTAGCATAGCCAATGAACCTAACCCGCACATCTTTGGACTGTGGGAGGAAACCGGAGCACCCGGAGAAAACCCACGCAGACACGAGGAGAATGTGCAAACTCCACACAGGCAGTGACCCGAGCCGGGAATCGAACCCAGGACCCTGGAGCTGTGAAGCAGCAGTGCTAACCACTGTGCTACCGTTTGGTTTTGAAATCCCACCAGCTGCATAGTTGGATTTGAACCTATGTTCTCATGGTCTGAGGCTGAACCTCTGGCTTACCATCCCTGTAACATCGACACTCTGCCGCCATCTCCCTTTAATGATGGTGTGCAGTACAAATTGCAACCCTCAGTCTTTTGGGGAAGGGAGAGGGGAGAGGGGCAGAAAAGATTTCGTCACTTGCTCCACAAGTAGAACATGAACAGCTCAAATTGTGATTGTGGTCATACAAGTCAAACCACACCCATGTACTGAGCTCTTGCCCAAGAGTTCTACCCCTTGCAACATCACAGCCAAACTACGTCAATGGAAGTCAACTGAAGATTTTTAACCACAATATCCCCAGCTTCCCCAGCCAAACTAATAAAGATATCATTTGTGATTCCTCAGGCATTGAAACAGTCCCTGACCATATTCAGCAAGATCTGGAGCTGCACCCTTGCATTCTGTTCTATTTGATATCAAGTTTCATAACATTTTAATGATCTGTGTATATGGACCCAAGTCTCTTTGGACCTTCGTTGTTTCACCATTTAGAAAGGATTCTAATCCAGTCCAAAATGGATGACTTCACATTTACCTACATCCCTTACAGCTTTGTCCACTCACTTGGAGTTGAGGGGGTTGAGCTATGAGGAGAGGCTGAATAAACTAGGCTTGTACTCGTTAGAGTTTAGAAGAATGAGGGGAGATCTCATTGAGACATATAAGATGGATAGGGTAGGGTAGAGGTAGAGGTGGAGAGACTCTTCCCGCTCAGAAAGGACAGTAGGACTCGGAGGCACAGCCTCAAGATAAAGGGGGGGGGGGGCGGTTTAGAACAGAGTTGAGGAGGAACTTCTTCACTCAAAGGGTGGTGAATCTCTGGAATTCTCTGCCCGTTGAAGTGGTGGAGGCTGCCTCGCTAAATATTTTTAAGACGCGGGTTGATGGGTTTTTGATAAGAGAGGGGATTAAGGGTTATGGGAAGAGGGCGGGAATGTGGAACTGAGCCGCGACAGATCAGCCATGATCTTATTGAATGGAAGGACAGGCTCGAAGGGCCTACTCCTGCTCCTATTTCTTCTGTTCTTAAGTTACTCATATGTTTGGAACTTTATGTTTCCACCTACCCTCCTTACAATGCAACCCATGTCATCAGCAAATCTGGATATGTTGGATAATTATAGCTAGAGAGATCGACAATGTTCTCAGCTACTTCCCTGAAGATTCAGATGGAAGCCAGTTATTTTGTTTGGTGTATTACTGTTGAATTTCTGATTCAATATTAGCTTCTTTAGCATAGCCAACATGCTGACCTTGACCTCCCCTATAAACACTGAAACAAAGTCATTTTGTAACATGTTCATCATTTCCTTAGAGTCATAGAGGTTTACGGCGTGGAAACAGGCCCTTCAACCCAACTTGTTCATGCCACTCCTTTTTTAACCCCTAATCCTAATTGCCCGCATTTGGCCCATATCCCTCTGTACCCATCTTACCCCTGTAACTGTCCAAATGCTTTTAAAAAGACAAAATTGTACCTGCCTTTACTACTACCCCTGACAGCTTGTTCCAGACACTCACCCTCTATGTAAAAAAATTGTCCCTCTGGACTCTTTTGTATCTCTCCCCTCAAACCTGTGCCCTCTACTTTTAGATTCCCCTTTCTTTGGAAAGAGATAGTGACTATCCATAGAACCATAGAAAATTACAGCTCAGAAACAGGCCTTTTGGCCCTTCTTGTCTGTGCCGAACTATTTTTTGCCTAGTCCCACTGACCTGCACTGGGACCATATCCCTCCCCACCCCTCTCATCCATGAACCCGTCCAAGTTTTTCTTAAATGTTAAAAGTGACCCCGCATTTACCACTTTATCCGGCAGCTCATTCCACACTCCCACCACTCTCTGCATGAAGAAGCTCCCCCCTAATATTCCCTTTAAACTTTTCCCCCTTCATCCTTGCGAATGGGATCATCCTTGCATCCTTTCATCCTTGCGAATCCCATGCGAATGGGATGCTGGCCTTCTTGGCGAGGGGGATTGAATATAAAAGTAGGGAGGTCTTGCTGCAGCTGTATAGGGCACTGGTGAGGCCGCAGCTGGAGTACTGTGTGCAGTTTTGGTCGCCGCACTTACGCAAGGATATTTTGGCCCTGGAGGGAGTGCAGAGGAGGTTTACTCGGCTGATTCCGGAGTTGAGGGGGTGAACTATGAGGAGAGGCTGAATAAACTAGGCTTGTACTCGTTAGAGTTTAGAAGAATGAGGGGAGATCTCATTGAGACGTATAAGATGTTGAATGGGATGGATAGAGGTGGAGAGGCTCTTCCTGCTCAGAAAGGACAGTAGGACTAGAGGGCACAGCCTCAGGATAAAGGGGGGGGGGGGGCGGTTTAGAACGGAGTTAAGGAGGAACTTCTTCACTCAAAGGGTGGTGAATTTCTGGAATTCTCTGCCCGTTGAAGTGGTGGAAGCTGCCTCACTAAATATTTTTAAGATGTGGGTTGATAGGTTTTGGAGTACTGTGCACAGTTCTGGTCGCCTCACTATAGGAAAGACGTAGAAGCTATTGAAAGGGTGCAGAGGAGATTTACAAGGATGTTGCCTGGACTGGGAGGGATGCCTTATGAAGATAGGTTAAGGGAGCTGGGACTCTTTTCCCTAGAGAGGCGAAGGTTGAGAGGCGACCTGATAGAAGTTTATAAAATGTTGAGAGGAATAGATAGGGTGGACTCTCAGAGGCTATTTCCCCGGGTTGAAATGGTCGCTACGAGAGGACACAGATTTAAGGTGCGGGGAGGGAAGTACAGAGGTGATGTTAGGGGTAAGTTTTGCACTCAGAGGGTGGTGAGTGAATGGAATCGGCTGCCGTCATCGGTGGTGGAGGCGGACTCGCTGGGGTCTTTTAAAAGACTTCTGGATGAGTATATGGGGTTTAATGGGATTGGGGATTATAGATAGGTCGATAGATTGGTGGGGTTGATGTGATCGGCGCAACTCGAGGGCCGAAGGGCCTGTTTGTGATGTAATGTTCTATGTTCTATGTTTTTGATAGGCAAGGGGATTAAGGGTTATGGGGAGAGGGTTGGAATGTGGAACTGAGCCACGACAGATCAGCCATGATCTTATTGAATGGCGGGGAAGGCTCGAGGGGCTAGATGGCCTACTCCTGCTCCTATTTCTTATGTTCTTATCCTTAACCCATGCCCTCTGGTTTTTTTCTCCCCTAGCCTCAGTGAAAAAAGCCTGTTTGCATTCACTCTATCTATACCCATCAAAATCTTATACACCTCTATAAGGATGTTGCCTGGTATGGAAGGACTGGGGTATGAGGAAAGATTGAAGAAATTGGGGCTCTTTTCCCTTGAAAGATGCTGACTGAGGGGGGATCTAATAGAAGTATATAAGATTATGAAGGGTATAGATAGAGTAAACAGAGGTAAGCTATTTCCTGTGATAGAGACACGTAGGACAAGGGGCCATGGACTTAAGGTGAGGGGGGAGAGGTACAACACAGATATTAGAGGGAGGTTTTTCACACAGAGGGTAGTGGGGGTATGGAATGCTCTGCCAAGTAAGGTGGTGGAGGCAAACACGCTAGAGTCCTTTAAGAGTAACTTAGACAGGCACATGACTGGGTTGGAGATGGATGGATATAGGAGATTGTTTTAAATAAGGGTCACTAGCATTGGGGCGTCCCTGGTAATGTAATTGGATATGGTATGATACAGGTTTTAAGTTGGTCCGCCTCGTGTCCAACGAGGGGCATACACGTGATGGGTCGTACT
Source organism: Prionace glauca (assembly GCA_037974335.1). Lineage (NCBI taxonomy): Eukaryota > Metazoa > Chordata > Chondrichthyes > Carcharhiniformes > Carcharhinidae > Prionace > Prionace glauca. Next base: position 50,084,487 of record CM075744.1, on the reverse strand, counting down.
GGGGCTGCTCTTGGTTGTTTGAGATTGGCCTAGTGCTTCATGTTGTTAGTGTGTGTCTAAACTGGACCAGATACTGGGCAAGATGACAGCTCAGTGACTATCGCTGATTGCTGTGCAGACACATGGATTTGGGCCGGTGTCTGTGGGAGTTTGCACATTCTCCCAGTGCTTGCGTGGGTTTCCTTCGAGTGCTCTGGTTTCCTCCCACACCCCAAAGGTGTGCTGTTAGGCTGATTGGCAGGAATAAATTGTCCCTAAATCAGATTCCCTCAATCTGGATGGCCATAAAACATTAGACAGGGGTCGTGGAGGAGGGGGGGACTGGTGGTGTTGAGATGGCAGCGCGGGCTCGTTGGGTCGAACAGCCTGTTTCCCAGGCTGATTTGTTCTATGTTCAAATCTCCCCTCATTCTTCTATGCTCCAGGGAATAAAGACCTAACCTATTCAATCTCTCTCTGTAACTCAGCTTCTCAAGTCCCGGCAACATTCTCGTGAACCTTCTCTGCACTCTTTCAACCTTATTTACATCTAAATTTGGCCTCACCAATGCCTTATATAACCTTACCATAACACTCCAACTTTTATATTCGATACTCCGATTTATAAAGGCCAGTGTACCAAAAGCACTCTTTACGACCCTATCCACCTATGATGTCACTTTTAGGGAATTCTGTACCTGTATTCCCAGACCCTTCTGTTCAACTGCACTCTTCAGAGTCCTACCATTTACCCTGTATGTTCTACTTTGGTTTGTCCTTCCAAAGTGCAATACCTCACACTTGTCTGCGTTAAACTCCATTTGCCATTTTTCAGCCCATTTTTCTAGTTGGTCCAAGTCCCTCTGCAAACTTTGAAAATCTTCCTCACTGTCCACTACACCTCCAATCTTTGTATTATCAGCAAATTTGCTGATCCAATTTACCACATTATCATCCAGATCATTGATATAGATGACAAACAACAATGGACCCAACACCGATCCTGTGGCACACCACTAGTCTCAGGCCTCCACTCAGAGAAGCAATCCTCCACAACCACTTCTTCCATTGAGCCAGTGTCTAATCCAATTTACAACCTCCCCATCTATACCTAGCGACTGAACCTTGAACTAACCTCCCATAAGGGATCTTGTCAAAAGCCTTGCTGAAATCCAGTTAGACAACATCCACCGCCTGCTCTTCATCCAATTTCCTGGTGACCTCCTCAAAAAACTCTAATAGATTGGTCAAACATGACCTACCATGCACAAAGCCATGTTGACTCTCCCTAATAAGTCCCTGTCTATCCAAATATTTATAGATCCTATCCCTTATCACATCTTCCAATAACTTGCCAACCACCAACGTTAAACTTACCAGCTTATAATTTCCCGGATTTCTTTTGGAACCTTTTTTAAACAATGGAACAACATGAGCCACCTTCCAATCATCTGGCACCTCCCCCATGAATATTGACATTTTAAATATGTCTGTCAGGGCACCTGCAAGTTCAACACTAGCCTCCCTCAAGGTCTATGGGAATACCCTGTCCGGTTCTGGGGACTTACTCACTCTGATTTGCCTCAAGACAGCTAGCACCTCCTCCTCTTTAATCTGTAAAGGTTCCATGACCTCCCTATCTGTTTGCCCAATTTCCGTAGACTCCATGCCTGTTTCCTCAGTAAATATGGATGCAAAAAACCCATTTAGTATCTCCCCCATCTCCTTTGGTTCCATACACAGTCTACCACTCTGGTCTTCAAGAGGACCAATTTTATCCCTCACTATCCTTTTGCTCTGAGAATACCTATAGAAGCTCTTTGGATTTTCCTTCACTCTGTCTGCCAAAGCAACCTCATGCTTCCTTTTAGCCCTCCTGATTGTCCTCTTAAGTAGCTTCTTGCATTTTTTTATACTCCTCGAGCTGATCTGTGCCCATTATTTTATAGACCTCTACAAGGTCACCCCTCAGCATTCCAAGCTCCAGAGAAAAATGTCCCAATCTATCAAGCCTCTCCTTATAACTCAAACCATCAAGTCCTGATAGCATCCTAGTAAATCTTTTCTTCACTCTTTCTAGTTTAATAATATCCTTTCTATAATAGGATGACCAGAACTGTACACAGTATTCCAAATGTAACCTTACCAATGTCTTGTACAACTTCAACAAGCCATCCCAATTCCTGTATTCGATGTTCTGACCAATGAAATCAAGCATGCCAAATGCCTTCTTCACCACTCTGTCCACCTGTGCCTCCACTTTAAAGGAGCTATGAACCTGTACCCCTAGATCTTTTTGTTCTGTAACTCTCCCCAACACCCTACCATTAACTGAGTAAGTCCTGTCCTAATTTTAGTTCACACCATCACCAATCTAAAGAGCTCATATAGCTTCTGCCCACCCTCTTTTTAAATATAATTTATTCAAACATTTTTAACTTTGATATCACCCACAAATTTATTTTCACACATCTTTCCATAGCTGCTCTCATTAGCTTTGCCAGCAATTGCTGTTCTTTATATCTTTCCCATTCAGTGGGATCTATGACCCCATTGGGGGTTTTATGATATTTCTTATCGCTTTAATCATCCTGGGCTGTATCCCACCCTGCCCCACTCCACCCCACAGTACAGCTTGTGCCATGTGTATTTAATTCTTTTTAAATATTGTCCTCTGATCTTGTGTAATTTTCCCAATTAATATATCTATCCAATTTATTGTAAATAGTATATTTCCCAAGTCACTGAAGTCAGGCAAACCACGTCTCTCACATCCCTCCCTACATCCCTTCCTCAAGTGTTCACACATAAATACACAGCAAGTGTAGTTTGTTAGTGTTTCCAACAGATGGTCTTTATCAGGGGCTTTGGTCTTCCCAATAACAAACTTCAGCTCAATTAGGGGCTGTGTGGGTTAGGTGCATTGGCCATGCTAAAATGCCCTTTAGTGTCCCACAATGTGTAGGTTGGAGGGATTAGCAGAGTAAATATGCGGGGAGAGGTTGAAGGATGTGTTGGATTGATAGGAATGAGGATGGACAGGTCACCTCTACCCGGATGAAGGAGGCACAGGAAGTGAGAGGACAGGCTGAGAGCTTTACAAAAAACACCTAATATTTCTCTCTGCTCTGGTTACAGAGTGACCCAGGGGTCATCAGAGTGACCCAGGGGTCTGACCAGGGGTCATCAGAGTGACCCAGGGGTCATCAGAGTGACCCAGGGGTCTGACCAGGGGTCATCAGAGTGACCCAGGGGTCATCAGATGTCACGGCAAACCATGAGTGAAGCAAAGCCAGAAAGGGAGAAAACAACAACATAAACACACAGGGAGTTTCACCGCCCCGGGGGGGGGCGGAGGCCGGGGCGGGGGGGGGGGGGCGGAGGCCGGGGCGGGGGGGGGGGGCGGAGGCCGGGCGGGGGGGGGGGCGGAGGCCGGGGCGGGGGGGGGGGCGGAGGCCGGGGCGGGGGGGGGGGCGGAGGCCGGGGCGGGGGGGGGGGCGGAGGCCGGGGCGGGGGGGGGGCGGAGGCCGGGGCGGGGGGGGGAGGCCGGGGGGGGGAGGCCGGGGGGGGGGGGGGGCGGAGGCCGGGGCGGGGGGGGCGGAGGCCGGGGCGGGGGGGGCGGGGGGGCGGAGGCCGGGGGGGGGGGGGCGGGGGGGCGGAGGCCGGGGGGGGGGGGCGGGGGGGCGGAGGCCGGGGGGGGGGGGGGCGGAGGCCGGGGGGGGGGGGGGGGGGGGCGGAGGCCGGGGGGGGGGGGGGGGGGGCGGAGGGGGGGCGGAGGCCGGGGGGGGGGGGGGGGGGGCGGAGGCCGGGGGGGGGGGGGCGGAGGCGGGGGGGGGGGGGGGGGCGGAGGCCGGGGGGGGGGCGGAGGCCCGGGGGGGGGGCGGAGGCCGGGGGGGGGGGGGGCGGAGGCCGGGGGGGGGGGGGCGGAGGCCGGGGGGGGGGGGGCGGAGGCCGGGGGGGGGGGGGCGGAGGCCGGGGGGGGGGGGGCGGAGGCCGGGGGGGGGGGGCGGAGGCCCGGGGGGGGGCGGAGGCCCGGGGGGGGGGCGGAGGCCGGGGGGGGGGGCGGAGGCCGGGGGGGGGGGGGCGGAGGCCCGGGGGGGGGGGGGGGCCGCGGTGACCCTCTCCCTTACCGCGGTTCAGGCCTCGGTGCGGAGGGGGTTTTCCTCAGTAATCTAACCCTGTGTTGGGAGTGTTTTTCGGGGGGGGGGGGGGGGGTTACTTCGCTCCCTCCCCCCCGGGCTAGTGGGTGCTGCGCTCGGGCCTGTGGCCCCCCCCGGGCCTCACCTTGTAGCTGGTGCCGGGCCCCGGGCCGAGGCCGCTCTCCCGCTCCATCCGCCCGGCTCCCAAACCACACACGCTGATTGGCGGCGCTGTACACCAATCAGGAGTGCCCAGCGCACTAAAGAACCAATCAGGAGTGCCTAGCGCACTAAATAACCAATCAGGAGTGCCCAGCGCACTAAACAACCAATCAGAAGCGCCCAGCGCACTAAATAACCAATCAGGAGCGCCCAGCGCACTAAATAACCAATCAGGAGTGCCCAGCGCACTAAACAACCAATCAGGAGTGCCCAGCGCACTAAACAACCAATCAGGAGCGCCTAGCGCACTAACCAACCAATCAGGAGCGCCCAACGCACTAAATAACCAATCAGGAGCGCCGCTGTTCAGGATCCGCCCCCTGTTCCCCAGTATCTCTATCCTAGCATGGGGACCATGTACACCAGTAAAACAACTATTGTATCCCAATGCCAGTACATCAAGAATATACACAGTGAGTGGTTAGGATCTGGAACGCACTGTCTGAGAGTGTGGTGGAGACAGATTGAATCGTGGCTTTCAAAGGGAACTGGATCAGCATCTGGAGAGAAGCAAATTGCAGGGAAACAAGTAAAAGAGTGGGCAAGTGGGACTGAGTAAATTGTTCTTGCAGAGTGTTAGCATGGGCATAATGGGCCAAATGGCCTCCTTTTATACTGTAATCATTCTGATTCTGTGGAAATGGAAGCTGAAATTCTCCAATGTCAGACCCCAGTGTTGCTCGCTAAAATGGGGAATTTCCATTCACTCAGCAGAGCTGGAGAATCCCAGCCGCGGGCCATCACAGTTGAAGATTACAAGTATCTCAGCGACTGGTTTACTATCTCCAGTCTCCCAACTGACAGGCCTGTCATTTCTTGGATAATCAAGTTGAAGGGAGGGACCAATACAACAAAGATTCAAACAGGTTGTGAGGTTTCTTATAGTCAAATTGCTTGGAAATTAATTCTCTGGTTAACTTTTGAAGTAGAAAAGATTTTTTCGTGAGTGATGGTGGTGGAAGTCTTTCTCCCTATTGGGATCTCCCATTCTCATGGTATCGCTGTTAATTGTGGTAGCTGTTTGATGACTTGCAGCGAGTTCATTGTCCAGCTTTCTGACCAACTGGTCACTAACTGCATCAGCTCTCTTTCACTTCCTCCTTTGTAACATCTAGAGTCCTGTGCCAAAACTGGGAGAGCTGTCCCACAAGTCACCCAAACAACAGCCTGACGTAGTCATGATCATTCTCACAGAATCATACATTACAGAAATGTCCTGGACATCACCATCGGCACCACCATCCCTGGGTATGTCCTGTCCCAGTGACAGCACAGACCCAACAGAAGTGGTGACGCAGTGGTCGATAGTCAGAAGGAAATTGCACTGGCAATTTTTAACAGGATTACTCTTTAGTTGCCTGGATGGTTGCAGCTCCAACAACACACAAGAAGCTTAACACCATTCAAGATAAAGCAGCCGACTTGACTGGCACCCCATCCACCATCAATAACATCCACACTCGACACCATCAACACACATTGTGTACCATCTACTGGATGCACTGCAGGAACTCACCAACAGCATCTTCCAAACCCGTGACCATCAACACATACAGCCCAGCACCTGTACCCCAGCAGCGGTGCTCCAGCACCGATGTCGCAACATCTGTACCCCAACCTGTACGTCCCATAAACAAATAAATGTTTAAAAAAATCACTACCAATCTCATTTTGGCACAAGACCAATTTTAAGCTCTTTGGGCTCTCTGTTGCCCTATCTAGGCCCCACCCATCATTCAGCTCGATTAACTGTGCTATCTAAACCTGCCTGTGATAGTTTGAGGTGGAAGGAGAGGGCAGACTGGACTCAGGGGTCAGGCTGTCTGGCTGTGCTAATTGCATTTCCAGTAATTAGAGATGGTGAGAGTTATCAGCCAGATTCTTTCTGTCAGTATCTGAGTCAGTCCATTAAAGGATCTGATTGCAGGGCAGGAGCACTCTGCCATATCACTGCAGTCATCTTCCCATTGCAAATAGTGCTGTTCATATTCAATTCTGGATGATGTTCCTCACAACAGGGTATACAGGCTGGCATCAGCAGATCATCTACAAATCTTCCTCGGGTATGTGTCTCCACACACTTTCTCTGCAGGTAAATGTCTCTGGGACACTTCATTGGGTTCAGAGATGAATCTGCTGCTGCCTATCTGTCCAGGTGAACTCTTTCTCTTTTCCTGTCTCTTTCTCTCTCCATCGCTCATTCTCTTTCCCTTTGACTCTGCCTGTTTTCCATTCTTGTCCTGTCTGTCTCTATCTCTATTTCTTTATTTTTCTCACTCCCTCTTGCATTTTTTCTCTGTATCCCTTGCCATTGCTCATTATCTCACTCTCTGTCTCCCTTTCGCTGTTTCTCTCTTCCCTCTGTGTCTCTCTATCTTGGCCCTCTTTCTGTCTGTCTGTCTGTCTCTCTCTCTGTCTACCTTCTGTTCTCGCTCTCTTTCTCTCTATCCTGTGTATGTGCATCTCTCCCTATCTCAGATAAAGGCACAGTTCCCAAAGTGGGACATACTGGCTTCACTAAGGGATATTAGACAGCCGGAACATGGAGCAGCAAAGGACTTCCTGACAGTACTGATATTGTGAAGTGATTTATAAGTCAGGAGCTCAGGGAAGTACGTAGAAAAAACAAAGTGATTCGAACAGGAAATTCTAATTTTCACACAGATTAGAGAATCAGAATAGCTCCAGTATTAAAGGTGAACACAGTCTAAAATTTTGTTAGAATTATTTTCTAGAATTCTTTATAGAAGCAACAAGGAAACAGGCCACATTACATTTTGTTTTCTTATATTCATTAATGGGATGTAGACATTGCTGATTTGGCCAGCATTGACTGGCCATCCCTAATTGTCCTTGAGAAAAGGCCTTCTTGTGACGTAGATACACCCACAGAGGGAGTGCCAGGATTTGACCCAGTGACAGTGAAGGAACAGTGATACAGTTCTGTTGTGTGGACTTCTTCCAACCCAGGAGACCCAGGACAGGTTACAATAATTTATTCACGATTCAAGCATTGGGGCAACTACCCCAGAGAAACCTCAGACGTGCCATCCTCTGGTACAGCTAACACAGTTCTCTAATGCAGTCACAGAAGCAACCTGCTAATATAACGCTCAGCTCTCCAAATCACAGATATAGACTGCTTACACAGCTGGTTAGGACACGAAACATGGTTTTAAAATTCCGTTCTTGCCAAGTAGATTTATTATTAAACTTTTGTCATCTAAAAAGTAAACAGCCTTGCTGGCAAGTTTATATCTTGAGATATAAATATTTGACTTGCATATGACTCTACTCTAATATTGGGGCATGAGGGTCTATTCCCGTTTTACTAAAGCTCCTTTCAATTTCACGTCAGGATTTCTGTGACTTGGAGGAGAATTTCCAGTTTTGATCCTCCCAAGGGTTTGCTGCCCTAGTCCTTCTAGATGATAGAGGTTTGGAAGTTGCTGTCTGAGGAACCTTGATAAGTTGCTGCAGTACATCTTGCAGATGGCTCACACGTCTGCCACTTATCACCGGTGGTGGAGGGAGTGGATGTTTGTGAAGTGGGTAGCAATCAATCGGGCTGCTTTGACCTGGATAATGTCAAACTTTTTGTTGGACTGCACCCATTCAGGCAAATGGAGAGTATTCCATCATGCTCCTGATTTGTACCTTGTAGATGGTAGACAGGCTTTGGGAAGTCAGGAGGCAGGTTACTGACCACAGAATCCACATGCTCTGACCTGCTGTTATACTGCAATATTGATATGACTAGGTCCACTTCAATTTCTGATCAATGGCAACCCCCAGGGTGATGATAGTAGGGGATTCAGTGATGGTAACACCATTAAATGTGATGGTTGGATTCTCTCTTGTTGGAGATGGCCGTTTCCTCACAGAAATGTTACTTGCCACTTATCAGCCAAAGACTGAACACTGCCCAAGTCTTGCAACATAAGCACACGTTGGTACCTGATGTGTTGTAAATGGGGTCGAACATTGTTCACTCATCAGTGAACATTCCCACTTACTTTATGATGGAGGGAAGGTTGTTGATAAAGCAGCGGGCCTCAGGTATTACCCCGAGGGACTCCTGCAGTGATATCCTGGAGCTGAGATGATTGACCTTTAACCATCACAACCATTTTATTCTGTGCCAGGTATGGGCGGCACGGTAGCACAGTATGGGTGGCACAGTAGCACAGTGGTTAGCACTGCTGCTTCACAGCTCCAGGGTCCTGGGTTCGATTCCCGGCTCGGGTCACTGTCTGTGTGGAGTTTGCACATTCTCCTCGTGTCTGCGTGGGTTTTCTCCGGGTGCTCCGGTTTCCTCCCACAGTCCAAAGATGTGCGGTTAGGTTCATTGGCTGTGCTAAAATTGCCCCTTAGTGTCCTGGGTTGTGTAGGTTAGAGGGATTGGCAGGTAAATGTGTAGGGATATGGGGATAGGGTCTGGGTGGGATTGTGTTCGGTGCAGACTCGATGGCCGAAGAGCCTGTTTCTGCACTGTAGGGTTCTAGGGTTCTATGCTGGTTCTATGACTGGAGTTCAGCTGTATCGACCATTTTTGAACCAAGGCTGTAATGAGGTCAGGAACTGAGTGATCCTGGTGAAACCCAAACTGAGCAGGTTATTGCTGAGTAAGTGCCATTTGATAACCACTTTATTAATGACTGAGAGGAGACTGATGGGTTAGTAATTGGGTGGGTTAGATTTTTTTCTGCTTTTTGTGTACGGGACATACATAATTTTCATAGAAATCATAGAAGAAATCATAGAAACCCTACAGTGCAGAAGGAGGCCATTTGGCCCATTGAGTCTGCAGTGACCACAATCCCACCCAGGCCCTACCCCCTTATCCCTACATATTTACCCATTAATCCCTCTAACCTATGCATCTCAGGACACCAGGGAGCAATTTTAGCATGGCCAATCAACCTAACCCGCGCATCTTTAGACTGTGGGAGGAAACCGGAGCACCCGGAGGAAACCCACGCAGACACGAGAAGAATGTGCAAACTCCACACAGACAGTGACCCGAGCCGGGAATCGAACCCAGGACCCTGGAGCTGTGAAGCAGCAGTGCTAACCCACTGTGCTACCATGCCACCCCTTTCCATATTGTCAGGTAGATGCCAGTGTTGTAACTGGACCAGAAGAGCTTGGCTAGGGGAGCGGCAAGTTCTGGAGCAGAAGTCTTCAGGACTATTGCGGAATGTTATCAGGGCCCATTACCTTTGCAGTATCCAGTGCCTTCAACTGTTGATATTGGGTAGAGTGAATCAAATTGGATGGAGAGTATTTGTGACCTCCAGGGACCTCTGAGGAGGCCAAGATGGATCATCCATTTAGTACTTTTGGCTGAAGATTGCTGCAAATGCTCCAGCAATTTGCATGGATGTGCTGGGCTCCTCCATCATTGAAGGTGGAGATATTTGTGGAACCTTCCCCTCCAGTGAGTTGTTTAATTCTCCACCACCGTTCATGACTGGATGTGGCAGGGCTGCAGAACCTGATCCGTTGGTGTAGGATCGTTTAGCTCTGTCTATCACTTGTTGTTTTTACTGTTTGACACACAAATAGTCCTGTGTTGTAGCTTTACCAGGTTGACACTTCATTTTTAGGAATGCCTGGTGCCGCTCCTGGAATGCCCTCCTGCACTCTCTATTGAACCAGAGTTTGGTGGTAATGGTTAAATGGGGGATATGTCGGGCCATGAGGTTACAGATTGTGGTTGAGTCCAATGCTGCCGCTGTTGATGGCCCACAGTGTCTCATGGTCACCCAGTCTTGAGTTGCTGGATCTGTTTGATCTTTATCCATTTAGCTCAGTGGTGGTATCACACAACACAATGGAGGATATCCTCAATGAAAAGATGCCAATTACCATCCCCAGCAAAAGAGAATCTAACCCCAAAGCCTGTACACCATTAACATGGTACACAAAGGAGTGTGATGGGATACTTCCAACTTGTCTGGATGAGTGCAGCCCCAGGAACAAGCATTTTGACACTATCAATGATAAGGCAGCCCGCTTCATCCACAAACATTTACTCCCTCCATCACCAATGATCAATGGCAGCTGTATGAACCATCTACAAGATGCACCGCAGCAACTCGCCAAGGCTCCTTCACAGCATCTTCCAAACCCATGACGACCACCATCCAGAAGGACAGCAGACATATGTGAACACCACTAACTGCAAACTTCCCCTCATGCCATTCACCACCATGACATGGAAATATATCTTCGTTCCTTCATTGTTTCTGAGTCAAAATCCTAGAACTCCATCGCTAACAGCACTAGGAGTGTACCTCAGCATGAGCAGCAGCTCACCATCAACTTCTTAAGGGCAATTAGAAAAGGGTAACAAATGCTGGTCTAGTCAGGTACCCACATCCCACAAATGAATATAAAACAAACTACGTACAGTATTTCAGGTACAGTCTAACCACACACCTGTATAATGGAAGATTTCACTATTCCTACTTCAAACATCTGACATTCACGGTCAACATCCATGATCCTTCCCAATTCCTCCTGCACTTGTACATTAGCCTTTAGAGACTTATTTCTGAAAACATCCAAGGTCCTTTTAAACATTCCTGACCATTTAGGAAATATCCTGGATATCAGTAGTGGTTCTACTGAACTACTCTTGGTAATGGACATTGAAATCCCCCACCCAAATTACATCCTGCATCCTTGCCACCCTCAGTGGTTCCTCCAAGTGGTGTTCAACATGGAAGAGTACTGATTCATCAGCTGAGGTGGGGGGAACAGTACGGGGTAATCAACAGGATCATAGAATCATAGGAGAAGCCTTTCGGCCTGAACCCCCCCCATCTAATCCCAGTAACACCATGCAAGAATCAGAGCCAAATCCAACACTTACTTCATGACAAAAGACTGCTCAGTGAGAATGGAGATTAGAACATAGAACATAGAACATTACAGCGCAGAACAGGCCCTTCGGCCCACGATGTTGCGCCGACCAGTTACAAAACAATGACCCACTAGCCTAAACCAATCCCTTTTCATCCATAAACCTATCCACAGATCTTTTAAACGCCCCCAAACTAGGTGCATTTACAACTGCAGCTGGCAGGGCATTCCAGTCCCTCACCACCCTCTGGGTAAAGAACCTACCCCTGACATCTGTCCTATAACTACCCCCCCTTAATTTAAAATCGTGCCCCCTCGTGTTAGCTTTCTCCATCCTAGGAAAAAGGCTATCACTATCTACCCTGTCTAAACCTCTAATCATCTTATATGTTTCAATGAGATCCCCTCTTAGCCGCCTTCTTTCCAGCGAAAACAACCCCAAATCACTCAATCTCTCCTCATAGGATCTCCCCTCCATACCAGGCAACATCCTGGTAAACCTCCTCTGCACCCTCTCCAAAGCCTCTACATCCTTCTTGTAATGTGGGGACCAGAACTGCACACAAAACTCCAAGTGCGGCCGCACCAGAGATGTGTACAGTTGCATCATGACGCTACGACTCCTAAATTCAATCCCCCTACCAATAAACGCCAAAACTCCGTATGCCTTCTTAACAACTTTATCTACTTGATTCCCAACTTTCAGGGATCTATGTACACATACACCTAGATCCCTCTGCTCCTCCACACTATTCAAAGTCCTCCCGTTAGCCCTATACTCAACACATCTGTTATTCCTACCGAAATGAATTACCTCACACTTCTCCACATTAAACTCCATTCGCCACCTCTCAGCCCAGCTCTGCAACCTTTCTAAGTCATCCTGCAAACTATGACACCCTTCCTCACAATCTACCACACCTCCGACTTTGGTGTCATCAGCAAACTTACTAATCCACCCAACTATACCCTCATCCAGATCATTAATAAAAATTACAAACAGCAGTGGCCCCAAAACAGATCCCTGAGGCACACCACTTGTAACCGAACTCCATGACGAATATTTCCCATCAACCACCACTCTCTGTCTCCTATCTGCTAGCCAATTCCTGATCCAATTACCTAGATCACCCCCAATCCCATACATCTGCATTTTCTGCAGAAGCCTACCATGGTGAACCTTATCAAACGCCTTGCTAAAATCCATATACACCACATCAACTGCCTTACCCCTATCCACCTCTTTGGTCACTTTCTCAAAGAACTCGATAAGGTTAGTAAGGCATGACCTACCCGCTACAAAACCGTGCTGACTATCTCTAATCAACTCATTACTTTCCAAATAACTATAAATCCTGTCTCTAATAATCCTTTCCAAAACCTTACCCACCACAGAAGTAAGACTCACCGGTCTATAATTCCCAGGGAAGTCCCTTCTCCCCTTCTTAAACAATGGGACAACATTTGCTGTCCTCCAATCTTCTGGTACAATACCAGAGACTAACGACGACCTGAAGATCAGAGCCAGAGGCTCCGCAATCACCCCTCTTGCCTCCCAAAGAATCCTAGGGTAAATCCCATCTGGACCAGGGGACTTATCTATTTTCAAACCCTCTAAAATATCCAGCACATCCCCCGTATCAACTGCAATACTATCTATTTCACACCCCTGCACCCCAGTGTCCTCCTCAGCTACATTCCTGTCCCCTTGCGTGAACACCGAAGAGAAATATTGGTTCAACGCCTCTCCAATCTCCTCCGGTTCCACACACAACTTCCCTCTACTGTCTGTAACTGGCCCTAATCTTGTCCTAACCAACCTTCTGTTCTTGACATACCTGTAAAACGCCTTAGGGTTCTCCTTAATCCTATCAGCCAAAATCATCTCATGCCCTCTTTTGGCCCTTCTTAACTCCCTCTTCAACTCCCTCCTAGCCAATCTAAAACTTTCTAATGCACTACCTGAGCCCTCAAGCCTCCTCCGAACATAAGCCTCCTTTTTCTTCCTAACCAACGAATCAACTTTTTTGGTGCACCACGGTTCCCTGGGCCTACCAAATCCTCCTTGCCTGACAGGGATATACTTATCACAGACCCGCAATAGCTGCTCCTTGAAAAATCTCCACATCTCGGATGTTCCCAGTCCCTGTAATCTCCCATTCCAACCAATGCTTCCTAATTCTTTCCTAATAGCCTCATAATTACCCTTCCCCCAGCTGAAACTACTGACCCGAGGTTCATGCCTATCCCTTTCCATCACTAAGGTGAACGTAATCGAATTATGATCACTATCCCCAAACTGTACACCAACTTCCAAGTCTAGCACCTGGTCTGGCTCATTACCGAGCACCAAATCCAATATAGCCTCACCTCTCGTCGGCCTATCTACATACTGAGTCAAAAAACCTTCTTGCACACTTTGAACAAAAACTGAGCCCTCTAACGAGCCAGAGCAGTAGCAATTCCAATCTACATGAGTAAAGTTAAAGTCCCCCATAACAATCACCCTATTACTTTCACTCCTAACAAGGATCGTCTCCGCAATCCTTTCCTCAACCTCCCTAGAACTTTTTGGAGGTCTATAAAAGACTCCCAACAGGGTGACCTCTCCTCTCCTATTTCTAATCTCCGCCCATATTACCTCAACAGACAAGTCCTCATCAAAGTTCCTCTCTGACACTGAGATACAGTCCTTGACCAATAATGCTACCCCACCCCCCCTTCTACCTCCTTGTCTACTCCGATTAAAGCATTTGTACCCCGGGACCTGCAACATCCATTCCTGACCCTGCTCTATCCAAGTCTCTGAAATGGCCACAACATCGAAGTCCCAGGTACTGGTCCACGCTGCAAGTTCATCCACCTTATTGCGAATACTCCTCGCATTAAAGTATACACATTTCAAACCACATTCCAAACCCTGTTCCGCCCCTCTCCCGCAATGCCGGGCAAGATTGTAAGTTGATCGACACTGCCTGTACTGTATCACAATATAACTCACGACACACAAAGGGAACTGTATCGAGTGACTGAGGACGTTTTCTTGTCCACGTTTGACCTGATGCCATGAGAGTTCATGATCCAGGGTAAATATTGAGGGCCACTACCTCCACTGTGTCTGTCCTACCAGTGGGACAGAGTAGTTGAGTTTGAATGGCTGAGTAAATGAGGATGAGTGAGGGTGAGGCAGTGAGTGAATGAGGTTGTACGGGTGAGGGTGAGTAGGCTTGAGCTAATGGGAGTGAGTTAAGTGATCACAGGCAAGTGAGGGTATGTAGGTAAGCGCAGACAACGATGGGCACGTGTGGGTGAGGGCAGGCAGGCGAGGCCAAGTGTGCGAGGGCAGGTGCGTGAGAACAGGCGGGTGAGGGAGGGCGAACAAGCAAGAGAGGATGAGCGAGGCTGATGAGTGATGGTGAGTGAGAATGAGGGTGAGTGAATGAGCATGTGAGGGTAAGTGAGGGTGGCACAGTAGCAGTGGTTGGTGCTGCTGTCTCACAGTGCCAGGGACCTGGGTTCAATTCCAGCCTTGGATCACTATTTGTGTCGAGTTTGCACGTTCTCCCTGCGTTTGTGTGGGTGCTCCGGTTTCCTTCCACTGTCCAAAAATGTGCAGGTTAGGTGGATTGGCCATGCTAAATTGCCACTTAGTATCAGGGGGGACTAACTAGCGTAAATGCATGGGATTACAAGGATGGGACTGTGGTCAGTGAAGTGTTGATGGGGCAAATGGTCTTCTTTTGCACTGTAGGGATTCTATGATTCTAGTGAGAATGAGTGAGTGCGAGAGCGTGTGTGCCTGTACATGTGTCTGAGTGAGTGTGTGCATGTGCCTGAGTGAGTGAGTGCATGTGCCTGAGTGAGTGTGTGCATGTGTCTGATTGAGTGTGTGCATGTGCCTGAGTGAGTGTGTGCATGTGCCTGAGTGAGTGTGTGCATGTGCCTGAGTGAGTGTGTGCATGTGCCTGAGTGAGTGTGTGCATGTGCCTGAGTGAGTGTGTGCATGTGTCTGATTGAGTGTGTGCATGTGCCTGAGTGAGTGTGTGCATGTGCCTGAGTGAGTGTGTGCATGTGCCTGAGTGAGTGTGTGCATGTGCCTGAGTGAGTGTGTGCATGTGCCTGAGTGAGTGTGTGCATGTGTCTGATTGAGTGTGTGCATGTGTCTGATTGAGACTGTGCATGTGTCTGATTGAGTGTGTGCATGTGTCTGATTGAGACTGTGCATGTGCCTGAGTGAGTGTGTGCATGTGCCTGAGTGAGTGTGTGCATGTGTCTGATTGAGACTGTGCATGTGCCTGAGTGAGTGTGTGCATGTGCCTGAGTGAGTGTGTGCATGTGTCTGATTGAGAGTGTGCATGTGTCTGAGTGAGTGTGTGCATGTGTCTGAGTGAGTGTGTGCATGTGTCTGATTGAGAGTGTGCATGTGCCTGAGTGAGTGTGTGCATGTGTCTGAGTGAGTGTGTGCATGTGTCTGATTGAGAGTGTGCATGTGCCTGAGTGAGAGTGTGCATGTGCCTGAGTGAGTGTGTGCATGTGTCTGATTGAGAGTGTGCATGTGCCTGAGTGAGTGTGCGCATGTGTCTGAGTGAGTGTGCGCTGGTAGGATTAAGGAAAATCCAAAGGCATTTTATTCCTATATCAGAGGCAAGAGAGTAGTTAGAAGGAAAATTGGTCCTCTTAGGGACAAGAGTGGTGAGTTGTGTATTGAGTCGGAGGGGATGGGGGAGCTCCTGAATGAATACTTTGCGTCGGTATTCACAAAGGAGAGGGGTTCGGAATCGTGTGGTCTCTTGGAGGGAGTGGAGGTTTATTTGCAGGATATAGTTATTACGAGAGAGGAAGTGCTAGGGCTTTTAGATAGCGTAAGGACGGATAAAGCTCCGGGGCCTGATGGTATTTATCCCAGGCTGCTTAGGGAGGCGAAAGATGAAATTGCTGGGCCTCTGGCGCAAATCTTTGTCTCTTCTTTGGACACAGGTGAGGTCCCAGAAGACTGGAGGGTAGCAAATGTGGTCCCGTTGTTCAAAAAAGGCAGTAGGGATAACCCTGGGAATTATAGACCGGTGAGTTTGACGTCGGTGGTAGGGAAGTTAATGGAAAAAATACTTAGGGGTAGGATGTATGAGCATTTGGAGCGTTGCGATCTGATTAGGGATACGCAACATGGCTTTGTTAGAGGGAGGTCTTGCCTTACGAATCTGGTGGAATTCTTTGAGGAGGTGACAAAAACGGTTGACGATGGGAGAACCGTTGATGTCATCTATATGGATTTCAGTAAGGCGTTTGACAAAGTCCCTCACGGTAGGCTGGTAGAAAAGGTTAAGGCGCATGGGATACGAGGCCAGGTAGCTAGGTGGATTGAGAACTGGCTGGGAAATAGGAGACAGAGGGTAGCTGTGGAAGGGACCTTGTCGGGCTGGAGGCCAGTGACCAGTGGTGTGCCGCAGGGCTCAGTACTGGGACCTCTCCTCTTTGTAGTCTACATAAATGACTTGGAAGAGGGCGTAGGTGGTGTGATTAGCAAGTTTGCTGATGACACCAAGATGGCAGGGTTGGCGGGTACGGAACTGGATTGTCAGGTGATACAACAGGATATAGATAGGTTGGTGCAGTGGGCAGATAGGTGGCAGATGGCATTTAATCCTGACAAATGCGAGGTGATGCATTTTGGACGGAATAATGCAGAGAGGAGCTATGTGATTAAAGGGAGGCCGATTAGGAGTATAGACATACAGAGGGACCTGGGAGTGCAGGTTCACAAATCCATGAAGGTTGCATCACAAGTGGAGAAGGTTGTTAGGAAGGCTTATGGGATGTTGGCCTTTATAGGAAGGGGCATAGCGTATAAAAGCTGCTGTCTAATGCTTCAGTTGTACAGAACGTTGGTTCGACCGCATTTGGAGTACTGCGTCCGGTTCTGGTCACCTTACTACCGGAAGGACGTGGAGTCTCTGGAAAGGGTGCAGAGGAGGTTTACCAGGATGTTGCCTGGCATGGGGGGACTGGGTTACGAGGAGAGGTTGAAGAAACTGGGACTATTCTCCTTGGAAAGGCGGAGATTGAGAGGGAACATGATAGAAGTATATAAGATAATGAAGGGAATGGATAGAGTTAATAGTGAGAGACTGCTCCCTAGACTGGGTACGAACACGAGAGGTCATCATTTAAGGGTGAAGGGGGAGAGGTATAATTTGGAGGTGAGAAGAAGGTTCTTTACGCAGAGAGTTGTAGGGGTCTGGAACGCGCTACCGAGTAGGGTGGTGGAGGCAGGAACGTTGGACTCGTTTAAGATGCAGTTAGATAGGCACATGAGTGAAACGAGAATGGAGGGATATGGTAGGGGATATTAAATAGGGTTAAACCTCAGGAGACACCGGAAAGGCAGGCTGTAAGATTAATATTTTTGACTTTATTCCACGGGTGGAGGTCCACCTCGTGTCAAACGAGGGGCATTCACACGGCGGGTTGTGCGTGGGCTGCTCTTGGAAGTTCCAGGAGTGGCCTAGAACTTCGTGTCGGTGTGTGTGCTTGATCCTGGACCGGTAGATGGGCGCCGCAACAGCTCAGTGACTAGCACTGCAGGCTGTGCAGGCACATGGATTTGGGCCTGTGTCTGTGGGAGTTTGCGCATTCTCCCTGTGGTTGCGTGGGTTTCCTCCGGGCGCTCCGGTTTCCTCCCACACCCCAAAGATGTGCTCTCAGGCTAATCGGTTTTTACCAAATTGACACTATTTCTTCCCTGAATCTGACTGAGTAGGGTTCCATTCATAGACATGCAGGGTAGAATAGGTGTAGGGTGATGTGGCGGCGCGGGCTCGTTGGGCCGAAGGGCCTGTTTCCCGTGCTGGATTGTTCTTTATTCTTTGTTCCTTATGTGCCTGAGTGAGTGTGTGTATGTGCCTGAGTGAGTGTGCGCATGTGCGTGAGTGAGTGTGTGCATGTGTCTGAGTGAGTGTGTGCATGTGCCTGAGTGAGTGTGTGCATGTGCCTGAGTGAGAGTGTGCATGTGCCTGAGTGAGAGTGTGCATGTGCCTGAGTGAGTGTGTGCATGTGTCTGAGTGAGTGTGTGCATGTGCCTGAGTGAGTGTGTGCATGTGCCTGAGTGAGTGTGTGCATGTGTCTGAGTGAGAGTGTGCATGTGTCTGAGTGAGTGTGTGTATGTGCCTGAGTGAGTGTGCGCATGTGCGTGAGTGAGTGTGTGCCTGTGCCTGAGTGAGTGTGTGCATGTGCCTGAGTGAGTCTGTGCATGTGTCTGAGTGAGTGTGTGCATGTGCTTGAGTGACTGTGTGCATGTGTCTGAGTGAGTGTGTGCATGTGTCTGAGTGAGAGTGTGCATGTGCCTGAGTGAGTCTGTGCATGTGTCTGAGTGAGTGTGTGCATGTGTCTGAGTGAGTGTGTGCCTGTGCCTGAGTGAGTGTGTGCATGGGTCTGAGTGAGAGTGTGCATGTGCCTGAGTGAGTGTGAGTATGCATGTGCCTGAGTGAGAGTGTGCATGTGTCTGAGTGAGAGTGTGCATGTGCCTGAGTGAGAGTGTGCATGTGCCTGAGTGAGTGTGTGCATGTGTCTGAGTGAGTGTGTGCATCTGTCTGAGTGAGAGTGTGCATGTGCCTGAGTGAGTGTGTGCATGTGTCTGAGTGAGTGCAGAGGGAGAGGGTGCAGAGGAGGTTTACCAGGATGTTGCCTGGTATGGAGGGGAGATCCTATGAGGAGAGATTGAGAGATTTGGGGTTGTTTTCGCTGGAAAGAAGGCGGCTAAGAGGGGATCTCATTGAAACATATAAGATGATTAGAGGTTTAGACAGGGTAGATAGTGACAGCCTTTTTCCTAGGATGGATAAAGCTAGCACGAGGGGGCATGATTTTAAATTAAGGGGGGGTAGTTATAGGACAGATGTCAGGGGTAGGTTCTTTACCCAGAGGGTGGTGAGGGACTGGAATGCCCTGCCAGCTGCAGTTGTAAATGCACCTAGTTTGGGGGCGTTTAAGAGATCTGTGGATATGTTTATGGATGAAAAGGGATTGGTTTAGGCTAGTGGGTCACTGTTTTGTAACTGGTCGGCGCAACATCGTGGGCCGAAGGGCCTGTTCTGCGCTGTAATGTTCTATGTTCTATGTTCGATGTTCTATGTGCCTGAGTGAGTCTGTGCATGTGTCTGAGTGAGTGTGTGCATGTGTCTGAGTGAGAGTGTGCATGTGTCTGAGTGAGTGTGTGCATGTGTCTGAGTGAGTGTGTGCATGTGTCTGAGTGAGTGTGTGCATGTGTCTGAGTGAGTGTGTGCATGTGTCTGAGTGAGAACGTGCATGTGTCTGAGTGAGTGTGTGCATGTGTCTGAGTGAGTGTGTGCATGTGTCTGAGTGAGAGTGTGCATGTGTCTGAGTGAGAGTATGCATGTGTCTGAGTGAGTGTGTGCATGTGTCTGAGTGAGTGTGTGCATGTGTCTGAGTGAGAGTGTGCATGTGTCTGAGTGAGTGTGTGCATGTGTCTGAGTGAGTGTGTGCATGTGTCTGAGTGAGAGTGTGCATGTGTCTGAGTGAGTGTGTGCATGTGTCTGAGTGAGAGTGTGCATGTGCCTGAGTGTGTGCATGTGCCTGAGTGAGTGTGTGCATGTGTCTGAGTGAGTGTCTGCATGTGTCTGAGTGAGAGTGTGCATGTGCCTGAGTGAGTGTGTGCATGTGTCTGAGTGAGAGTGTGCATGGGCCTGAGTGAGTGTGTGCATGTGCCTGAGTGAGTGTGAGTATGCATGTGCCTGAGGGAGAGTGTGCATGTGTCTGAGTGAGAGTGTGCATGTGCCTGAGTGAGTGTGAGTATGCATGTGCCTGAGGGAGAGTGTGCATGTGTCTGAGTGAGAGTGTGCATGTGCCTGAGTGAGTGTGTGCATGTGTCTGAGTGAGAGTGTGCATGTGCCTGAGTGAGTGTGTGCATGTGTCGGAGTGAGTGTGTGCATGTGTCTGAGTGAGAGTGTGCATATGCCTGAGTGAGTGTCTGCATGTGCCTGAGTGAGAGTGTGCATGTGTCTGAGTGAGAGTGTGCATGTGCCTGAGTGAGAGTGTGCATGTGCCTGAGTGAGTGTGTGCATGTGCCTGAGTGAGTGTGTGCATGTGCCTGAGTGAGAGTGTGCATATGCCTGAGTGAGTGTGTGCATGTGTCTGAGTGAGAGTGTGCATGTGCCTGAGTGTGTGTGTGCCTGTGCCTGTATGAGTGTGTGCATGTGTCTGAGTGAGTGTGTGCATGTGTCTGAGTGAGTGTGTGCATGTGCCTGAGTGAGTGTGAGTATGCATGTGCCTCAGTGAGTGTGTGCCTGTGCCTGAGTGAGTGTGTGCATGTGTCTGAGTGAGTGTGTGCATGTGCCTGAGTGAGTGTGTGCAAGTGCCTGAGTGAGTGTGTGCATGTGCCTGAGTGAGTGTGTGCATGTGATTGAGTGAGTGTGTGCATGTGCCTGAGTGAGTGTGTGCATGTGCCTGAGTGAGTGTGTGCATGTGCCTGAGTGAGTGTGTGCATGTGCCTGAGTGAGTGTGTGCACGTGCCTGAGTGAGTGTGTGCCTGTGCCTGAGTGAGTCTGTGCATGTGTCTGAGTGAGTCTGTGCATGTGCCTGAGTGAGAGTGTGCATGTGCCTGAGTGAGTGTGTGCATGTGCCTGAGTGAGTGTGTGCATGTGCCTGAGTGAGTGTGTGCATGTGTCTGAGTGAGTGTGTGCATGTGCCTGAGTGAGTGTGTGCCTGTGCCTGAGTGAGTCTGTGCATGTGTCTGAGTGAGTGTGTGCATGTGCCTGAGTGAGTCTGTGCATGTGCCTGAGTGAGTGTGCATGTGCCTGAGTGAGTGTGTGCATGTGCCTGACTAAGTGTGTGCATGTGCCTGAGTGAGTGTGTGCATGTGTCTGAGTGAGAGTGTGCATGTGCCTGAGTGAGTGTGTGCATGTGCCTGAGTGAGTGTGTGCCTGTGCCTGAGTGAGTCTGTGCATGTGTCTGAGTGAGTGTGTGCATGTGCCTGAGTGAGTCTGTGCATGTGTCTGAGTGAGTGTGTGCATGTGCCTGAGTGAGAGTGTGCATGTGTCTGAGTGAGTGTGTGCATGTGTCTGAGTGAGTGTGTGCATGTGTCTGAGTGAGAGTGTGCATGTGCTTGAGTGAGTGTGTGCATGTGTCTGAGTGAGTGTGTGCATGTGTCTGAGTGAGAGTGTGCATGTGTCTGAGTGAGAGTGTGCATGTGCCTGAGTGAGTGTGTGCATGTGTCTGAGTGAGTGCAGAGGGAGAGGGTGCAGAGGAGGTTTACCAGGATGTTGCCTGGTATGGAGGGGAGATCCTATGAGGAGAGATTGAGAGATTTGGGGTTGTTTTCGCTGGAAAGAAGGCGGCTAAGAGGGGATCTCATTGAAACATATAAGATGATTAGAGGTTTAGACAGGGTAGATAGTGACAGCCTTTTTCCTAGGATGGATAAAGCTAGCACGAGGGGGCATGATTTTAAATTAAGGGGGGGTAGTTATAGGACAGATGTCAGGGGTAGGTTCTTTACCCAGAGGGTGGTGAGGGACTGGAATGCCCTGCCAGCTGCAGTTGTAAATGCACCTAGTTTGGGGGCGTTTAAGAGATCTGTGGATATGTTTATGGATGAAAAGGGATTGGTTTAGGCTAGTGGGTCACTGTTTTGTAACTGGTCGGCGCAACATCGTGGGCCAAAGGGCCTGTTCTGCGCTGTAATGTTCTATGTTCCATGTTCGATGTTCTATGTGCCTGAGTGAGTCTGTGCATGTGTCTGAGTGAGAACGTGCATGTGTCTGAGTGAGTGTGTGCATGTGTCTGAGTGAGTGTGTGCATGTGTCTGAGTGAGAGTGTGCATGTGTCTGAGTGAGAGTATGCATGTGTCTGAGTGAGTGTGTGCATGTGTCTGAGTGAGTGTGTGCATGTGTCTGAGTGAGAGTGTGCATGTGTCTGAGTGAGTGTGTGCATGTGTCTGAGTGAGTGTGTGCATGTGTCTGAGGGAGAGTGTGCATGTGTCTGAGTGAGTGTGTGCATGTGTCTGAGTGAGTGTGTGCATGTGCCTGAGTGAGAGTGTGCATGTGTCTGAGTGAGTGTGTGCATGTGTCTGAGTGAGTGTGTGCATGTGTCTGAGTGAGAGTGTGCATGTGTCTGAGTGAGAGTATGCATGTGCCTGAGTGAGTGTGTGCATGTGTCTGAGTGTGTGTGTGCATGTGCCTGAGTGAGTGTGTGCATGTGCTTGAGTGAGTCTGTGCATGTGTCTGAGTGAGTGTGTGCATGTGTCTGAGTGAGAGTGTGCATGTGTCTGAGTGAGTGTGTGAATGTGCTTGAGTGAGTCTGTGCATGTGTCTGAGTGAGTGTGTGCATGTGCCTGAGTGAGAGTGTGCATGTGCCTGAGTGAGAGTGTGCATGTGCCTGAGTGAGAGTGTGCATGTGCCTGAGTGAGTGTGTGCATGTGTCTGAGTGAGAGTGTGCATGTGTCTGAGTGAGAGTGTGCATGTGCCTGAGTGAGTGTGTGCATGTGTCTGAGTGAGTGTGTGCATGTGTCTGGGTGAGAGTGTGCGTGTGCCTGAGTGAGTGTGTGCCTGTGCCTGAGTGTGAGTATGCATGTGCCTGAGTGAGTGTGTGCATGTGCCTGAGTGAGTGTGTGCATGTGCCTGAGTGAGAGTGTGCATGTGTCTGAGTGAATGTGTGCATGTGCCTGAGTGAGTGTGTGCCTGTGCCTAAGTGTGAGTATGCATGTGCCTGAGTGAGTGTGTGCATGTGTCTGAGTGAGTGTGTGCATGTGCCTGAGTGAGAGTGTGCATGTGTCTGAGTGAGTGTGCATGTGCCTGAATGAGTGTGCGCATATGCCTGAGTGAGTGTGTGCATGTGCCTGAGTGAGAGTGTGCATGTGCCTGAGTGAGTGTGTGCCTGTGCCTGAGTGTGAGTATGCATGTGCCTGAGTGAGTGTGTGCATGTGCCTGAGTGAGTGTGCATGTGCCTGAGTGTGTGCATGTGCCTGAGTGAGTGTGTGCATGTGCCTGAGTGAGTGTGTGCATGTGCCTGAGTGAGTGTGTGCATGTGCCTGAGTGAGTGTGAGTATGCATGTGCCTGAGTGAGAGTGTGCATGTGCCTGAGTGAGTGTGAGTATGCATGTGCCTGAGTGAGTGTGTGCATGTGCCTGAGTGAGTGTGTGCATGTGCCTGAGTGAGTGTGTGCATGTGCCTGAGTGAGTGTGTGCCTGTGCCTGAGTGTGAGTATGCATGTGCCTGAGTGAGAGTGTGCATGTGCCTGAGTGAGTGTGTGCATGTGCCTGAGTGAGTGTGTGCATGTGCCTGAGTGAGAGTGTGCATGTGCCTGAGTGAGTGTGTGCATGTGCCTGAGTGAGTGTGTGCATGTGTCTGAGTGAGTGTGTGCCTGTGCCTGAGTGTGAGTATGCATGTGTCTGAGTGAGTGTGTGCATGTGTCTGAGTGAGTGTGAGTATGCATGTGCCTGAGTGAGTGTGTGCATGTGCCTGAGTGAGTGTGTGCATGTGTCTGAGTGAGTGTGTGCATATGCCTGAGTGAGTGTGTGCCTGTGCCTGAGTGAGAGTGTGCATGTGCCTGAGTGAGTGTGAGTATGCATGTGCCTGAGTGAGTGTGTGCATGTGCCTGAGTGAGTGTGTGCATGTGCCTGAGTGAGTGTGTGCATGTGCCTGAGTGAGTGTGTGCATGTGCCTGAGTGAGTGTGAGTATGCATGTGCCTGAGTGAGTGTGTGCATGTGCCTGAGTGAGTGTGTGCATGTGCCTGAGTGAGTGTGAGTATGCATGTGCCTGAGTGAGTGTGTGCATGTGCCTGAGTGAGTGTGTGCCTGTGCCTGAGTGAGTGTGTGCCTGTGCCTGAGTGTGAGTATGCATGTGCCTGAGTGAGTGTGTGCATGTGCCTGAGTGAGTGTGTGCATGTGCCTGAGTGAGTGTGTGCATGTGCCTGAGTGAGAGTGTGCATGTGTCTGAGTGAGTGTGTGCATGTGCCTGAGTGAGTGTGTGCCTGTGCCTAAGTGTGAGTATGCATGTGCCTGAGTGAGTGTGTGCATGTGTCGGAGTGAGTGTGTGCATGTGCCTGAGTGAGTGTGTGCATGTGCCTGAGTGAGTGTGTGCATGTGCCTGAGTGAGAGTGTGCATGTGTCTGAGTGAGTGTGCATGTGCCTGAATGAGTGTGCGCATATGCCTGAGTGAGTGTGTGCATGTGCCTGAGTGAGAGTGTGCATGTGCCTGAGTGAGTGTGCATGTGCCTGAGTGAGTGTGCATGTGCCTGAGTGAGTGTGTGCATGTGCCTAAGTGAGTGTGAGTATGCATGTGCCTGAGTGAGAGTGTGCATGTGCCTGAGTGAGTGTGTGCATGTGTCTGAGTGAGTGTGTGCATGTGCCTGAGTGAGAGTGTGCATGTGCCTGAGTGAGTGTGTGCATGTGCCTGAGTGAGTGTGTGCATGTGCCTGAGTGAGTGTGTGCATGTGCCTGAGTGAGAGTGTGCATGTGCCTGAGTGAGTGTGTGCATGTTCCTGAGTGAGTGTGTGCATGTGCGTGAGTGAGTGTGTGCATGTGCCTGAGTGAGTGTGTGCATGTGCCTGAGTGAGTGTGTGCATGTGCCTGAGTGAGTGTGTGCATGTGTCTGAGTGAGTGTGTGCATGTGCGTGAGTAAGTGTGTGCATGTGCCTGAATGAGTGTGTGCATGTGCCTGAGTGAGTGTGAGTATGCATGTGCCTGACTGAGAGTGTGCATGTGCCTGAGTGAATGTGTGCATGTGCCTGAGTGAGTGTGTGCATGTGCCTGAGTGAGTGTGTGCATGTGTCTGAGTGAGTGTGCATGTGCCTGAGTGAGTGTGTGCATGTGCCTGAGTGAGTGTGCATGTGCCTGAGTGTGTGCATGTGCCTGAGTGAGTGTGTGCATGTGCCTGAGTGAGCGTGTGCATGTGCCTGAGTGAATGTGCGCATATTCTACCACTGTCTAAACCTTTAATTACCTATAATTATCTACCCTGTCTAAACCTCTAATCATCTTATATGTTTCAGTAAGGTCCCCTGTTAGCCACCTTGTTTCCAGCGAAAACAACCCCAAATCTCTTAATCTCTCCTCATAGGATCTCCCCTCCATACCACGCAACATCCTGGTAAACCTCCTCTGCACCCTCTCCAAAGCCTCCACATCCTTCCTGTAATGTGGGGACTAGAACTGCACACAAAACTCCAAGTGCGGCCGTACCAGAGTTGTGTACAGTTGCATCTTGACGCTGCGACTCCTAAATTCAATCCCCCTACCAATAAACGCCAAGACACCGTATGCCTTCTTAACAACCTTATTTACTTGATTCCCAACTTTCAGGGATCTATGTACACATACACCTAGATCCCTCTGCTCCTCCACACTATTCATTGTCCTCCCGTTAGCCCTATACTCAACACATCTGTTATTCCTACCGAAATGAATTACCTCACACTTCTCCACATTAAACTCCATCCACCACCTCGCAGCCCAGCTCTGCAACCTTTCTAAGTCACCCTGCAAACTATGACACCCTTCCTCACAATCTACCACACCTCCGACTTTGGTGTCATCAGCAAACTTACTAATCCACCCAACTATACCCTCATCCAGATCATTAATAAAAATTACAAACAGAAGTGGCCCCAAAACAGATCCCTGAGGCACACCACTCGTAACTGAACTCCATGACGAATATTTACCATCAACCACCACCCTCTGTCTCCTATCTGCTAGCCAATTCCTGATCCAATTACCTAGATCACCCCCAATCCCATGCATCTGCATTTTCTGCAGAAGCCTACCATGGTGAACCTTATCAAACGCCTTACTAAAATCCATATACACCACATCAACTGCCTTACCCCTATCCACCTCTTTGGTCACTTTCTCAAAGAACTCGATAAGGTTAGTAAGGCACGACCTACCCGCTACAAAACCATGCTGACTGTCTCTAATCAATTCATTACTCTCCAAATAACTCTCAATCCTGTCTCTAATAATCCTTTCCAAAACCTTACCCACCACAGAAGTAAGACTCACCGGTCTATAATTCCCAGGGAAGTCTCTTCTCCCCTTCTTAAACAATGGGACAACATTTGCTGTCCTCCAATCTTCCGGTACTATACCAGAGACCAACGACGACCTGAAGATCAGAGCCAGAGGCTCCGCAATCACCTCTCTTGCCTCCCAAAGAATCCTAGGGTAAATCCCATCCGGACCAGGGGACTTATCTATTTTCAAACCCTCTAAAATATCCAGCACATCCCCCGTATCAACTGCAAGACTATCTATTTTACACCCCTGCACCCCAGCGTCCTCCTCAGCTACATTCATGTCCCCTTGCGTGAACACCGAAGAGAAATATTGGTTCAACGCCTCTCCAATCTCCTTCGGTTCCACACACAACTTCCCTCTACTGTCTGTAACTGGCCCTAATCTTGCCCTAACCAACCTTCTGTTCTTGACATACCTGTAAAACGCCTTAGGGTTCTCCTTAATCCTATCAGCCAAAGTCATCTCATGTCCTCTTTTAGCCCTTCTTAACTCCCTCTTCAACTCCCTCCTAGCCAATCTAAAACTTTCTAATGCACTACCTGTGCCCTCAAGCCTCATCCAAACATAAGCCTCCTTTTTCTTCCTAACCAACGAATCAACTTTTTTAGTGCACCACGGTTCCCTGGGCCTACCAAATCCTCCTTGCCTGACAGGGATATACCTATCACAGACCCGCAATAGCTGTTCCTTGAAAAATCTCCACATCTCGGATGTTCCCAGTCCCTGTAATCTCCTAGTCCAACCAATACTTCCTAATTCTCTCCTAATAGCCTCATAATTACTCTTCCCCCAGCTGAAACTACTGACCCAAGGTTCATGCCTATCCCTTTCCATCACTAAGGTGAACGTAATCGAATTGTGGTCACTATCCCCAAAATGCACACCAACTTCCAAGTCTAGCACCTGGTCTGGCTCATTACCCAGCACCAAATCCAATATAGCCTCACCTCTCGTCGGCCTATCTACATACTGAGTCAAAAAACCTTCCTGCACACTTTGAACAAAAACTGACCCCTCTAACGAGCTGGAGCTGTAGCCATTCCAATCTACATGAGTAAAGTTAAAGTCCCCCATAACAATTACCCTATTACTTTCACTCCTAACAAGGATCGTCTCCGCAATCCTTTCCTCAACCTCTCTAGAACTTTTTGGAGGTCTATAAAAGACTCCCAACAGGGTGACCTCTCCTCTCCTATTTCTAATCTCCGCCCATACTACCTCAAACGATTCACTAAAGGGTTTATTGATAAGAAGAACGAGATACAGAAAGATTTCAGCAGCACAATTATTACAGATCTGCTCCTAACAAAACCTTGACCCTGGCTGAACCCCTCCATCCCTCGGACTGCTTGCTCTCATTCCCAATTGTCCCAGGTTCACACTCATGCTCCTTCGGCTCCAGCATGGTCAAGTGGTCCACAAAAGGTGGTCATGCAACCACCCTCCTTCCACCACCCCCCATCCACAGACACACACACACACACACACACACCTGCCACCCCTTGGACTACCTAGAATAAAACAAAAGAAAAACTCATAGTCAGAGAAACTACAATATTACAGAAGGGACACCAGGGGAAAAAGTTCATAATGTGAGCTGGTCTGGAGACTTCCAGAGCCTTGTGGAATGCTGCCGCTCTGTCATGGGTTCTCCAGCAGCCGACCTCCCAGGATCCACTGATGGAGCAGATGTGCTGATCTCCTCTGGAGTCGGGATCTTGCTGGTCCCTGTTTCAGCCTTAGACACAGAAGCCACGGGCTGCCTTGCCAATAGGGTTTGTATTGCTTGGACTTTAGAAGAGTGAGGGATGACCTTATTCAAACATATAATCCTGAGGGTGCTTGACAGGGTGGATGGTGTGATGTTTTCACTACTTGGAGAGTCTGGAACAAGGGGACGTAGCTACAAGATAGAGGGCCTGCAGTAAATGCTGGCCAAGCCTGTAAGGCTCATATCCCACAAATGAGAAAGATCTACTGGGCCCAGTGACCCAAATTCACCATGAGGGATCTGGTGAATAGGTAGGTGGTTGTCTTTGACTGGTGCAGATGCCAAAGTGCCTTTTCTGTGCTGTCTACCTCTGTGACTCTCTGGTGTCATGATGTGGGAATGCCGGCGTTGGACTGGCGTAAACACAGTAAAAAGTAAACCTGGTGTTGTCAGACTTTTTACTCTCTGGTGTGGCAGGTTTTACACACAGCAGTCTTATACAATAGACAGTTCGAGTCATAGAGTTTTACAGCACAGTAGGAGTTCCTTTGTTCCATCATGTCTGCATTGGCCGTTGGCACCATTTGCCAGTATTTGGTCCATAGCATTGTATGCTGTGGTGTTTCACGTGCTCATCTAAATGCTTTTTAAATACTGTGAGGGTTCCTGCCTCTATCACCCTTTCAGGCAGTGAGTTCCAGATTCCTACCACCCTCTGGGTGAAAATTATTTTCCTCAAATCCTCTCTAAATCTCCTGCCCGTTACCATACATCTATGCCCCTGGTTATGCTCTGTTAAGGGAAAATGTTTCTTCTTGTCCACCTTATCCCCATCTCTGATAATTTTGTACATCTCAATTGTGTCTCCCCTCATTCTTCTCTGCTCTAAAGGAAAGGGGATATGGCTAAGGTATTGAATAACTTTTTTGTTTCTGTCTTCACGGAGGAGGACGTGAATAATTTGCCGGGTGTTAGCGATGGAAAGGTGGTAGGACTGGAGGGTCTTAATGACATTACTGTTACTAGAGAGGCGGTGCTCGACAGACTGGAGGGGCTGATTGTGGACAAGTCCCCAGGACCGGATGGAATGCATCCAAAAGAAATGGTGGAGGTGATAGTGGATGCCTTGGTGGTTATTTTCCAGACGTCGCTGGATTCCGGGGAAGTGCCGGATGATTGGAAAACGGCTAATGTTACGCCGTTGTTTAAGAAGGGTGCCAGGCAAAAGGCGGGGAATTATAGGCCGGTTAGTTTAACGTGTGTGGTAGGTAAAATGTTAGAATCCGTCATTAAGGAGGAATTTGCGAGGCATCTTGAGGGGAATTGCTTGATAGGGCGGACGCAACACGGTTTCATTAAAGGGAAGTCGTGTCTGACAAATTTACTGGAGTTCTATGAGGATGTGTCTAGGGCGGTGGATAGAGGAGAGCTGGTGGATGTGGTCTTTCTGGATTTTCAGAAGGCGTTTGACAAAGGTTATTGCAGAAGGTCAGGGGACTTGGAGTTGGGGGTAGGGTGTTAGCGTGGATTGAGGGTTGGTTGTCAAATAGGAGGCAGAGAGTGGGAGTCAACGGGTGCTATTCGGATTGGCGGATGGTGACTAGTGGAGTGCCCCAGGGGTCGGTGCTGGGGCCTCAGCTATTTACCATTTATATAAATAATCTGGAGGAGGGAACCGAGTGTAGGGTGTCGAAATTTGCGGATGACACCAAGATTGGGGGAACGGCAAATTGTGCGGAGGGTGTGGAGAGTCTGCAAGAAGGATCTAGATAGGCTGGGCGAATGGGCCAGGAAATGGCAAATGGAATTTAATGTTGGCAAGTGTGAGGTGGTCCACTTTGGAAGGAAGAATGGTAGGAAGGACTATTACTTACGTGGCGAAAAACTGCAGCAGGCGACGGTGCAGAGGGACCTCGGGGTCCTTGTGCATGAGTTGCAAAAACCCAGCTTGCAGGTGCAGCAGGTGGTCAGGAAGGCGAATGGGATGCTGGCCTTCATAGCGAAGGGGATTGAATATAAAAGTAAGGAGGTCTTGCTGCAGCTGTATAGGGCACTGGTGAGGCCGCAGCTGGAGTACTGTGTGCAGTTTTGGGTGCCGCACCTGCGCAAGGATATTTTGGCCTTGGAGGGAGTGCAGAGGAGGTTTACTAGGCTGATACCGGAGTTGAGGGGGTTGAGCTATGAGGAGAGGCTGAATAAACTAGGCTTGTACTTATTAGAGTTTAGAAGAATGAGGGGAGATCTCATTGAGACGTATAAGATGATGAATGGGATGGATAGGATAGAGGTGGAGAGACTCTTCCCACTCAAAAAAGACAGTAGGACTAGGGGGCACAGCCTCAAGATAAAGGGGAGGCGGTTTAGAACGGAGTTGAGGAGGAACTTCTTCTCTCAAAGGGTGGTGAATCTCTGGAATTCTCTGCCCGTTGAAGTGGTGGAGGCTACCTCGCTAAATATTTTTAAGACGCGGGTTGATGGGTTTTTGATAAGAGAGGGGATTAAGGGTTATGGGGAGAGAGCGGGAAAGTGGAGCTGAGTCACGACAGATCAGCCATGATCTTATTGAATGGCGGGGCAGGCTTGAAGGGCCAGATGGCCTACTCCTGCTCCTATTTCTTATGTTCTTATGTTCTTCTTTTAAAAGTCTCAGCAATAGTCACTATGAAAAAGAATCAACTGGACAGTTTGATGTAACTTTTTAGCGAATTGCGTGGAGGATGTAGAAATTCTGTAGGGAGATTTGGATAGGCTGAGTGAGTGGGCGAGGACCTGGCAAATGGAGTATAACGTGAGCAAATGTGAGGTTATCCACTTTAGAAGAAATAATAGTGAAATAGAATATTATTTAAACAGTAAAAAATTACAACATGCTACAGTGCAGAGGGATCTGGGGGTCCTTGTGCACGAATCACAAAAACCCAGCCTGCAGGTGCAGCAGGTGATCAAGAAGGCGAATGGGATGCTGGCCTTTATAGCGAGGGGGATAGAATATAAAAGCAGGGAGGTCTTGCTGCAACTGTACAGGGTACTGGTGAGGCCGCAGCTGGAGTACTGGGTGCAGTTTTAGTCCCCTTATTTGCGAAAGGATATATTGGCCTTGGAGGGAGTGCAGAGGAGGTTCACTAGGCTGATACCGGAGATGAGGGGGTTAGCTTATGAGGAGAGATTGATTGGGTCTGTACTCGCTGGAGTTTAGAAGGCTGAGAGGTGATCTCAAAGAGACATATAAGATAATGAAGGGGACGGATAGGGTAGAGGTAGAGAGATTCTTTCCACTTAGAAAGGAAACAAGAACTAGGGGGCACAGCCTCAAAATAAGGAAGGGGGTCAGTTCAGAACAGAGTTGAGGAGGAACTTCTTCACTCAAAGGGTGGTGAATCTCTAGAATTCTCAGCCCGTTGAAGTGGTGGAGGCTGCCTCACTGAATATATTTAAGTCACGGGTAGATAGGTTTCTGACAGACAGGGGAATTAAGGGTTATGGGGAGCAGGCAGGTAAGTGGAACTGATCCACTATCAGATCAGCCATGATCTTATTGAATGGCGGGGCAGGCTTGAGGGGCCAGATGGCCTACTCCTGCTCCTATTTCTTATGTTCTTATGAAAGAGAATTACCAATCCCTGTTTCTTGATCTGGGAATACCTCTGCTCAGCATCTGAGACAGTCCTAGAAGCCTAAGCGATAGGCTTCTCTGTTCCATCTCTCCAGCGATGTGTCAGTACCGCCCCAACACCAGAGGGGAGACATCACTTGTCATTGTCAGGTTCATTTTGGGGTCAAATTGAGTCAATAAATTAGAGGCCTAAATTTGCTGTTTGACTGTTTAACTACCTGTAAAGACTCACATTCCAACCATTAGTTTTTAAATTGAGCCTTTATATGCCCTGTTTGTGAACAGGACTCCCTCTCACCTGCCTCCAACTGCAGTGCCCCCCCCTCCAAACTGCCTTTCATGTTTCCACGGTCGGGCATGCAAGAGGGCCAGTAAAGAAGCTAAATTTGGAATAAACTTCTCATAATAATTCACTAACCCCAGAGGAGGGATTTCAATCCTTTGGGGTTCTTTGGACTTGGCACCTGCTTCACGGCCCTCACCCTGTCCTCCACCAGATAAAGACATCACAGCACTTGTTTGGAAAACACATTTTTCCTTTTCCAGGTGTACTCTGAAAATCACTGGAAGACTTATTTCAGATTCGCTGGATATTCCTGTTCTGTGATCAGGATGTTGTTCAGGTACACCACCACCTGAGGTAATCCTTGGAGTTGAAAAATGGCACATGCAGATGAGACCTCGAAGGGCAGGCGTGTGTACTTGCAAAGGCTCATTCAGTTCAACTCGCTGGGCTCGTGTCCACTTTGAAGATGTTTGACCCCCCTCCCCACAGTTAACCTGGTGGACAGGCCTGCAATCCAGGCTTGGCGTTCCTGTCAAGCTTAGAAACCTTATTGACAGTAAGTTTGTAGTGTCCACAAAGTCAGACTGACTTACTCAGCTTAAGGACAGGATCAAGACACACGGCCCACTCTGCAAACCGACAGAGCATCTTACCCACCTAACCTGCACAGCTTTGCACTCTGGGAGGAAACAGACACTAAGGTCGGCGGTGTTGTGGATGGTCTGGAAGGATGTCAGAAGTTGCAGCGTGACATAGATAGGATGCAGGAATGGGCGGAGAAGTGGCAGATGGACTTCAACTCGGATAAATGTGTAGTGGTCCATTTTGGCAGGTCCAATAGGATGACGGAATATGATACTAAGGGTAAGACTCTTGGCAGTGTGGAAGATCAGAAGGATCTTGGGGTCCAGGTTCATAGGACTCTCAAATCAGCTTCGCAGGTGGAGGATGTGGTTAAGAAGGTGTATGGTGTACTGGCCTTCAACAATAGAGGGATTGAGTTTAGGAATTGGGAGATAATGCTGCAGTTTATAAAGAACAAAGAACAAAAACAGCCCGGGAAACAGGTCCTTCGGCCCAATGAGCCCGCGCCACCATTTTAACACTACCAGTACCCCTCACTCCAGACATCACTATGCTCAGTTCTGATCACCTCATTACAGGAAGGATGTGGAAGCTATTGAAAGGGTGCAGAGGAGATATACAAGGATGTTGCCTGGATTGGGTGGCATGCCTTATGAGGATAGGTTGAGAGAGCTCGGTCTTTTCTCCTTGGAAAGATGAGAGGTGGTGTGATAGAGGTGTATAAGATGTTGAGAGGTATAGTTTGGGTGGATTCTCAGAGGCTTTTTCCCAGGGCTGAAATGGCTGCCACAAAAGGACACAGGTTTAAGGTCCTCGGAGGTAGGTACAGAGGAGATGCACTCAGAGTGGTGGGTGAGTGGAATTGGCTACCATCGGTGGTGGTGGAGGCAAATTCGATAGGGTCTTTTAAGAGACTTCTGGATGAGTACATGGGATTTAATAGGATTGAGGGTTATAGGTAAGCCTGGTCGGTATGTGATAAGATCGGCACAACTTGTGGGCTAAAGGGCCTGTTTGTGCTGTAGTTTTTCTATGATTATATGAAACTGGAGCACCCAGAGGAAAGCCACACAGACACCAGTAGAAACTCTACATAGTCACCCAAAGCTGGAAGCAAACCTGGCTTCAATGTCCTCCAATCCTCCCAGTGTGGTTGTCGTGTCTGGTCCCCATTGGTGGAGACTATGAGTGATTCTCCAGAGAGGGGAAATGTCCGGGAAGCCGGATATCAATATCTAAATCAACTTTGCCCCTTTTTGGACACAAAACCAATCGTGCCAGCAAAACAGCTGTGAAGATGGCTTTCGATGTGAGCAGAGAAAGAAGTCTCACACACCAGATTAAAGTCCAACAGGTTTATTTGGTAACAAAAGCCACTAACTTTCAGAGCACTGCCCCTTCGTCAGTAAGTGGGAGTTCTGTTCACAAACAGGGCATAATAACGACACAAACTCAATTTACAGAATAATGGTTGGAATGCGAGTCTTTACAGGTAATCAAGTCTTAAACAATGTGAGTGGAGAGAGGGTTAAGCACAGTTTAAAGAGATGTGTATTGTCTCCAGACAGGACAGTTAGTGAGATTTTGCCAACCCAGGCAAGTCACGGGGGTTACAGATAGTGCGACATGAACCTAAGATCCCTGTTGAGGCCGTCCTTATGTGTTGGAAAGGATCTCCCGAGGCATGGTATATTGGGGAGACCATGCAGACACTACGACAACGGATGAATGAACATCGCTCGACAATCACCAGGCAAGACTGTTCCCTTCCTGTTGGCGAACACTTCAGTGGTCACGGGCATTCAGCCTCTGACCTTCGGGTAAGCATTCTCCAAGGCGGCCTTCATGACACACGACAGCGCAAAGTCGCTGAACAGAGACTGATAGCCAAGTTCCACACACATGAGATCGGCCTCAACCGGGATCTTGGGTTCATGACTTGCCTGGGTTTGCAAAACCTCACTAACTGTCCTGTCTGGAGACAATACACATCTCTTTAACCTGTGCTTAACCCTCTCTCCACTCACATTGTTTAAGATTTGATTACCTGTAAAGACTCGCATTCCAACCATTATTCTGTAAATTGAGTTTGTGTCGTTATTATGCCCTGTTTGTGAACAGAACTCCCACTTACTGATGAAGGGGCAGTGCTCTGAAAGCTAGTGGCTTTTGTTACCAAATAAACCTGTTGGACTTTAACCTGGTGTTGTGAGACTTCTTATTGTGTTTACCCCAGTCCAATGCCAGCATTTCCACATCATGATTTTGATGCGAGACCGGTCTGCATCTTGTGCGCTACCTTCCCAACTTGCTGCACCAAATAACCAGTGGGCCAGAAAAATCACACCTCACACCTGTTAGTTTGACATCAGTAGTAGGGAAATTGTTAGAATCTGTTCACGCAAGGGGACATGAATGTAGCTGAGGAGGACACTGGGGTGCAGGGATGTAAAATAGATAGTATTGCAGTTGATACGGGGGATGTGCTGGATATTTTAGAGGGTTTGAAAATAGATAAGTCCCCTGGTCCGGATGGGATTTACCCTAGGATTCTTTGGGAGGCAAGAGAGGTGATTGCGGAGCCTCTGGCTCTGATCTTCAGGTCGTCGTTGGTCTCTGGTATAGTACCAGAAGATTGGAGGACATCAAATGTTGTCCCATTGTTTAAGAAGGGGAGAAGGGACTTCCCTGAGAATTATAGACCGGTGAGTCTTACTTCTGTGGTGGGTAAGGTTTTGGAAAGGATTATTAGAGACAGGATTTATAGTTATTTGGAAAGTAATGAGTTGATTAGAAACAGTCAGCATGGTTTTGTAGCGGGTAGGTCGTGCCTTACTAACCTTATCGAGTTCTTTGAGAAAGTGACCAAAGAGGTGGATAGGGGTAAGGCAGTTGATGTGGTGTATATGGATTTTAGCAAGGCGTTTGATAAGGTTCACCATGGTAGGCTTCTGCAGAAAATGCAGATGTATGGGATTGGGGGTGATCTAGGTAATTGGATCAGGAATTGGCTAGCAGATAGGAGACAGAGAGTGGTGGTTGATGGTAAATATTCATCATGGAGTTCGGTTACGAGTGGTGTGCCTCAGGGATCTGTTTTGGGGCCACTGCTGTTTGTAATTTTTATTAATGATCTGGATGAGGGTATAGTTGGGTGGATTAGTAAGTTTGCTGATGACACCAAAGTCGGAGGTGTGGTAGATTGTGAGGAAGGGTGTCATAGTTTGCAGGGTGACTTAGAAAGGTTGCAGAGCTGGGCTGCGAGGTGACGGATGGAGTTTAATGTGGAGAAGTGTGAGGTAATTCATTTCGGTAGGAATAACAGATGTGTTGAATATAGGGCTAACGGGAGGACTTTGAATAGTGTGGAGGAGCAGAGGGATCTAGATGTATGTGTACATAGATCCCTGAAAGTTGGGAATCAAGTAGATAAGAAGGCATACGGTGTCTTGGCGTTTATTGGTAGGGGGATTGAATTTAGGAGTCGGAGCGTCATGATGCAACTGTACACAACTCTGGTGCGGCTGCACTTGGTGTTTTGTGTGCAGTTCTGGTCCCCACATTACAGGAAGGATGTGGAGGCCTTGGAGAGGGTGCAGAGGAGGTTTACCAGGATTTTGCCTGGTATGGAGGGGAGATCCTATGAGGAGAGACTGAGAGATTTGGGGTTGTTTTCACTGGAAAGAAGGCGGCTAAGAGGGGACCTTATTGAAACATATAAGATGATTAGAGGTTTAGACAGGGTAGATAGTGATAGCCTTTTTCCTAGGATGGAGAAAGCTAGCACGAGGGGGCACGACTTTAAATTAAGGGGGGGTAGTTATAGGACTGATGTCAGGGGTAGGTTCTTTACCCAGAGGGTGGTGAGGGACTGGAATGCCCTGCCAGCTACAGTTGTAAATGCACCTAGTTTGGGGGCGTTTAAGAGATCTGTAGATAGGTTTATGAACGAAAAGGGATTGGTTTAGGCTAGTGGGTCATTGCTTTGTAACTGGTCGGCGCAACATCGTGGGCCGAAGGGCCTGTTCTGCGCTGTAATGTTCTATGTTCTGTGTTAAGGGGGAATCTGGAATCAAGGGATAGAGTTTAAAAGTCAGTGGTCTACCATTTGAGACTGAGGTAGGGAGAATTTTTTCTTTCAGAGGGTCTTTAGTCTGTGGAATTCTCGTCTCCAGGGAGCAGTGGTGACTGGATCATTGAACCGGTTTATGGCCGTTAGATTTTTAATTGACCAGGGGATCTGCGGGGCAGGCAAGAAAGAGGAGTAAAGGCCACAGTCAGATCAGCCATGATCTTATCAAATGGCAGGATAGACTCAAGGAGCCAAATGGCCTTCTGCTACTTCTTGTGCTCTGGTGCCCTATTACCCATCCCTTTGTACTTTCATGTCATTTCATTATCTGCAAGTTTGCTCTTGCCTTTTGTGGAATATAGTTCTCCTGAATTGTATTGTTGTTGATGCTTTAATAGAATTTCCTGACTTAGAAGAGGCTGCAAGCTGCTCCAGAGGACACTGGGAAGAGAGAACTTTGCTAAATCAGTAAGATGACTCGTTAAAAGCAGAATTGTGGACACACTTCAGCTTCTGATGAGGATTCTAGCCTCAGTCCTTCAGTGGAGTGATTATGGTTTATGGACAGTTCTACCACAGAGACAGACTTTACCTGGAGATGATCAATATTAATGTTGGAGGCCTGAAGCAAAAAGTTGAACAAAAGGCATTGTTAAAATTTCCTGAGACCAGATTGGGAAAGTTACTGGCATGTTCCTCCAGGGAAGACACCCTTGAATTGTGTGATGATTATGATGTGCACACTGATGAATATTACTTTGATAGGAATCCAAGTTTCTTTCATTATGTGTTGAATTTCTATTTGACGGGAAAGCTCCATGTGATGGAGGGGATTTGTTTATTCTCCTTTCACCAAGAGATTGAATACTGGGGAATTGGAGAGATTTGTATCCATCACTGTTGCAGGTTTAAATACTATGAACGCAAACAGAATGCTGTTGACAAAGAGTTTGACACACAAAGTGATGACCTGAGCTTAAGTTCTGAAGATGCTGACACCATCCCCCAACAAATGAAGAAGTTTAAACATATGTGGTGTGGTAGACAGAAGGAAAAATTATGGCTCATTTTAGAGAATCCAGAATATTCCTTTCCTGCTAAGGTTTTCACTATATCCTCACTGACCATTGTCTTGCTTTCCATTGTGGCTATGTGTGTTCACAGTCTGCCTGAATTCCAAGGGGAACCTGAAGACCCTGGCTTCCTGATTGTTGAATTCACCTGTATTGTGTGGTTCAGCATTGAATACTTCACGAGATTGATAGTTACCCCTTGTCTCTGCAAATTCCTCCAAAATCCACTGAATATTATAGACTTTTTATCATTTCTACCATTCTATATTACACTAGTTGTAGAACGTTTGGATGAAGAAAGTTCAGGGTTGGTGAACATTGGCCGTGTGGTTCAGGTTCTTCGGTTGATGCGCATCTTTCGGGTTCTGAAGTTGGCTCGTCACTCCATTGGATTGAGGTCCCTTGGGGCAACATTCAGACACAGCTATGAAGAGGTAGGGCTCTTGATTGTGTTCTTCACTGTAGGCATTGCCATCTTCTCAGCCCTCATCTACTCATCTGAGAAAGATGAGAAAGAAAGTGGACTTCATAGTATCCCAATTGGATGGTGGTGGGCAACCATTAGTATGACCACTGTTGGTTATGGTGACACTTATCCAGTCACCATCCAAGGAAAGCTAATTGGTAGTGCCTGCATCATATTCGGCCTGCTGATGGTTGCTTTACCAGTTACTGTCATATTTAACCGGTTTTCAAAATACTATCGACGGGAACAAGCCATTGATGTTGTGATTCGTAACCAAGAGCTGAGACAGATGGCTGCAGGTCTACCATGTGTCAACATCAGGGACATTTACGTGAAGCAGATGCGCTGTAGTTCAAACACTCAAGCTCTGGGTCTGAACAATGCATCTTGTGAGAAACAGAATTCAACCAGCCAGCACCTCGATAACACTCACCGTTCCCAGTAACAATCGGAGTGAATCTGTAATCCCCATTGTAATCCATCTCAGATAAACCTGGTCTTTTCCATTCAAGCTGTCATAACAATTGTTATTGTGATTGTGGAATTATTGTTGTGGATGAGATGAACTGCTCACCAACTAATTAAACTGTTACTATCAATCTGCACACACCTCCTGTCACACTTCCTCTTTGTGACTGTCACATTTCACATAGGATTGGCGGGAAGCAGCATTTTGGGACTGTGCAGATACACCAATCCAGTACGTGGAGCACAGTTTAAATGTTAATATTGAAGAACATTTGGAGGATTTGTTTGAAGATCCAATCCTGAACAATTAGTCAAAAGAAATATTCAATGAGCAAAGGAAAGAACAAAAGCCAATCAATAATTCACAAGCATTTTTTGAAAATATCACTACCTCCATGTTGTGTGTAAATAAAATATTAAAATCATAAACTACAATATGGTGTGTTATTGTATGTGTGTCTGAGGAGATTTACAGATTTTTTTACAGAAACGCCTCAGAACTGTCACTAAAACCTAAGTGTCAATAATATAATTCATGACAGGAAAATGAGGCAGGAACCTTTAAATCCACTTGACCTCCTAAACTGATCCCTTCGAATTCCCTCAAACTAATCCCTCTGAACATAAGAACATAAGAAATAGGAGCAGGAGTAGGTCATCTAGCCCTTCGAGCCTGCCCCGCCATTCAATAAGATCATGGCTGATCTGAAGTGGATCAGTTTCCCACTTTCCCACTTTCTCCCCAGAACCCTTAATTCCCCTGTCTATCAGAAACCTATCTACCCGTGACTTAAATATATTCAGCGAGGTAGCCTCCACCACTTCAACGGGCAGAGAATTCCAGAGATTCACCACCCTTTGAGTGAAGAAGTTCCTCCTCAACTCCGTTCTAAACTGTCCCCCCCCCCTTATTTTGAGGCTGTGCCCTCTAGTCCTGCTATCCTTTCTAAGTGGAAAGAATCTCTCTGCCTCTACCCTATCTAGCCCCTTCATTACCTTATACGTCTCTATAAGATCTCTCCTCATCCTTCTAAACTCCAATGAGTACAGACCCAGTCTATTTAGTCTCTCTTCATAGTCCAACCCCCTCATCTCTGGTATCAGCCTAGTGAACCTCCTCTGCACTCCCTCCAAGGCCAATATATATCCTTCTGCAAGTGCGGTGACCAAAACTGCACACAGTACTCCAGCTGCGGCCTCACCAGTGCCCTGTACAGTTGCAGCAAGACCTCCCTGCTTTTATATTAGGTATAGACTAAAATCATGAATAGGTCACTGACCATGGGACGGCGGCGCGGGCTCGTTGGGCCGAAGGGCCTGTTTCCCGTGCTGTGTTGTTCTTTGTTCTTTGTTCTTATATTCTATCCCCCTCGCTATAAAGGCCAACATCCCATTCGCCTTCTTGATCACCTGCTGCACCTGCAGACTGGGTTTTTGTGATTCATGCACAAGGGCTTTTCACCATTTAAATAATAGCCCATTTTACTATTATTTCTACCAAAGTGGATAACCTCACACTTGCCAACGTTATACTCCATCTGCCAGATCCTCACCCACTCACTCAGCCTATCCAGATCCCTCTGCAGACTTTCTGTGCCCTCCACGCAATTTGCTTTTCCACTCATCTTTGTGTCATCAGCAAATTTTGTTACCCTACACTCGGTCCCCTCCTCCAGATTGTCTATGTAAATGGTAAACAGTTGAGGCCCCAGCACCGATCCCTGCAGCACTCCACTAGTCACCAACCGCCAACTGGAAAAGCACCCATTTATTCCAACTCTCTGCTTCCTGTTAGATAACCAATCCTCAATCCACGCTAACACTTTACCCCCAACTCCGTGTACCCTAATATTCTGCAGCAACATTTTGTGAGGCACCTTATCGAATGCCTTCTGGAAATCTAAAAACACCACATCCACCGCTTCCCCTCTGTCAACCGCACTCATTACATCTTCATAAAGATCCAGTAAGTTTGTCAAACATGATTTCCCCTTCATGAATCCGTGCTGCATCCAGCACCCAGCTCTCCTGCTATTTCTGCTGCTTTAATGATGGCTTCCAGCATTTTCCCAACTACAGACGTTAAACTAACCAGCCTGTAGTTACCCATCTTTTGTCTATTTCCTTTTTTAGACAGCAGTGTAACAGTCGCTGTTTTCCAATCAGCCAGCACTTCCCCAGAGTCCAGCGAATTTTGATAAATTACAACTAACGTATCTGCTATTACTTCTGCCATTTCTTTCAGTTCCCTGGGATGCATTCCATCCGGGCCTGGGGACTTGTCTACCTTTAATCCCATTAGTTTACCAAGCACTACCTCTTTAGTAATAAAGATCTGGATCCCCTCAAACCGATCCCTCTGAATTCCCTCAAATTGATCCCTCTGGATCCCCTCAACCAATCCCTCTTAATCCCCATAAACTGATCCCTCTGAATCCCTTCTGAATCCCCTCAAACTGATTCCTCTCAATCCCCTCAATTCAATTCCTCTCAATTTGGTGTTCAAATGTCTGGTGTGGGATTGAGATTGGTGCAGCCAATGCTGGTGATGAATTCAGGATGAGATTGCGGCTGGAATTCAATGAAGATGATGGGGATCTCGCCCATCGGCTCTTCAGCTGGTGGCAGCATCATGTCACCTGCTTTCGGGCAATCAGAAACTGGTGATTCAGTAAAAGCGAAGGGGAAGCAATGGCTGCCGCTGGCAATGCATCCACCCAGGGTGACCTTGAGCACAGGTGAGTGCTGGTGGGAGAGAGATCCTGGGATTCTGGGTGTGGGGGAAGGGTTTCAGCAGTTAAGGGGAGCTCCGCAAAATTCGGGATGCAGAGGTGGACATTGATAGGAGTTATAGGGAGTTAGTCACTCCTAGAAACCAGTCTTGGGTCACTGCCACGAGGAGAGGAAAAAAGAATGTGGTGGGACAATCCCCTGGGGCTGTTCCCCTCCAAAATAGGTTTTCGGTCCTGGAGTTGAGGAGGGATCAACTGGGGATAGCCAAAGGGAGCAGGTCTCTGGGGATGAGCCTACTGTAAAAGCTCAGGTGGTTAGGGGTAGCAAAAGATTAGGACTTGTCATTGGGGACTCCACCGTTAAAGGGACGGATAGGAGAGTCGGTAACAATGATAGGAACTCAGGGCTGGTGTGTTGCCTACCAGGGGCTGGGGTCCAGGATGTCTCAGAGAGGATATTCAAGACTCTCAGGGGAGAGGGAGATCAACCCCAAGTTATAATTCATGTGGAGACGCATGATATAGGAAGGCTAAGGGAAGGGGACATTAAACAGAGATTCATGGAGTTGGGGTGGAAGCTGAAGGCCAAGACAGATAGAGTGGTTATCTCTGGACTCTTGCCTGTGCCACGGGATAGTTTAGAGAGGAATAGAGGGAGGGAAAGCTTGAACTCGTGGCTGAGGGGATGGTGCAGGAGGGAGGGGTTTAAGTACTTGAACAATTGGGGCTCGTTCTGGGGAAGGTGGGACCTTTATCAAAGGGATGGGATTCACCTGAACCAAAGGGGAACAAATATCCTGGGAGGTAAATTTGTTAAGGTTATGCAGAGTGGTTTAAACTGATTCAGAGGGAGGGTGGGATCCTGAGTAGAGAGGGTGAAAGTGAGGGGGGCATAGATGGGGACTGCAATGCACGGCATTGCGGGGGAGGGGCGGAACAGGGTTTGGAATGTGGTTTGAAATGTGTATACTTTAATGTGAGGAGTATTCGCAATAAGGTGGATGAACTTGCAGCGTGGACCAGTACCTGGGACTTCGATGTTGTGGCCATTTCAGAGACTTGGATAGAGCAGGGTCAGGAATGGATGTTGCAGGTCCCGGGGTACAAATGCTTTAATCGGAGTAGACAAGGAGGTAGAAGGGGGGGTGGGGTAGCATTATTGGTCAAGGACTGTATCTCAGTGTCAGAGAGGAACTTTGATGAGGACTTGTCTGTTGAGGTAGTATGGGCGGAGATTAGAAATAGGAGAGGAGAGGTCACCCTGTTGGGAGTCTTTTATAGACCTCCAAAAAGTTCTAGAGAGGTTGAGGAAAGGATTGCGGAGACGATCCTTGTTAGGAGTGAAAGTAATAGGGTAATTGTTATGGGGGACTTGAACTTTACTCATGTAGATTGGAATTGCTACAGCTCTGGCTCGTTAGAGGGGTCAGTTTTTGTTCAAAGTGTGCAAGAAGGTTTTTTGACTCAGTATGTAGATAGGCCGACGAGAGGTGAGGCTATATTGGATTTGGTGCTCGGTAATGAGCCAGACCAGGTGCTAGACTTGGAAGTTGGTGTACAGTTTGGGGATAGTGACCACAATTCGATTACGTTCACCTTAGTGATGGAAAGGGATAGGCATGAACCTCGGGTCAGTAGTTTCAGCTGGGGGAAGGGTAATTATGAGGCCATTAGGAGAGAATTA
Source organism: Prionace glauca (assembly GCA_037974335.1). Lineage (NCBI taxonomy): Eukaryota > Metazoa > Chordata > Chondrichthyes > Carcharhiniformes > Carcharhinidae > Prionace > Prionace glauca. Next base: position 50,041,558 of record CM075744.1, on the reverse strand, counting down.
GGAAGCATTGGTTGGAATGGGAGATTACAGGGACTGGGAACATCCGAGATGTGGAGATTTTTCAAGGAGCAGCTATTGCGGGTCTGTGATAAGTATATCCCTGTCAGGCAAGGAGGATTTGGTAGGCCCAGGGAACCGTGGTGCACCAAAAAAGTTGATTCGTTGGTTAGGAAGAAAAAGGAGGCTTATGTTCGGATGAGGCTTGAGGGCTCAGGTAGTGCATTAGAAAGTTTTAGATTGGCTAGGAGGGAGTTGAAGAGGGAGTTAAGAAGGGCTAAAAGAGGACATGAGATGATTTTGGCTGATAGGATTAAGGAGAACCCTAAGGCGTTTTACAGGTATGTCAAGAACAGAAGGTTGGTTAGGACAAGATTAGAGCCAGTTACAGACAGTAGAGGGAAGTTGTGTGTGGAACTGGAGGAGATTGGAGAGGCGTTGAACCAATATTTCTCTTCGGTGTTCACGCAAGGGGACAGGAATGTAGCTGAGGAGGACACTGGGGTGCAGGGGTGTGAAATAGATAGTATTGCAGTTGATACGGGGGATGTGCTGGATATTTTGGAGGGATTGAAAATAGATAAGTCCCCTGGTCCAGATGGGATTTACCCTAGGATTCTTTGGGAGGCAAGAGGGTTGATTGCAGAGCCTCTGGCTCTGATCTTCAGGTCGTCGTTAGTCTCTGGTATAGTACCAGAAGATTGGAGGACAGCAAATGTTGTCCCATTGTTTAAGAAGGGGAGAAGGGACTTCCCTGGGAATTATAGACCGGTGAGTCTTACTTCTGTGGTGGGTAAGGTTTTGGAAAGGATTATTAGAGACAGGATTTATAGTTATTTGGAAAGTAATGAGTTGAGTAGAGACAGTCAGCATGGTTTTGTAGCGGGTAAGTCATGCCTTACTAACCTTATCGAGTTCTTTGAGAAAGTGACCAAAGAGGTGGATAGGGGTAAGGCAGTTGATGTGGTGTATATGGATTTTAGCGTTTGATAAGGTTCACCATGGTAGGCTTCTGCAGAAAATGCAGATGTATGGGATTGGGGGTGATCTAGGTAATTGGATCAGGAATTGGCTAGCAGATAGGAGACAGAGAGTGGTGGTTGATGGTAAATATTCGTCATGGAGTTCGGTTACAAGTGGTGTGCCTCAGGGATCTGTTTTGGGGCCACTGCTGTTTGTAATTTTTATTAATGATCTGGATGAGGGTATAGTTGGGTGGATTAGTAAGTTTGCTGATGACACCAAAGTCGGAGGTGTGGTAGATTGTGAGGAAGGGTGTCATAGTTTGCAGGATGACTTAGAAAGGTTGCAGAGCTGGGCTGAGAGGTGGCGGATGGAGTTTAATGTGGAGAAGTGTGAGGTAATTCATTTCGGTAGGAATAGAACATAGAACATAGAACATTACAGCGCAGAACAGGCCCTTCGGCCCACGATGTTGCGCCGACCAGTTACAAAACAATGACCCACTAGCCTAAACCAATCCCTTTTCATCCATAAACCTATCCACAGATCTTTTAAACGCCCCCAAACTAGGTGCATTTACAACTGCAGCTGGCAGGGCATTCCAGTCCCTCACCACCCTCTGGGTAAAGAACCTACCCCTGACATCTGTCCGATAACTACCCCCCCTTAATTTAAAATCGTGCCCCCTCGTGTTAGCTTTCTCCATCCTAGGAAAAAGGCTATCATATGTTTCAATGAGGTCCCCTCTTAGCCGCCTTCTTTCCAGCGAAAACAACCCCAAGTCTCTCAATCTCTCCTCATAGGATCTCCCCTCCATACCAGGCAACATCCTGGTAAACCTCCTCTGCACCCTCTCCAAAGCCTCTACATCCTTCTTGTAATGTGGGGACCAGAACTGCACACAAAACACCAAGTGCGGCCGCACCAGAGATGTGTACAGTTGCATCATGACGCTGCGACTCCTAAATTCAATCCCCCTACCAATAAACGCCAAAACTCCGTATGCCTTCTTAACAACTTTATCTACTTGATTCCCAACTTTCAGGGATCTATGTACACATACACCTAGATCCCTCTGCTCCTCCACACTATTCAAAGTCCTCCCGTTAGCCCTATACTCAACACATCTGTTATTCCTACCGAAATGAATTACCTCACACTTCTCCACATTAAACTCCATCCGCCACCTCTCAGCCCAGCTCTGCAACCTTTCTAAGTCATCCTGCAAACTATGACACCCTTCCTCACAATCTACCACACCTCCGACTTTGGTGTCATCAGCAAACTTACTAATCCACCCAACTATACCCTCATCCAGATCATTAATAAAAATTACAAACAATAGTGGCCCCAAAACAGATCCCTGAGGCACACCACTTGTAACCGAACTCCATGACGAATATTTCCCATCAACCACCACTCTCTGTCTCCTATCTGCTAGCCAATTCCTGATCCAATTACCTAGATCACCCCCAATCCCATACATCTGCATTTTCTGCAGAAGCCTACCATGGTGAACCTTATCAAACGCCTTGCTAAAATCCATATACACCACATCAACTGCCTTACCCCTATCCACCTCTTTGGTCACTTTCTCAAAGAACTCGATAAGGTTAGTAAGGCATGACCTACCCGCTACAAAACCATGCTGACTATCTCTAATCAACTCATTACTTTCCAAATAACTATAAATCCTGTCTCTAATAATCCTTTCCAAAACCTTACCCACCACAGAAGTAAGACTCACCGGTCTATAATTCCCAGGGAAGTCCCTTCTCCCCTTCTTAAACAATGGGACAACATTTGCTGTCCTCCAATCTTCTGGTACTATACCAGAGACTAACGACGACCTGAAGATCAGAGCCAGAGGCTCCGCAATCACCCCTCTTGCCTCCCAAAGAATCCTAGGGTAAATCCCATCTGGACCAGGGGACTTATCTATTTTCAAACCCTCTAAAATATCCAGCACATCCCCCGTATCAACTGCAATACTATCTATTTCACACGACTGCACCCCAGTGTCCTCCTCAGCTACATTCCTGTCCCCTTGCGTGAACACCGAAGAGAAATATTGGTTCAACGCCTCTCCAATCTCCTCCGGTTCCACACACAACTTCCCTCTACTGTCTGTAACTGGCCCTAATCTTGTCCTAACCAACCTTCTGTTCTTGACATACCTGTAAAACGCCTTAGGGTTCTCCTTAATCCTATCAGCCAAAATCATCTCATGTCCTCTTTTGGCCCTTCTTAACTCCCTCTTCAACTCCCTCCTAGCCAATCTAAAACTTTCTAATGCACTACCTGAGCCCTCAAGCCTCATCCGAACATAAGCCTCCTTTTTCTTCCTAACCAACGAATCAACTTTTTTGGTGCACCACGGTTCCCTGGGCCTACCAAATCCTCCTTGCCTGACAGGGATATACTTATCACAGACCCGCAATAGCTGCTCCTTGAAAAATCTCCACATCTCGGATGTTCCCAGTCCCTGTAATCTCCCATTCCAACCAATGCTTCCTAATTCTCTCCTAATAGCCTCATAATTACCCTTCCCCCAGCTGAAACTACTGACCCAAGGTTCATGCCTATCCCTTTCCATCACTAAGGTGAACGTAATCGAATTGTGATCACTATCCCCAAACTGTACACCAACTTCCAAGTCTAGCACCTGGTCTGGCTCATTACCGAGCACCAAATCCAATATAGCCTCACCTCTCGTCGGCCTATCTACATACTGAGTCAAAAAACCTTCTTGCACACTTTGAACAAAAACTGACCCCTCTAACGAGCCAGAGCTGTCGCAATTCCAATCTACATGAGTAAAGTTAAAGTCCCCCATAACAATTACCCTATTACTTTCACTCCTAACAAGGATCGTCTCCGCAATCCTTTCCTCAACCTCTCTAGAACTTTTTGGAGGTCTATAAAAGACTCCCAACAGGGTGACCTCTCCTCTCCTATTTCTAATCTCCGCCCATATTACCTCAACAGACAAGTCCTCATCAAAGTTCCTCTCTGACACTGAGATACAGTCCTTGACCAATAATGCTACCCCACCCCCCCTTCTACCTCCTTGTCTACTCCGATTAAAGCATTTGTACCCCGGGACCTGCAACATCCATTCCTGACCCTGCTCTATCCAAGTCTCTGAAATGGCCACAACATCGAAGTCCCAGGTACTGGTCCACGCTGGTCCACTGGAATAACAGATGTGTTGAGTATAGGGCTAACGGGAGGACTTTGAATAGTGTGGAGGAGCAGAGGGATCTAGGTGTATGTGTACATAGATCCCTGAAAGTTGGGAATCAAGTACATAGAACATAGAACATAGAACATTACAGCGTAGAACAGGCCCTTCGGCCCACGATGTTGCGCCGACCAGTTACAAAACAATAACCCACTAGCCTAAACCAATCCCTTTTCATCCATAAACCTCCACAGATCTCTTAAACGCCCCCAAACTAGGTGCATTTACAACTGCAGCTGGCAGGGCATTCCAGTCCCTCACCACCCTCTGGGTAAAGAACCTACCCCTGACATCTGTCCTATAACTACCCCCCCTTAATTTAAAATCGTGCCCCCTCGTGCTAGCTTTCTCCATCCTAGGATAAAGGCTGTCACTATCTACCCTGTCTAAACCTCTAATCATCTTATATGTTTCAATGAGATTCCCTCTTAGCCGCCTTCTTTCCAGCGAAAACAACCCCAAATCTCTCAGTCTCTCCTCATAGGATCTCCCCTCCATACCAGGCAACATCCTGGTAAACCTCCTCTGCACCCTCTCCAAAGGTTAGGGTCTGGAATACCCTGTATCTCTCTGTGTATTTCCACCAATCTTGTTATCCCTTCTAGTCAATGAACGTGTAGAGAATTTTAAACTGAACCTTGTCAATGTAGCAAAACAGATGCACAAATTGAAATAGCCTCTTTAAATCCATGCCTGGGGTCAACATACTCTATATGTTTATATTGTCTGTGAACTTTTTTAAGAAGGTTCAGGTTGTTTGTTTCTCTAACTGAGGCATATTGAATCATCCAGTTGAAAAAAATGGGGTGAGGATGATTCCATAGGCATCAGGGAAAGGAGCCAATTTTCCAACCCTTTTTTAATCCAAGCCTTTGAGTAACTTCAGAAGCAATGAGATGAAAATGTGCTGTATTGCATCTGAGTTTGCCATCTCCACCCTGGTGGCTTGGTTGAGATGGTGCCATTGGAGAAGATAAGACAAGAGGAGGTCACCTTGTGAAGGTGGGGTTATGTCCTTTGCTGAGTCATAGAATCATAGAATCATAGAACATTACAGCACAAACAGGCCCTTCGGCCCTCGAGTTGCGCCGATCGCATCAACCCCACCAATCTATAGACCTATCTATAACCCCCAATCCCATTAAACCCCATATACTCATCCAGGAGTCTTTTAAAAGACCCCAGCGAGTTCGCCTCCACCACCGACGACGGCAGCCGATTCCAATCACTCACTACCCTCTGAGTGAAAAACTTACCCCTAACATCACCTCTGTACTTCCCTCCCCGCACCTTAAATCTGTGTCCTCTCGTAGCGACCATTTCAACCCGGGGAAATAGCCTCTGAGAGTCCACCCTATCTATTCCTCTCAACAAGTAGATAAGGTTGTTAAGAAGGCATACGGAGTCTTGGCGTTTATTGGTAGGGGGATTGAATTTAGGAGTCGCAGCGTCATGATGCAACTGTACACATCTCTGGTGCGGCCGCACTTGGAGTTTTGTGTGCAGTTCTGGTCCCCACATTACAGGAAGGATGTAGAGGCTTTGGAGAGGGTGCAGAGGAGGTTTACCAGGATGTTGCCTGGTATGGAGTGGAGATCCTATGAGGAGAGATTGAGAGATTTGGGGTTGTTTTCGCTGGAAAGAAGGCGGCTAAGAGGGGATCTCATTGAAACATATAAGATGATTAGAGGTTTAGACAGGGTAGATAGTGATAGCCTTTTTCCTCGGATGGAGAAAGCTAGCACGAGGGGGCACGATTTTAAATTAAGGGGGGGTAGTTATAGGACTGATGTCAGGGGTAGGTTCTTTACCCAGAGGGTGGTGAGGGACTGGAATGCCCTGCCAGCTGCAGTTGTAAATGCACCTAGTTTGGGGGCGTTTAAGAGATCTGTGGATAGGTTTATGGATGAAAAGGGATTGGTTTAGGCTAGTGGGTCATTGTTTTGTAACTGGTCGGCGCAACATCGTGGGCCGAAGGGCCTGTTCTGCGCTGTAATGTTCTATGTTCTATGAAGGGTGGCTATCAGCAACCTCCGCCTTTCTGAGGCTGGGTCCATTGATTGGACATTGAGCATCTTTGAACCAGGGCTTGGAAGCCTCCAAGCCAATCATTAGGATCTGCTTTTCGGGCTGGTGTATGGCAAGGCCCCATCTGTCACTGGGTTAACACCAGCGGTGGCACATGGAGCACTCCAGAATGATAGGGAGTGGGATAGCTTGATCTTGGGATTGGACATAGCTCGGCACAACATCGAGGGCCGAAGGGCCTGTACTGTACTGTAAATGTTCTATGTTTCTATGTAGTACTGACAGCTGGACTCAAAACAGGAAGGCGATGAACCATTCCCACGGTGATCTGTGTTTTTGATTTACTCTTAAGACTCCCTTAAGAGGGGGCATTAATTGGCTACTTGAGATGCAACTTGAGGCAAGAAATCCCACTACAGACTTAATAGGGTCAGGGTTGGGAATACACATCCCCTCTGTCACCTCCCACCTGAATGAAAGGCAAAGGGCCGAGAGTAAATCAAAAACACAGATCACCGTGGGAATATAACAATGTGGATTAATTTCATTCCCAATAATTATTGATGTATATTGACATTGATTTTATTAATGACCTGGACTTTGGTGGACAATTAGGGATAAGCAATGAATGCTGGTTTTGTATCACAGTTCAGAAAGCTGTCCAATTCACTGCAAAAACAACTTGTTTTGGAAGTGCCTGAAGGAGTGACTTTCTCTTTTATGGTTCATCGCCTTCCTGTTTTGAGTCCAGCTGTCAGTACTACATAGAAACATAGAACATTTACAGTACAGTACAGGCCCTTCGGCCCTCAATGTTGTGCCGAGCTATGTCCAATCCCAAGATCAGTCTATCCCACTCCCTATCATTCTGGTGTGCTCCATGTGCCTATCCAATAACCGCTTGAAAGTTCCTAAAGTGTCCGACTCCACTATCACAGCAGGCAGTGTATTCCACACCCCAACCACTCTCTGAGTGAAGAATCTACCTCGGACATCCCTCCTATATCTCCCACCATCAACCTTATAGTTATGCCCCCCTAGTAACAGCTACATTTCCTGAGGAAATAGTTTCTGCACGTCCACTCTATCAAACTCTCTTATCATCTTATAACGTCTATTAAGTCGCCTCTCATCCTCCTCCGCTCTAAAGAGAAAAGCCCCAGCTCCCTCAACCTTTCCTCATAAGACCTACCCTCCAAACCAGGCAGCATCATGGTAAATCTCCTCTGCACTCTCTCCAATGCTTCCACATCCTTCTTATAGTGAGGTGACCAGAACTGAACACAATATTCCAAATGTGATCTCACTGAGGTCCGGTATAGTTGCAGCATAACCCCACAGCTCTTAAACTCAATCCCCCTGTTAATAAACATTAACACACTATAAGCCTTCTTCACGGCTCTATCCACTTGAGTGGCACCTTCAGAGATCTGTGGATATGAACCCCATGATCTCTCTGTTCCTCCACATTCCTCAGAACCCTGCTGTTGACCCTGTAATCTGCATTCAAGTTTGTCCCATCAAAATGAATCACCTCGCACTTATCAGAGTTAAACTCCATCTGCCACTTTTCAGCCCAGCTCTGCATCCTATCAATGTCTCTTTGCAGCCTACAAGAGCCCTTCACCTCATCCACTACTCCAGCAATCTTGGTGTCGTCAGCAAATTTACTAACCCACCCTTCAGCCCCCTCTTCCAAGTCATTGATAAAAATCACAAATAGCAGAGGACCCAGCACTGATCCCTGTGGTACACCGCTGGTAACTGGTCTCCAGTCTGAAAATTTTCCCTCCACCACCACCCTCTGTCTTCTATGAGACAGCCAGTTACTTATCCAATCGGCCAAATTTCCTTCTAAACCCACACCTCCTTACTTTCTTCATGAGCTGACCATGGGGAACCTTATCAAACACCTTACTAAAATCCATGTATCCGACATCAACTGCTCTACCTTCATCTACACACTTAGTTACCTCTTCAAAGAATTCAATCAAATTTGTGAGACAGGACTTACCCCTCACGAAGCTGTGCTGACTATCCCGGATTAAACTGCATCTTTCCAAATGGTCATAAATCCTATCTCTCAGGACCTATTCCATTAACTTACTGACCACTGAAGTAAGACTAACTGGCCTATAATTACCAGGGTCATTCCTATTTCCTTTCTTGAAAAGAGGAACAACATTTGCCACTCTCCAGTCCTCTGGCACAATCCCCATGGACAAGGAGGACCCAAAGATCAAAGCTAAAGGCTCCACAATCTCATCTCTTGCCTCTAAAAGTATCTTAGGAGGTATCCCATCTGGCCCAGGGAACTTATCCACCCTCAGGTTTTTCAAAATTGCTAATACATCTTCCCTCAGAACATCTACCTCCTCCATCCTATCAGCCTGTATCACACTCTCATCCTCAAAAACATGGCCTCTCCTTGGTGAACACTGAAGAAAAGTATTCATTTATCGCCTCCTATCTCTTCTGACTCCATGCACAAGTTCCCACTACTATCCTTGTGTGGCCCTAACCTCACCCTGGTCATGCTTTTATTCTTAAAAACCTTAGGGTTTTTTTATCCGACCCTCCAAGGACTTCTCATGCCCCCTCCTAGCTCTCCTAAGCCCTTTCTTTAACTCATTCCTTGCTGCCTTGTAACACTCAAACACTGAACCTTGTCTTTTCATCCTTGCATACACTTCCTTTTTCCTCTTAACAAGACATTCACCCTCCTTTGTGAACCATGGTTCCCTCACTCGGCCATTTCCTCCCTGCCTGACAGGGACATACCTATCAAGGACACACAGTATTTGTTCCTTGAAAAAGCTTTTCGTTTGTGTCCATACCTGACAGATTCTTTCCCATTTTATGCTCCCTAATTCTTGCCTAATCATATCATAATTACTCCTGCCCCAATTATAAACCTTGCCCTGCTGTGTGACCCTATTCCTCTCCATTGCAATAACGAAGGACACTGAATTGTGGTCACTATCTCAGTGCTCTCCCACAAACAAATCTAACACTTGGCCTGGTTCATTACCCAGCACCAAGTCCAATGTGTCCCCACCTCTTGTCGGCTTATCCACATATTGTGTCAGGAAACTCTCCTGCACTCACTGTACAAAAACTGCCCCATCCAAACTATTCGACCTATAAAGGTTCCAATTAATATTTGGAAAGTTAAAGTCACCCATGATAACGACCCTGTGACCTCCATACCTATCCATAATCTGCTTTGCCATTTCCTCCTCCACATCTTTATTACTATTTTGGGGCCTATAGAAAACTAACAATGTGATGGATCCTTTCCTATTTCTAACTTCAGCCCATATTACCTCAGTAGGCAGATCGCCCTCGAAATGTCTTTCTGCAGCCGTTAAACTATCCTTGATTAACAATGTTACTCCTCCACCTCTTTTACCGCCTTCCTTACTCTTACTGAAACATCTACACCCTGGAACTGCCAACAACCATTCCTGTCCCTACTCTTGAACAAATCATATTGCAGAGTGGAACCTGGCTTGATTCTGTTTAGAAACCATGTGGGGCACTTACTGAATGTGTTCACAAGTCTGCTAGTGAACACCATCGCTCCAAAGGTATCACCAACATTCATCTGACTCTTCGAATCTTCAGGCTTCCCTCAAGCCCACTGTCTGCTCCTTGGAGCTTTGTCTCCTTAACTCAGAATCCTTCCCTCTGCTCCTTACTGCTAACTTCACGTAACAGGACCTGTTTCAGATTCCTGTTCTTGTCTTTTAACATAGCTGTTATCTTGGAACGCTGTTCCAAGAACGGGGATGTTTAAACTGATTTGGAGGGGGGGTGGGATCTTGAGTAGAGGGGGTGAAAGTGAGGGGGGCATAGATGGGGAATGCAAGGCACGGCGTAGTGGGGGTGGGGCGGAGCAGGGTTTAAAATGCATGTACGTTAATACTTTAAAGGTAGGGGAGGACCGCAGGAAATATGGGAGGGAGGTTAGACAGGAGGTGGAGAAGGGAAATGCCCAGACTGAGGGGCTGAAGTGTATATATTTTAATGCAAGGAGTATAGTAAATAAGGTAGATGAGCTTAGGGCGTGGATAGCTGCTTGGGAATGTGATGTGGTGGCCATTACGGAGACTTGGATGTCTCAGGGACAGGACTGGGTACTTCAGGTGCCAGGTTTCAGATGTTTCAGGAAGGACAGGGAGGCTGGCGGAAGAGGTGGTGGAGTGGCACTGTTAATAAGGGACAGTGTCATGGCTGCAGAGAAAGAGGATGCCGTGGAGGGACTTTCTACAGAGTCTCTGTGGGTGGAAGTTACGAACAGCAAAGGGTCGAAAACTTTGCTGGGTGTATTCTATAGGCCGCCCAATAGTGACAGGGAAGTTGAAGTGCAGATAGGGAACCAGATTCTGGAGAAATGTATTAATAACAGAGTTGTCGTGATGGGAGACTTCAATTTCCCAAACATCGACTGGAATATCCCGAGGGTAAGGGGTTTGGCTGGAGAGGAGTTTGTTAGGTGTGTTCAGGAAGGTTTCCTGACACAGTATGTGGTCAAGCCTACGAGGAGAGAGGCTGTACTTGATCTGGTACTGGCGAATGAACCAGGGCAGGTGATGGATCTCTCAGTAGGAGAGCATCTTGGGAATGGTGACCATAATTCTATCTCCTTCACAATTGCATTGGAACGAGATAGGATCAGGCAGGCTAGGAAGGTGTTTGTCTGGAGTAAGGGGAGATACGAAGAAGTCAGGAAGTTACTTGGACAAATAAACTGGAAGGAGGCGTTCTTAGGGAAAAGTACCGAAGGAAGGTGGCGGATATTCAAGGAATGTTTGTCTGGCGCTCTGCATGACAATGTTCCGATGAGACAAGGGGGTTTTGGTAGGTCACGGGAACCGTGGTGCACGAAGGCTGTGTTGAACCTAGTCAGGAGGAAAAGGAAGGTGTACAAAAGGTTCAGGGAACTAGGAGAGGTTAGGGATGAGAAGGTTAGTCATGAGAAGACCTTGGCGGGTAAGATTAAGGAAAATCCCAAGGCCTTCTATAAATATGTGAAAGGTAAAAGGATGAGAAGGGAAAGGATAGGACCTATAAAAGGTGAAGGGGGAAAGGTCTGTGTGGAACCAGAAAAAATGGCGGAGGTGCTTAATGAGTACTTTGCCTCAGTATTCACAGTGGAAGCTGATCTGGGAGATCTTGCTATGGACTTGCAGCAGATGGAAAAGATTGAGTACGTGGGCATTAAGGAGGAGGATGTCTTAGAACTTTTGAATTCTATCAAAATAGATAAGTCGCCGGGACCAGATGGGATGTACTCCAGGATACTGTGGGAGGCGAGGGAAGTGATTGCAGAGCCTCTGGCGATGATCTTTGCGTCGTCAATGGAGACGGGAGAGGTTCCGGAAGATTGGAGGATTGCGGATGTAGTCCCTATTTTCAAGAAAGGGAACAGAGATAGCCCGGGAAATTACCGCCCGGTGAGTCTGACCTCAGTGGTTGGTAAGCTGATGGAGAGGCTTCTGAGGGACAAGATTTACGAGCATTTGGAGAGGTTTGACATGATCAGGAATAGTCAGCATGGATTTGTCAAGGGCAGGTCGTGCCTTACGAGCCTAGTTGAGTTCTTCGATAATGTGACTGAACACATTGACGAAGGAAGTGCCGTGGACGTAGTGTACATGGACTTCAGCAAGGCGTTTGATAAAGTCCCCCGTGCAAGACTTCTTGAGAAGGTGAGAGGGCATGGGATCCAAGGGCCTTTGGCCTTGTGGATCCAGAACTGGCTTGCCTGCAGAAGGCAGAGAGTGGTTGTGGATGGGTCTTTTTCGGAATGGAGGTCAGTCACCAGTGGGGTGCCCGAGGGATCTGTTCTGGAACCCTTGCTGTTTGTCATTTTCATAAATGACCTGGATGAGGAAGTGGAGGGATGGGTTAGCAAGTTCGCTGATGACACGAAGGTCGGTGGTGTTGTAGATGGTCTGGAAGGATGTCAAAAGTTGCAGCAGGACATAGATAGGATGCAGGAATGGGCGGAGAAGTGGCAGATGGACTTCAACGCGGATAAATTTGTAGTCGTCCATTTCGGCAGAACCAACGGGATGAACGAGTACACTATCAAGGCAGGAGTCTTAGTAGTGTTGAAGAGCAGAAGGATCTCGGGGTCCGGGTCCACAGGACTCTTAAATCGGCCTCGCAGGTGGAGGAGGTGGTCAAGAAGGCGTATGGTGTACTGGCCTTCATTAATCGAGGGATTGAGTTTAGGAGTCGGGAGGTAATGCTGCAACTTTACAGGACCCTTGTCAGGCCTCATTTGGAGTACTGTGCGCAGTTCTGGTCGCCTCACTATAGGAAAGACGTAGAAGCTATTGAAAGGGTGCAGAGGAGATTTACAAGGATGTTGCCTGGACTGGGAGGCATGCCTTATGAAGATAGGTTGAGGGAGCTGAGACTCTTTTCCCTAGAGAGGCGAAGGTTGAGAGGCGACCTGATAGAAGTTTATAAAATGTTGAGAGGAATAGATAGGGTGGACTCTCAGAGGCTATTTCCCCGGGTTGAAATGGTTGCTACGAGAGGACACAGATTTAAGGTGCGGGGAGGAAAGTACAGAGGTGATGTTAGGGGTAAGTTTTTCACTCAGAGGGTGGTGAGTGAATGGAATCGGCTGCCGTCATCGGTGGTGGAGGCGAACTCGCTGGGGTCTTTTAAAGAACAAAGAACAACACAGCACGGGAAACAGGCCCTTCGGCCCAACGAGCCCGCGCCGCCGTCCCATAGTCAGTGACCTATTCATGATTTTAGTCTATGCCAAATGTATGAGGATCAGGGAGGTCCAATATAAGGACAATTTGTTACCCAATCAATCAGCCCAAAAGCACATTTTTGGGATGTGGGAGGAAACCGGAGTACCCGGAGGAAACCCACGCAACCATGGGGAGAACGCGCAAACTCCCACGGACACAGGCCCAAATCCAAGTGTCCGCACAGCAACAGAGATAGTCTCTGAGCTGTCATGATGCCCTCGAGATGGTCCAGTTTACGCACACCAACGACATGAAGCAGTAGGCAACTCCCGATGCAATATCCAAGAGCAGCCCATCACAACCTGCCGCCCGCATGCCCCTTGCTGGACTTAAATGCCTGTGGATAAAAATTTCATTATTAAAAAGACTCTATATCCCTGAGGCTAAAACTGACCCCAAGCCTACAATGTTTAGTAAGGCCTGCTATATCCCCCTATATGTAGACCGCTCATGTGGCTGTCCAAGTGACTCTTGAACAACCCTAGCGTGCCTGCTTCCACCACCTTACTCGGCAGTGCATTCCACATCCCCACTACCCTTTGTGTGAAAAACTGCCCTCTAATATTAGTCTTATATCTAGCCCCCCTCACCCTAAGCCCGTGACCCCTCGTTCTATCCATTTCTAATAGCGGAAAAAGCTTATCACCATTTACTCTATCTATCCCCTTCATAATCTTATAAACCTCTATTAGATCCCCCCTCAACCGACGTCTCTCAAGGGAAAACAGCCCAAGTGCGTTCAGTCTTTCCTCGTAAGACAGCCCTTCCATACCAGGCAACATCCTGGTAGATCTCCTCTGCACTCTCTCCAGGATCTCTACATCCTTCCGGTAGTACGGCGACCAGAACTGGACGCAGTACTCCAGGTGAGGCCTAACCAACGTTCTATACAACTGCAACATCAGACTCCTACTCTTATATTCTATACCCCTTCCTATGAAGGCTAACATGCCATACGCTTTCCTCATCACATTCTGCACCTGCACCGACACCTTCAGGGACTTGTGTACCTGCACTCCCAGGTCTCTCTGCGTATCTATACTCCGGATAGTTCTACCTTTTATCATATAACTCCCTTCCACATTATTCCGGCCAAAGTGCATCACCTCGCATTTCTCCGGATTAAATTCCATTTGCCATCTATCTGCCCAATCTACCAGCCTGTCTATGTCCTGTTGCATTGCCAGGTACTGCTCCTCAGTACCCGCCAATCCAACCATCTTAGTGTCATCAGCAAATTTGCTGATCACACCACCTACCCCCTCTTCCAAGTCATTAATATATACTACAAATAGTAGAGGTCCTAGTACCGAGCTCTGCGGCACCCCACTGGTGACAGACCTCCAATTGGAAAAGGAGCCCTCCACTACTACCCGCTGTCTTCTCCTCCCAAGCCAGTTCTTCACCCATCTACATACCTGGCCTTGTATCCCATGAGCCTTCACCTTTTCTATCAGCCTACCGTGAGGGACCTTGTCAAACGCCTTACTGAAATCCATATAGACAACATCAACGGCTTGTCCTTCGTCAACCGTTTTTGTCACCTCTTCAAAAAATTCCAATAGATTCGTAAGGCACGACCTCCCTGTAACGAAGCCATGCTGCGTATCCCTGATCAGATTGCAGCGCTCCAGATGCTCATACATCCTATCCTTGAGGATCCTCTCCATTATCTTGCCTATAACTGAAGTCAAGCTCACTGGCCTATAGTTCCCTGGGTTATCCCTCTGACCCTTCTTAAACAACGGTACTACATTTGCAATCCGCCAATCCTCTGGGACCTCACCTGTGTCCAAAGAAGAGACAAAGATTTGCGTCAGAGGCCCAGCAATTTCATCCCTCACCTCCCTTAGCAGCCTAGGATAGATGCCATCAGGCCCCGGAGATTTGTCCGTCTTTATACTGTCTAAAAGTCCCAATACCTCTTCCCTCGTGATGACTATTTCCCTCAACGGATCCTCAAACTTCTCAAGCACAGCACCAGACATCAGGCCCCTCTCCTGAGTGAATACCGACGCAAAGTATTCATTCAAGATCTCCCCCATTCCCCCAGGCTCCAAGCATAGTTCCCCTCCTCTGTCCCTGAGAGGACCAATGTTCCCTCTAACCATCCTTTTGTTTCTAATAAGGAGTAAAATGCCTTAGGATTTTCGTGGCCCCTTTTTGCCTTTCTGATGCCCCTTTTAAGTTCTCTCCTACATTCTCTGTATTCTTCTAACGCTATCTCTGTCCTCAAATGCCTCGATCTAGTGTATGCTTCCCTCTTTCTCCTGACCAGGTCCTCAATATTCCTAGTTACCCACGGCTCTCTAATCCTACCTTTCCCATCCTTCCTCTTGACCGGCACATGTCTTTCCTGTAAAGATTTTAGTTTTCCCTTGAGAGACTCCCACATACCCAGCGTCGACCTACCGTTAAACAGCTTACCCCAGTCCGTATCTTTAAGATCCTGCCTAATCCGGTTGTATCTAGCCCTCCCCCAATTTAACACCCTCCCCTTAGGACAGGCTAGACTTCTGGATGAGTATATGGGGTTTAATGGGATTGGAGGTTATAGATAGGTCTATAGATTGGTGGGGTTGATGTGATCGGCGCAACTCGAGGGCCGAAGGGCCTGTTTGTGCTGTAATGTTCAATGTTCTGTCCCAATCCCTGCTTTGAGACTTTCTTTGTTTTGGGAGCAGCTCTCTGTCCTTTTTCCGTGTCCTGTTTTTATGCCGGATTATTTTCTCCCTCTTGTTTTCCTCCCACACAGGCACAGAGCAAGCTCCAAATCTAAAAAAAATTAAACAAACAAACTGTGCATGTGGGGTCTGGTGGATGTGCAGAGACTGTCAAGTCTCTGGCAACCGATAATTCCCAAATCCTGAGGTCCTAATCTCTAATTTTAAGGTATGTTTTTCTCTTTTTTTTCTTTACGGTTCATCACATTACCCATGTCTACTTGTCTACAAACTACTCATGTCTCTCATCACTTAGTATTTCTCCGTGTTAGCCCCAAAGAAGAAAAAAGAACAAAGAAAAGTACAGCACAGAAACAGATCCTTCGACCCTCCAACCCGGTGCTGATCATGACCCTCTAAATAAAAAAAACCTCTCTGCCTTTACTCAGTCCGTATCCCCTGACTCATGTCCCCATCCAGATGCCTCTTAAATGTTACTAATGTTCCTGCTTCCACCACCTCCTCTGGCAGTGTGTTCCAGGCACCCACCATTCTCTGCGTGAAAAACTTCCCCGCAGATTTTCCTTAAACTTTCCCTCTCTCACCTTAAACCTGTGCCCCCTTTTAACTGACACTTCCATCCTTAGAAAAAGCCTCTGACTACCCACCCTATCTGAGTCTCTCATAATTTTGTAGACCTCCCCATCTTTCCTGTGAAAACAATTGTAGTTTATTTAACCTCTCCTCATAGCCAACACCCTCGAGACCAGGCAACATCCTGACGAACCTTCTTTGCATTCTCTCCAAAGCTTCCACGTCTTTCTGGTCATGTGGTGACCAGAACTGCACACAATACTCCAAATGCAGCCTAACCAAGGTCTTTTATAGCTGCAACTTGATTTCCCAACTCCTGTGCTCAATGCTGATGAAGGCAAGCATGCCACATACCTTCTTAATATACCTTCTATACGCTGGCCACCTGTTTTGCGACTTTTAAGGAACTGTGGACCTGCACGTCCAGATCCCTCTGTATGTCAATGTTCCTAAGGGTTCTGCCATTTACAGTATAATTCATACCTGAATTTGATCCACCAAAATGCAGCACTTCACATTTATCTGGATGAAACTCTATCTGCCATTCCTCTGCCCAAGTCTCCAATCTATCGATATCCTGTTGTCTCCTCTGACAGTCCTCGGTACTATCAGCAACTCCACCAATCTTCACGTCATCCGCAAACTTACTAATCAGACCACCCACATTTTCCTCCAGATCATTTATATATACATTACAAACAACAGAGGTCCCAGCACTGATCCCTGCAGAACTCCACTAACTACAGATCTCCATTCTGAAAAACTCCCTTCCACCACCACTCTCTGTCTTCTATGACCAAGCCAGATCTGTATCTATCGAGTCAGCCTGCCCCAAATCCCATGTAATTTTAGCTTTTCACCAGTCAACCATGTGGGACCTTGTCAAATGCCCAACTAAAGTCCATATAAACTACATCTACAGCCCTTCCCTCATCAATTTTCTTTGTCATCTCTTCAAAAAACTGTATCAATTTGATAAGACACGACCTTCCCCGTACAAAACCATGCTGCCTGTCACTAACCATTTTCCTCCAAATGTACATAGAACATAGAACATTACAGCGCTGACCAGTTAAAAAACAATATATTATATAATATAAAAATAGATATATCCTGTCCCTCAGTATCTTCTCCAAAAGCTTCCCCATCACTGATGCCAGGCTCACCAGCCTATAATTTACTGGATTATCCCTGCTTCCTTTCAAAAACAAGGGAACAACATTGGCTATAGTCCAGTCCTCTTGGAGCCTCACTTGTGATCAAAAAGGATCCCAGCTATTCCTCCCCTTGCCTCCTGTAGTAATCCGGAATAGATCCCATCTGGCCCCGGGGACTTGTCTACATTAATGCAATTCAGGATACTCAACACTTCCTTCTTTGATATACTGAGGTTCTCAAGAATGTTCACACACCTATTCCTGACCTCAGCATCAATCACATCCTTCTTCTTGGTGAATATTAGTATAACGTACTCATTAAGGATTTCCTGTGGTTCCATGCATAATTTCTCTCCATTGTTCTTGAGTGGGCTATTCTTTCTCTTGCTACCCTCTTGCATATATATGCATTCAAAGCCTTGGGATTCTCCTTTAGCCTGTTTGCTAAAGAAATTTCATGGTCTCTTTTACTAATTACATGTTTAAGTTCCTTCCTACTCTCACTGGACTGTGCTGTCTCAGATTCCTTCCCCAATCAATGACAACTGGCTTTGGCTTTTTTGTACTTTTCAAAATGGGCAGTTGCTGAGCTGACGAGATGGGCTCCAGTTGGTCAAGTGCTAGAACTTTCTGAGCCACTTCAAAGTGAAGAAAGGTTAACCTCTCAAATGTCTGGAATGTAACATTCCTTCCATCACATAAACGTCACAACTAAACATGGTCCCACGGGTGGTTCGTACGCTCCAACCAGATTCGAACAATGACAGCCATTTGCAGTCCTGGAGGAGAGTGCAAGTGGAGGACTGGGGACAGGCCATCCACAGCAGCGAGAGGAATGTACAAGCAGAGGACCCCAGGGTAGGCTGAGGGGAGAGTGAGAGGGAGGACATGGAGACAGGCAGTCAGTAGCACATAGCACCTAGAACATCACAAGATAAATATAAGTTCATGGTTGGTCAGAAACTGCTGTGAGGAAGGTATATCAAGTAGCTGAGAATTAGAAGAGCACAACATTTTTAAAAGAAGGGGCTCTTTACATTTAATAAGAAACACAAGTGATAGGGAAATAAAGTCAGGACCAGATAAAATTAAGTTGATAAGTAAACCAAAGTAAAATAAAATTAATGTAAGAGAAACAAACTAAAGTCATGGGAGAACAGCTGAGTTGTGTGGAACGAGTGTCATAGAACATAGAACATTACAGCACAAACAGGCCCTTCGGCCCTCGAGTTGCGCCGATCGCATCAACCCCACCAATCTATAGACCTATCTATAACCCCCAATCCCATTAAACCCCATATACTCATCCAGAAGTCTTTTAAAAGACCCCAGCGAGTTCGCCTCCACCACCGATGACGGCAGCCGATTCCATTCACTCACCACCCTCTGAGTGAAAAACTTACCCCTAACGTAGTACCCCTTATGTAGTATGTGGGAAATTGTGGCTGCCCCTGGTAGCCTCAACCACCACATGTGCAGGAAATGTCAGCAGCTGCAGAAACTTCTCTGAGTTTCAGAGCTCGATCAGTGGCTGGAGTCACAGGAATGCACGTTTAGAGAGCTGGCCACATCACAGCTTCAGAGCCTAGAGGCAGGAAGGGACCGGATGACCTTCAGGTAGTCCAGGGAAACTAGGCATCTAGTACAGGAGTCCCCTGGAGTCTTGCTTTGGATAGCAGTGAAGGTGTTGGTTCCTCCCACAGTCAAAAGGTGTGCAGGTTACATTGATTTGCTATGATAAATTGCCCCATGGTGTCAGTGGAATGCTGTTTGAGCCAAGCTTGTGGCATTAGAGGCAGCTCTGAAATGGGGGAGAGCAGTAATGATTGGGGATTTGTTAGTTAGGGGAAGAAGACATGCATTTCTGTGGTCCACACTGGTACCAATGACTTGGAAACAAAGGGCATGAAGTCCTGAAAGTAAACTTTAGAGAGCTCGGAAGATTGAAATAGGAACTCTAAAGCAGTAATCTCAAGATTACTCCCAGTCCCACATGCAAGCAAGTATAGTAAAAGGTGAATTGAAACATGTTGCTGGAAAGCTGGTATAGGAGGGAGAGTATCAGGTTTCTCAGGCATTGGGTCCAGTTGTGGGGAGGGCGGAACCTGTAAGTAGGAATTCTCCCTGGCGTGCAGGCAGGCAAACAACATGGGAGAGTTGCTGCTGCGTTATCAATAAACCTCTTCTTCTCTATATATGGTATGTTTTGGCTGTATAGCGCAAAAAACAGTAGTTTTCACTGTAAATTACTATATGTGACAAGTATAATGTTATGGTTCAGGTGAGAAACTCTAAAAGGTTTTATGAAGTCCGTCAGAATCATAAAATTTTGCAGTTTGAATTTGGCTAGGATAAGCATGTATGAGTCAAGTGACCCACTAGGGAGTTTTTATCAAAAAAGTTTATTTAAGAATGTAGTTAACATGTATAGTAAGAAAATAAGCAAAAACTTTTATCAAACAAGAAACAAACAATCATGATCATGCACAATCCTTAATGAATATAAAAAGATGTACGAATCAAAAGGGCTCTGTACTAGGACCTCTGCTATTTGTAGTATATATTAATGACTTGGAAGAGGGGGTAGGTGGTGTGATCAGCAAATTTGCTGATGACACTAAGATGGTTGGATTGGCGGGTACTGAGGAGCAGTGCCTGGCAATGCAACAGGACATAGATAGGCTGGTAGATTGGGCAGATAGATGGCAAATGGAATTTAATCCGGAGAAATGCGAGGTGATGCACTTTGGCCGGAATAATGTGGAGGGGACTTATACGATAAAAGGTAGAACTATCCGGAGTATAGATACGCAGAGAGACCTGGGGGTGCAGGTACACAAGTCCCTGAAGGTGTCGGTGCAGGTGCAGAATGTGATGAGGAAAGCGTATGGCATGTTAGCCTTCATAGGAAGGGGTATAGAATATAAGAGTAGGAGTCTGATGTTGCAGTTGTATAGAACGTTGGTTAGGCCTCACCTGGAGTACTGCGTCCAGTTCTGGTCGCCGTACTACCGGAAGGATGTAGAGATCCTGGAGAGAGTGCAGAGGAGATTTACCAGGATGTTGCCTGGTATGGAAGGGCTGTCTTACGAGGAAAGATTGAACGCACTTGGGCTGTTTTCCCTTGAGAGACGTCGGCTGAAGGGGGATCTAATAGAGGTTTATAAGATTATGAAGGGGATAGATAGAGTAAATGGTGGTAAGCTTTTTCCGCTATTAGGAATGGATAGAACGAGGGTCACGGGCTTAGGGTGAGGGGGGCTAGATATAAGACTAATATTAGAGAGCAGTTTTTCACACAAAGGGTAGTGGGGATGTGGAATGCACTGCCGAGTAAGGTGGTGGAAGCAGGCACGCTAGGGTTGTTTAAGAGTCACTTGGACAGCCACATGAGCGGTCTACATATAGGGGGATATAGCAGGCCTTACTAAACATTGTAAGCTTGGGGTTCAGTTTTAGCCTCAGGGATATAGAGTTTTTTTAATAATGAATTTTTTATCCACAGGCATTTAAGTCCAGCAAGGGGCATGCGTGCAGCAGGTTGTGGTGGGCTGCTCTTGGATATTGCTTCGGGAGTTGCCTACTGCTTCATGTCGTTGGTGTGCGTAAACTGGACCATCTCGAGGGCATCATGACAGCTCAGAGACTATCTCTGTTGCTGTGCGGACACATGGATTTGGGCCTGTGTCCGTGGGAGTTTGTGCGTTCTCCCCATGGTTGCGTGTGTTTCCTCCGGGTGCTCCGGTTTCCTCCCACATCCCAAAAATGTGCTTTTAGGCTGATTGATTGGGTAACAAATTGTCCCTATATTGGACCTCCCTGATCCTCACACATTAGGCATAGACTAAAATCATGAATAGGTCACTGACCATGAGACGGCGGCGCGGGCTCGTTGGGCCGAAGGGCCTGTTTCCTGTGCTGTGTTGTTCTTTGTTCTTTGTTTGTTCTTTGTTCTAAAACCTGTGAAAGACCCTTTTCACAGGTTTAACACAGCACAGACTATTGTTCACGTGACACTGGGATGCAGGCCATTAGTTGACTTCTTCAGTCAAATGCTCTTGCGACTCAGAACAGTTTGAAGACAAGTTCTCAAAACACCAGAGAGACTCTGGTCCAGCCCTTAACAACAGCATAGACCATAGAACCCTACAGTGCAGAAAGAGGCCCTTCGGCCCATCGAGTCTGCACCATACACAATCCCACCCAGGCCCTACCCCCCCCATATTCCTACATATTATACTCACTAATCCCTCTAATCTATGCATCCCCGGACACTAAGGAGCAATTTCTTAGCATGGTCAATCAACCTAACCTTGGGACTGTGGGAGGAAACCAGAGTACCCAGAGAAACCAGAGTATCCAGCAGACACAGACACGAGGAGAGTGTGCATATTCCACTCAGACAGTGACCTGAGCCAGGAATTGAACCCAGAACCCTGGAGCTGTGAAGCAGCAGTGTAAGCATTGTGTTACCGTGCCGCAGTTTCCCATCTTTCAGGAAAACAAGATCTTGTTTTCAGTTAACCAACAAAATGTTCAAAACAATAGGGAGAGAGGGAAAACATTTCTTTTGAGCTTGCTGTCCCTTCTAAAACTAAACTCAAACTTGCAGCTCCAAACTGAAACTGAAATGGAGCTGAAAATGAACCCCTCATCACCTGAACTCCTCCCAACAATGACATCACCTAAGGCTGTGAGCATGAGTTAAAACCCCTTAAAGGCACACAAATATCACAATAAATAAAATCAAATGAAATTCCTGTAACCCCACACATTTACCCTTTAATCTTCCTAACCTTCATATCTTTGGACACTAAGGGGCAATTTAGCATGGCCAATCCACCTAAGCTGTACATCTTTGAATTATGGGAGGAAATTGGAGCACCCGGGTAAAATCCATTCTGTTGTTCTTTCATCGTCGTCGATGAGGTACTCAACACCATGAGTCATTTTGAGGCTGGTTGCGGTGTGTCCGAAGATGACTGATCAGGGCCAATTCGGGCACGGAATGTCCCGGCTCACACTGGACAGACATGTGTAGACCCTGTAGTTGTTGCACTGGTGGCTCTGGATTTGCGCAGCTTGTGCTTAAGTTGTGTTTCAGCAATGCACCTTGCTTCGTGAGCTTGACAGCCTTTGTGGATGAGGCAGTGCCAGGTAGGGCGGTTTTGTGTCAGTGTTTCCCAGGTGGTTGTGTCAATGTCAAGGGATTTCAGGGAGGCCTTGAGTCTGTCTTTGTAACCTTTCTTCTGCCCTCCATGTGAGCGTCTTTCAGCAGAGAGTTCCCCAAAAAGGAGCTGCTTGGGAATGCACTCGTCTGACATATGGATGACATGACCTGCCCACCGGGTCTGCGCTCTCATCAGCAGTGTGTGGACTGATGATAGGCTTGCTCTGGAGAGAACTTCAGTGTCTGGTACTTTGTCTTGCTATCGGATGTGTAATAGTCTACAAAGACAAGTCATGTGGAAATGATTGAGCTGTCTTGCGTGCCTTCGATACACAGTCCATGTTTCACAGGCATACAGGAGGGTAGTGAGTACCGCGGCGCTGTAGACCTTCAGTTTTGTTGCTGGGCTGATTCCTCGACGTTCCCATACAGTGGAGTGCAGTCTACCGAAAGCAGAACTTGCCTTTGCTATTCTGCAGTTAACTTCTGTATCAATAGTCACTGACTGGGAGAGGGTGTTGCCAAGATAAGTGAACTGGTCCATTGCCGGTAGTTTCTGCCCTTTGATTGTGATTATGGGTTCTGTGTACGGTGCATGAGGAGCAGGCTGGTGCATAACTTCGGTCTTTTCAATGTTGATGGTGAGTCCAAAGTTGTCCATCAGCTTTATAGATCTCTGTGGATATGTCGTCTGCCCCTGGGGCTTTGCCACTGGATAGCTGGCTGACAGCTTTCGTGACTTTGGCTATTACTTGTGATTCATCCATGGCGCTGTTGATATCGACCTGGGGAATCCTGTCTAGCCCCTCGTTGTTAATAAATCTTTGAACACTAAGAGGCAATTTAGCATGGCCAATCCACCTAACTTACACATCTTTGAACTATGGGAGGAAACTGGAGCACCAAAATGAAATCCATACAGACATGAGCGAATGTGCAGACTTTGCACAGTCATCCAAAGTTGGAATTGAACCTTACTTTGATCAGTAAGTTTGTGAATGATACAAAGATGGCTGGACTTGTGGGTAGTGATGAACATTGTCAGAGAATACAGCAGGATATAGATAGGCTGGAAAATTGGGCGGAGAAATGGCAGATGAAATTTAATCCAGATAAATGCGAAGTGATGCATTTCATAGAACATAGAACATAGAACATTACAATGCAGAACAGGCCCTTCGGCCCAGGATGTTGCGCCGACCAGTTACAAAAACAATGACCCACTAGCCTAAACTAATCAAATTTCGGTAGAACTAATGTAGGGGGGAGCTATACAATAAATGGCTGAACCATCAGGAGTATAGACACACAGAGGGACCTGGGGATGCTAGTCCACAGATCCTTAAAGGTGGCAGCACAGGTGGAGAAGGTGGTGAAGAAGGCATATGGCATGCCTGCCTTTATAGGACGGGGTATAGAGTATAAAAATTGGCGTCTGATGTTACAGCTGTAAAGAATGTTGGTTAGGCCACATTTGGAATACTGCATCCAGTTCTGGTCGCCGCACTACCAGAAGGACGTGGAGGCTTTGGAGAGAGTGCAGAGAAGGTTTACCAGGATGTTGCCTGGTATGGAGGGTCTTAGCTATGAGGAGAGATTGGGTAAACTGGGGTTATTCTCCCTGGAAAGACGGAGGATGAGGGGAGACCTAATAAAGGTGTATAAAATTATGAAGGGCATAGATAGGGTGAACAGTGGGAAGCTTTTTCCCAGGTCGGAGGTGACAAACACAAAGGGTCACAGGTTCAAGGTGAGGAGGGGGGGTGCGAGGTTTAACACAGATGTCAGAGATACACAGATGTATTTTACACAGAGGGTGGTGGGGGCCTGGAATGCACTGCCAAGCAGGGTGGTGAAGGCGGAAACTCTGGGATCGTTTAAGGCTTATCTGGACAGCCACATGAGCAGACTGGGAATGGAGGAAATACAGAAGAATGGTCAAGTTGGACCAATGAACAGTGCAAGCTTGGAGGGCCGAAGGGCCTGTTTCCTGTGCTGTATTGTTTTGTTCTGAGTCCCTAGTGCTGTGCAGCAGCAATGCCACCGTGCTGTCCTTATGCAGACAGATTTCTGAGTACAGTAATCATTAAGAACTTCAACTTTCCAATTACCAGTTGGGATATTAACAGTGTGAAGGGCACAGAGAGTAAAAATCTTGAGCTGCATTCAAGAGAATTTTTTTAGCCAGCATGGACAAGCCCAACAAGAGGGGATGCAATTCTAGGTTAAGTCAGGAAATGCAACTGGCAGTGGATGAAGTAGCCGTGGGGACCATTTTAGAGACATAATGATTTAGCATCATTATGGTAAAGGACAAAGATAGAATGTTCTAAACTGGGGCAAGACACATTTTCCAAAGCTGAGAAAGTGGACTGGATACAGATATTAGAAAGAAAAGCTGTGTCAAATCAATGGGAGGCATTCACAGGTGTAACTCTGGAGGCACAGTGTAAACATATCCCCACAAAGAAATGGCTTGGAATACATCATTAATCTATACAACGCCAAAAATGGATTGTGTTCCAGAATGTTAAAGGAAGCCAGTGAGAAAATAGCGATGCTTTGAGAATAATTTTCCAACCCAGAGATTTGAAATTCTGTAAATGTTGTACCATTGCAGTTGTAAATGCGCCTAGTTTGGGGGCGTTTAAGAGATCCCTGGATAGGTTTATGGATGGAAAGGGTTTGGTTTAGGTTGGAGGGTCATTGTTTGTTAACTGGTTGGCGCAACATCGTGGGCCGAAGGGCCTGTTCTGCGCTGTAATAAAAGAACAAAGAACAATCCAGCACAGGAAACAGGCCCTTCGGCCCAACGAGCTCGCGCCGCCACATCACCCTGCACCTATTCTACCCTGCATATCTATGAATGGAACCCTAGTCAGTCAGATTCAGGGAAGAAATAGTGTCAATTTGGTAAAAACCAATTAGGCTGAGAGCACATCTTTGGGGTGTGGGAGGAAACCGGAGCGCCCGGAGGAAACCCACGCAACCACAGGGAGAATGCGCAAACTCCCACAGACACAGGCCCAAATCCATGTGCCTGCACAGTCAGCAGTGCTAGTCACTGAGCTGTTGCGGCGCCCATCTACCGGTCCAGGATCAAGCACACACACCGACACGAAGTTCTAGGCCACTCCTGGAACTTCCAAGAGCAGCCCAGGCACGACCCGCCGTGTGCATGCCCCTCGTTTGACACGAGGTGGACCTCCACCTGTGGAATGTTCTATGTTCTATGTTTAAAAAGAGTGTTGAGGGACAGGCCAGAAAATGATAGGCCAGTCAGTCTGACCTCAATGGTGAGCAAATTATTGGAAACAACTCTGAAAGGCAGGATAAACTGTCACTTAGGAAGACACAGATTGAACATAGAACATAGAACATTACAGCGCAGAACAGGCCCTTCGGCCCATGATGTTGCGCCGACCAGTTGCAAAACAATGACCCACTAGCCTAAACTAATCCCTTTTCGTCCATAAACCTATCCACAGATCTCTTAAACGCCCCAAACTAGGCGCATTTACAACTGCAGCTGGCAGGGCATTCCAGTCCCTCACCACCCTCTGGGTAAAGAACCTACCCCTGACATCAGTCCTATAACTACTCCCCCTTAATTTAAACAAGGATAGTCAGCATGGTTTTGTTAGGGAAAGATTGTTTTTTATTAACTTAATAGAATTTTTTAAAGAAGTAACAAGAAGGATTGATGAGGGTAGTGTAGTGGATGTAGTCTACATGGATTTTAGCGAGGCATTTGACAAGGTCCCACATGAGAGACTGGTCAGAAAAGTGAGATCCCATAGAATATTGCAGAAGTGGGAGGGGGGGGATTCTTTCAGGTAGAATATAGGGGAAGGTGACAGGTTGCATCCAAAATTGGCTCAGTGACAGGAAACAAATGATGGATGTTTTTGTGAATGGAAACCAGTTTCCGATGATACTTTGCAGGGATCAGTGTTGGGGCCCTTGTTGTTTGTTGTATAGATTAATAGAACATAGAACATTACAGCACAAACAGGCCCTTCGGCCCTCGAGTTGCGCCGATCGCATCAACCCCACCAATCTATAGACCTATCTATAACCCCCAATCCCATTAAACCCCATATACTCATCCAGAAGTCTTTTAAAAGACCCCAGCGAGTTCGCCTCCACCACCGACGACGGCAGGCGATTCCAATCACTCACTACCCTCTGAGTGAAAAACTTACCCCTAACATCACCTCTGTACTTCCCTCCCCGCACCTTAAATCTGTGTCCTCTCGTAGCGACCATTTCAACCCGGGGAAATAGCCTCTGAGAGTCCACCCTATCTATTCCTCTCAACATTTTATAAACTTCTATCAGGTCGCCTCTCAACCTTCGCCTCTCCAGGGAAAAGAGTCCCAGCTCCCTCAACCTATCTTCATAAGGCATGCCTCCAGTCCAGGCAACATCCTTGTAAATCTCCTCTGCACCCTTTCAATAGCTTCTACGTCTTTCCTATAGTGAGGCGACCAGAACTGCGCACAGTACTCCAAATGAGGCCTGACGAGGGTCCTGTAAAGTTGCAGCATTACCTCCCGACTCCTAAACTCAATCCCTCGATTAATGAAGGCCAGTACACCATTACGCCTTCTTGACCACCTCTTCCACCTACGAGGCCGATTTAAGAGTCCTGTGAACCCGGACCCCGAGATCCTTCTGCTCTTCAACGCTACTAAGACCCCTGCCCTTAATAGTGTACTCGTTCATCCCGTTGGTTCTGCCGAAATGGACTACTACACATTTATCCGCGTTGAAGTCCATCTGCCACTTCTCCGCCCATTCCTGCATCCTATCTATGTCCTGCTGCAACTTTTGACATCCTTCCAGACCATCCACAACACCGCCGACCTTCGTGTCATCAGCGAATTTGCTAACCCATCCCTCCACTTCCTCATCCAGGTCATTTATGAAAATGACAAACAACAAGGGTCCCAGAACAGATCCCTGGGGCACCCCACTGGTGACTGACCTCCATTCCGATAAAGACCCATCCACAACCACTCTCTGCCTTCTGCAGGCAAGCCAGTTCTGGATCCACAAGGCCAAAGGCCCTTGGATCCCATGCCCTCTCACCTTCTCAAGAAGTCTTGCATGGGGGACCTTATCAAAAGCCTTGCTGAAGTCCATGTACACTACGTCCACGGCACTTCCTTCGTCAATGTGTTCAGTCACATTATCGAAGAACTCAACTAGGCTCGTAAGGCACGACCTGCCCTTGACAATGATGTAGATTGAAATGATGTCAAGATAAAGGGGGGGCGGTTTAGAACGGAGTTGAGGAGGAACTTCTTCACTCAAAGGGTGGTGAGTCTCTGGAATTCTCTGCCGTTGAAGTGGTGGAGGCTGCCTCGCTAAATATTTTTAAGAAACGGGTTGATGGGTTTTTGATAAGAGAAGGGATTAAGGGTTATGGGGAGAGGGCGGGAAGGTGGAGCTGAGTCACGACAGATCAGCCATGATCTTATTGAATGGCGGGGCAGGCTCGAAGGGCCAGATGGCCCTACTCCTGCTCCTATTTCTTATGTTCTTATGTTCTTATGAAATGTGGGAGGTATGGTAGGGAAGTTGCAGATGACAGAAAAATTGCACATGTAGTTGATGGTGAAGAGGATAACTGTTGACTCCAGAATGATATCAATGGTTTGGTTGAATAGACAGAGAAGTGGCAAATGGAATTTAATTCAGAGAAGTGTGAGGTAATGCATTGGTGGGGGGGCGGGGTGCAAACAAAGCAAAGAAATACATAATAAACGGGAGGATATTGAGAGGAATTGAGGAAGTGAGGGACCTTGGAGTGCAAAAATATGCTGTTGGTATGGCTTGGGTACCGAAGATTATGTGGAAACTTGAATGCACTTGGTGAGCCAAGGCAGAGGAGAGATTGAAATCCTGGAGGTGGATCTTTGGTGAAGGCACTTAGAGAAAGCACTTTTTGGGAAGATTTCAAAGCATGCTCTTCAAGAGTAGGGTTTGGAAACAGAGTTCAGTGAGACCAGTTGCCTAATAGTGTGACAAGAACATGGGGCGAGGGGGTGGTGGGCTGGCATTGTCGCTTAGTTTCAGAGTGTAGCATGTCTGACCACATTTTACCTGTTAGTTTACATAGAATCTGTGAGAGCATTCGAATGTAAAATATATTTCATAACTTGTATAACCTTTATAAATCTGTTTATATCAGGGCTGGGATAAAGCAGTAGTGTATTATGGTTAATCATTTTCATATCTAATACATATTTTATTCTTTTTTAAAAGTTAATTGGCAGTTCTGTGACTCGGTTCATTCATGTTTCTGAACAAAAGATGAAAGTTGCAATCTATCGAGCCAGGGTCCACTCTGGGACGTGACTGTTCAATAGTTACATCAGCTGGGATTATAATGGACTCCACTCCTGTAAAAGCAGAATTCACAGATCTGGCACCAAATCAGAGACAGCACTGATCCCAGTTTCCAGTCTGGGGCTACTAATGAGTCTCACAGCTGGAAAAATCTGATCATTGCTATTAGACCAGCCGTGCCACCAGTCCGTGGTTCTGTAGCTCCAGTGAGTGGGCGCAGCCTCCTGATTCTCGCCATCTTTTGGAGCATGACTTCACCCTGAGATTACACTGGTAGATGGGTGGAAGGCTCGCCTATGGTGCCCAGGACATTCCTCTAGTGAGGCAGCGAATTTACTGGCAGGACCTGATGGCCAGTAGAACATGAGGAGCAACCCACCTCCTGTAAGCCTTGCATTTGGCTGAAACTTCAAAGCCCGAACAGTATTGAAGGTGATGCAGGAAGTTATTTTTCTTTATTCTTTAATGGGATGTGGTGTTACTGGCAAGTTTATCTTCTGTTGCCCATCCCAAATTGCTTTTCAGGACACAGTTAAGAATTAGTCACATTGCTGTGGGTCTGGAGTTACACGTAGGTGAGATAGGAGAAAGATGGAAGGTTTCCTTCTCTAAAGGTCATTAACGAACCAGATTTTTACAACAGTCAATGATAGTTTCATGTCACAATTACTGAAACTAGCTTTATGTTCCAGATTTATTAATTAAATTTATGGAGTTAATGGAGATAATGCTGCTTTCATACCAGGGACTGTTGATTACTGTAAATTTTACACTAATTTTGTATGTTGTTGCCCATGGACTTTAAAAATGTACTCTTGTGAGTCATCTTTATTGTCCATCTGTAATTGCCCTCAGAGTAGTGACCAACCTTCTCAACAACTGAGTGACTTACTTAGCCATTTAAGAGGGCAGTTCTGTGGGTCTGGAGTCACATGTAGGCCAGAGTGGGAAAGAGCAGCAGATTTTCCTCCTTTAAGAACAAGAACAAACTAGAATAGTTTGGACACTCTGGACATCGTTAATGAAATTATCTTTTTATTCCAGTTTATTTAATTCACTGAATGAAAGGTCAGGTGGTTAAGGTTGCAGTAGGTGAACATGTGGCTCACAGTGACCACAACTCGGTCTACTTTAGGATACGAATGGAAAAAGATGAGAGCTGTCCTAAGGGGAGGGTGCTAAATTGGGGGAAGGCTAGATACAGCCGGATTAGGCAGGAGCTTAGGGATACAGACTGGGATAGGCTGTTGGAAGGCAAGACCACGTTAGGCATGTGGGAGTCTTTCAAGGGAAAACTGAAATGATTGAGGAAAGGCATGTGCCGGTTAAGAGGAAGGATGGGAAAGGTAGGATTGGAGAGCCGTGGATTACTAGAGATATTGAGGACTTGGTCGGGAAGAAACGAGAGGCGTATGTTAGGTCTAAGCAACTGGGAACGGAGAGACCATTGGAGGAATACAGAGAGAGTAGGAGGGATCTCAAATGGGGAGTTAGGAGGACAAAAAGAGGGCATGAAATGGCTTTGGCAGGTAGGATTAAGGAAAATCCAAAGGCGTTTTCCTCCTATGTCAGGAACAAAAGGGTGGTTAGAAGAAAAATCGGTCCTCTCAGGGACAGAGGAGGGGAATTGTACATAGAGTCTGAGGGAATGGGAGAGATCCTGAATGAATACTTTGCGTCAGTATTCACGAAAGAGAGGGGCCTGATGTCTGGTACAGTCTTCGAGGGAGAAGGAACTATCCATTACGAGGGAAGAGGTGTTAGGGCTTTTAGGTAGCATTAAAACTGATAAATCTTCGGGGCCTGATGGCATTTATCCTAGGCTGCTTAGGGAGGCGAGAGATGAAATCTGGGCCTCTGATGCAAATCTTTGTCTCTTCTTTAGACACAGGTGAGGTCCCAGAGGACTGGAGGATAGGGAACGTGGTACTGTTGTTTCAAAAGGGTAGGAGGGATAACTCGGTAACTATAGGCCGGTGAGCTTAACATCAGTGGTAGGTAAGTTGATGGAGAGGATTCTTAGGGATAGGATGTATGAGCACTTACAGTGTTGCGATCTGATTAAGGATATGCAGCATGGCTTTGTAAAGGGGAAGTCTTGCCTTACGAATCTGGTAGAATTCTTTGAGGAGGTGACAAAAACGGTCGATGAAGGACGAGCTGTTGATGTCGTCTATATAGGTTTCAGTAAGGCGTTTGACAAAGTTCCTCATGGTAGGTTGGTTGAAAAGGTTAAGGCTCATGGAATACAAGGCCAGGTATCTAGATGGGTTGAGAGCTGGCTTGGTAAGAGGAGACAGAGAGTAGTAGTGAAGGGGTCCTTTTCTAGCTGGAGGTCTGTCACTAGTAGTGTGCCACAGGGCTCAGTACTGGGACCTCTTCTCTTTGTAGTGTATATAAATGACTTGTAAAAGGGAATAAGTGGTGTGATCAGCAAATTTGCAGATGACACTAAGATGGCTGGATTGGCGGGCAGTGAGGAGCAATGTCTGGCAATACAACAGGATATAGATAGGTTGGTATATTGGGCAGATATGTGGCAAATGGCGTTTAATCCTGATAAATGTGAGGTGATGCATTTTGGCCGAAATAATGTAAGGGGGAGTTATGTGATAAAGGGTAAGCCTATAAAGAGTCTAGAAATGCAGCGGGACCTGGGGATGCAAGTGCACAAGTCTTTGAGGGTGGCAGTACAAGTGGAGAAGGCCGTGAAGGAAGCTTATGGTATGTTAGCCTTTATAGGAAGGGGTATAGAATATAAGAGCTGGAGTCTAATGTTGCAGTTGTATAGAACGTTGGTTAGGCCGCATTTGGAGTACTGCGTACAGTTCTGGTCACCTTACTACCGGAAGGACGTGGAGACCCTGTAGAAACTGCAGAGGAGGTTTACCAGGATGTTGCCTGGTATGGAAGGACTGGGTTATGAGGAAAGATTGAGCAAATTGGGGCTGTTTTCCCTTGAAAGATGGTGACTGAGGGGGGATCTAATAGAGGTATGTAAGATTATGAAGGGTATAGATAGAGTAAACAGTGGTAAGCTTTTTCCTATGTTAGAAACACGAGGGGCCATGGGCTTAAGGTGAGGGAGGAGAGGTATAACACGGACGTTAGAGGGAGGTTTTTCACACAGAGGGTAGTGGGGGTATGGAATGCTCTGCCAAGTAAGGTGGTGGAGGCAGGCACGCTAAAGTTGTTTAAGAATTACTTAAATAGGCACATGAGTGGGTTGGAGATGGAGGGATATAGGAGATTGTTTTAAATAAGGTTCAGTAGCCTTGGGACGTCCCTGGTAATGTAAAAGGATGTGGAATGATGTTAATGTTTTTCTCTTTTAATTCACAGGTTTTAAGTCGGTCCGCCTTGTTGTCCAACAAGGGGCATACACATGATGGGTCATACAAGGGCTGCTCTTGGATGTTCGAGAATAACGTAGTACTTCATGTCGTTAGTGTTCGCTTAAACTGGACCAGATGCTAGGCAACATGGCAGCTCAGTGACTATCGCTGTTTGCTGTGCAGTCACATGGATTTGGGCCGGTGTCTGTGGGAGTTTGCGCATTTGGGCGGCACGGTAGCACAGTGGGTTAGCACTGCTGCTTCACAGCTCCAGGGTCCTGGGTTCAATTCCCGGCTCGGGTCACTGCCTGTGTGGAGTTTGCACATTCTCCTCGTGTCTGCGTGGGTTTTCTCCGGGTGCTCCGGTTTCCTCCCACAGTCCAAAGATGTGCGGGTTAGGTTCATTGGCTATGCTAAAAATTTCCCCTTAGTGTCCTGGGATGTGTAGGTTAGAGGGATTAGCAGGTAAATGTGTAGGGATATGGGGATAGGGTCTGGGTGGGATTGTGTTCGGTGCAGACTCGATGGGCCGAAGGGCCTGTTTCTGCACTGTAGGGTTCGATGGTTTCTATGGTTTCTATGGTTTCTATGGTTTCTATGGTTTCTATGGTTCTCCCCGTGCTTGCGTGGGTTTTCTCCGGATGCTCCGGTTTCCTCCCACACCCGAAAGATGTGCTATTAGGCTGATTGGAGGTAATAAATTTTCCCTAAATTAGTTTACTCTCAATGTGGAATGACATAAGCATAGATAAGGGTCATGGGGGGAGGGGGGGACTGGTAATGTTACAATGGCAGCGCGGTCTCGTTGGGCCGAAGGGACTGTTTCCGGGCTGTTTTTGTTCTTTGAATTCAAATTCTTCAGCTGCTGGTTGGGCTTTGAAACTCATGTCTCTAGATCATTAATTCAGGCTGGTGCAGTGATCGACACTAAACTGCATAACCAGATTAATATAATAAGACACAGAAAAGTAATTTTAAAAAGCAACTGAAGATACCCCAGTTAAAAAATTGGAAACAACCACAAATATTCCCATGAACTATTTATCTCACACCATAGTCGAGTCATGAATAATCATTTACCTTCTGAGTAAAATTACTAGACGGCCTGTTGTTCGACACATTAATTTCAACAAATAAAACAGATCCAAGACGATTAGAAAGATGATAGAAGGATGGGAGGAGATGAGGGCCTTAATGCGATTACTGTCACTAGAGAGGTACTGCTTTATAGACTAATGGGACTGAAGGTAGACAAGTCCCCGGGACCAGATGGAATGCATCCCAGGGTTCTGAAAGAAATGGCAGAGATAATAGCAGATTATAGTAATTATTTATCAAAATTCGCTGGACTGCGGGGAAGTGCCGGAAGATTGGAAAATGGCTAATGTTACGCCGCTGTTTAAAAAAGGTAGCAGACAAAAGGCAGGGAATTATAGGCCGGTTAGTACAACGTCTTTAGTTGGAAAAATGCTAGAATCCGTCATCAAAGAAGAAATAGCGAGGCAGCTAGAAAAGAATGGTTTGATCGAGCAGACGCAGCACGGATTTGTTAAGGAGAAGTTGTGTTTGACGAATTTATTGGAATTCTATGAGGATGTGACGACTAGTGCGGTAGACAGAGGGGAACTGGTGGATGTGGTGTTTTTAGATTTTCAAAAGGCGTTTGATAAGGTGCCTCACAAAAGGTTGCTACAGAAGGTTAGGGTGCATGGAGTTGGGGGTAAGGTGTTAGCATGGATAGAGAATTGGCTGTCTAATAGGAAGCAGAGAGTTGGGGCGGCACGGTAGCACAGTGGTTAGCACTGCTGCTTCACAGCTCCAGGGTCCTGGGTTCGATTCCCGGCTCGGGTCACTGCCTGTGTGGAGTTTGCACATTCTCCTCGTGTCTGCGTGGGTTTTCTCCGGGTGCTCCGGTTTCCTCCCACAGTCCAAAGATGTGCGGGTTAGGTTCATTGGCTATGCTAAAATTGCCCCTTAGTGTCCTGGGATGTGTAGGTTAGAGGGATTAGCAGGTAAATGTGTAGGGATATGGGGATAGGGTCTGGGTGGGATTGTGTTCGGTGCAGACTCGATGGGCCGAAGGGCCTGTTTCTGTACTGTAGGGTTCTATGTTCTATGTATCAATGGGTGCTATTCTGGTTGGCAATTGCTGACAAGTGGAGTGCTGCAGGGATCGGTGCTGGGACCTCAGCTATTTACCATTTATATAGATGATCTGGAGGAGGGGGCTGAGTGTAGGGTAATGAAATTTGCTGATGACACAAAGATGAGTGGAAAAGCAAATTGCGTGGAGGGTGTGGAAAGTCTGCAGAGAGATCTGGATAGGCTGAGCGAGTGGGTGAGGACCTGGCAGATGGAGTATAATGTTAACAAATGTGAGATTATCCACTTTGGTAGAAATAATAGTAGGAGGGATTATTGTTTAAAATGCAAAAAGCTGCAGCTTCCAAGGCGCAGAGGGACCTGGGAGTTCTTGTGGACAAATTGAAAAAACCCAGTCTGCAGGTGCAGCAGGTGATCAAGAAAGTGAATGGAATGTTATAGTGAGGGGGATAGAATATAAAAGCAGGGAGGTCTTGCTGCAACTGTACAGGGTACTGGTGAGGCCGCAGCTGGAGTACTGTGTGCAGTTTTGGTCACCGCACTTGCGGAAGGATATATTGGCCTTGGAGGGAGTGCAGAGGAGGTTCAATAGGCTGATACCGGAGATGAGTTTGGGGGCGTTTAAGAGATCTGTGGATAGGTTTATGGACGAAAAGGGCGCTGTAATGTTCTATGTTCTATGAGGGGGTTAGCTTCTGAAGAGAGATTGAATAGGCTGGGTCTGTACTCGTTTGAGTTTAGAAGGCTGATGGGGGGATCTTATAGAGACATATAAGATAATGAAAGGGATAGATAGGGTAGAGGTGGAGAGATTCTTCCCGCTTAGAAAGGATAGCAGGACAAGAGGTCACAGCCTCAAGATAAGGGGGGGGGCAGTTTAGATCAGAGTTGAGGAGGAACTTCTTCACTCAAAGGGTGGTGAATCTCTGGAGTGATGGCAGCTACCTCGCTGAATATATTTAAGTCACGGGTAGATAGGTTTCTGATAGACAGGGGAATTAAGGGTTATGGGGAGAAAGCGGGAAAGTGGAACTGATCCACTTCAGATCAGCCATGATCTTATTGAATGGCGGGGCAGGCTCGAAGGGCTAGATGGCCTACTCCTGCTCCTATTTCTTATGTTCTTATTAGATTGCTTCAGATGGATTCTTGTTCACTTCATCCCATATGCGGTTTATCTGGTTAACCTCATGTTCAAAAGCTGCAATAAATAATATTTAGAAAGCATTAATTCTAGACATTGATGAAATGTACATAAGTGTGAAGAGTAGCCTCTGTATAAGTACCTGGTAAAGGATTATGTCCAGGCCATTGGGAGAACCCAAGCTTCAAAGTAATGTCCATTCTCTTGTACATTTCCTCCTTCAATTTGTCCTAAATATGAAAAAGATTATGAGATATTGTTTCCGTTCTCTATTCTGCAAAATACGATCTACTTCATACTTGGTATAAAGATGCCATTGGACTAAGGTGGGCCAAGTAAGAAGTCTCACAACAGTAGGTTAAAGTCTGACAGGTTTATTTGGTATCAAAACAGCCAATACCTGATGAAGAAACAGTGCTCCGAAAGGTTGTGACGCCAAATAAACCTTTAACTTGGAGTAGTGGGACTTCTTACTGTACTTCATATGTGGTATAGTCACATTGAGCATATATTACCCAATATAGAACAGTGTATATTTCAGTAAGTGTATATGACGCAATATGGAACAGTGTGTATTTCATTGCGTAAATTACGTGAAGTGGAACAATGTGTATTTCAGTAAGTGTACATTATCCAATATGGAACAGAGGGTATTTCAGTAAGTATGTAATATGGAGATGGAAAAGTATGTATTTCATTGTGTACATTATACGTTATGGAACAGTGTGTACTTCAGAAAGTGTACATTACGCGATATGGAACAGTGTGTATTAGGGCGGCACGGTAGCACAGTGAATTAGCACTGATGCTTCACAGCTCCAGGGTCCTGGGTTCGATTTTCGGCTCGGGTCACTGCCTGTGTGGAGGTTGCACATTCTCCTCGTGTCTGCGTGGGTTTCCTCCGGGTGCTCCGGTTTCCTCCCACAGTCCAAAGATGTGCAGGTTAGGTTGATTAGCTGTGCTAAGAAATTGCCCCTTAGTGTCCAGGGATGTGTAGGTTAGAGGGATTAGTGGGTAAAATATGTAGGGATATGGGGGTAGGGCCTGGGTGGGATTGTGTTCAGTGTAGACTTGATGGGCCAAAGGGTCTCTTTCTGCACTATGAATTCTATTTCAGGAAGTGTATGGTACGCAATACAGAACAGTGTGTCTTTCAAAAAGTGTACATTACGTGATACGGAACAGTGCATATTTCAGTAAATGTACATTATGGAACAGTATGTATTTCAGGAAGTGTACATTACATGTTGTTCTTATGTTCTTATGTACGCGATATGGAACAGTATGCATGTCAGAGAGTGTACATTACCTGATATGGAACAGTGTGTATTTCAATAAATGTAAATTATGCGATATAGATTAGCATGTGTTTCAGTAAGTGTACATTACGCAATAAGGAACAGCGTGTATTTCAATAAGTGTACAGTATGCGATATGAAACAGTGTGTATTTCAGTAAGTGTACATTATGTGATATAGAATAATGCGTATTTCAAGAAAGTGTACATAACTTGAGAGGAAACCCATGCAGACATGGAGAGAACGTGCTGACTCTGTACAAACAGTGGCCCAAGCCAGGAATCAAACCCGGGTCCCTGGTGCTGTGAGACGGCAGTGCTAACCATGACCTTTATTTTGTGTACATTACCCGATATGAAACACAGTTTCAGTATATGCATATAATCCAACATGGAACACACTTGATGGAATTCTCGCAAAAATTTCTAAGTGACATAAAGATGAGACTGATGGAATGATCCACACCAGTCTCTCTGGTACGGGGTTATGCAGGGGAGGGCTATGCAAAGGGGGAGCTCCACAAGGGGAGCAACTATGCAAGGGGGTGTTCGGCATGGGGGAGGGTGTGCAAGGATGAGGGGGAGTTGGGGGTCATGATTTGGAGATGCCGGCGTCTTAAACCTGGTGTTGTCAGACTTCTTACTGAGTTAGGGGGTCTGCTAGGGGACTCATTGAGAGGATCCCAATGTCAGCAACCCATGTTTGTGTGAGGGGAGAATATGCTACAGATGCTGAGGGGGTGGGGCAGGAGTTCCTGGCCGGGGGTGGGGGGGGGGGGCAGGTCTGAAGTCTGTGGGGGGGTGGATAAGGGGGGATAGCAGGAGGTCTCCTGGTTCATTGGGAGATCAGGGCGCCCTATGCAATTTGTGCAGTACTGAGGGGGCAGAGGCTAGGCAAAGCCAGCTGCAGGCATAAATCTCCCAGCTGTCAGAAAGACACAATGTGGGGAAACTGCAATGCCAAACTCGCCCAAATAACTGCTGTGAAACACTCCCGTTTTCAGACTTTTATGACACCTGATTGCCACCACCATCATCAGCATTCTGGGATCTTTCCCATACAGTTAGAGCATCAACGGGGATCGTAACACAGGGTAGATATAGTGCAGATGTTTCCCCTTGTTAGACATTCTAGAACAAGAGGCCATAGTTTTATACTAAGGGGTGGCAGATTTAAAACACAATGGGAAGGAATGACTTCACTCAAAGGATTGTGAATCTGTGGAATTCTCTACCCAGAGTGCAATAAACACTAAACAAATTTGAGGAGAAGGATAGATTTTGAATTGGTAGCAAACTGAAGGATTATGGGGAACAGACGGGAAAGTGGATCCATTCATAGATATGCAGGGTAGAATAGGTGTAGGGTGGTGTGGCGGCGCGGGCTCGTTGGGCCGAAGGGCCTGTTTCCTGTGCTGGGTTGTTCTTTGTTCTTTGTTCTTTGTAGTGGAGATGTGGCTGAGATGCATGAGTAGATTAACCGATAAGTGTGTATTTGAGTGTGTGTACGCTACCCAATATGGAACGCAGTTGTGTACTTCAGTGTGTGTATGTTACCTGATGTCGAATGCAGTGTGTATTTCAAAATGTGTACATGACTCCATATGTGCATATGGAATTATGTGGATATATATGCACATATCCTCGTGTATATTTCAGTCTGCGTAAAGTATCTAATATGTATGTGTGTTTCATTATGTGTATATTACTTGATAAGGATTGCAGTGTGTATTTGAGAACTGCTATGTATAAAGTATTATTAATTTAAAAAACACCTTCAGTTTAATGAATTGCTCCATCACTTTGGCTGCTGCATCTTTGAAAATGTCCTTCTCTTGTTCGACACGCTCAATTAATATTTTCTGCATGGCCAATACAATTCCTGCACCTTTCTTCTGTGCAGCTTCTGCAATGTAAGAAACCTTTGGTATTTATTCTTGTCTTGAGAACATCACTGGCTAGGCCAGCATTTATAACCCAATTGTCCTTGGGGAAGTGATGATAAACTTGCTTTTAAAACCTTTGCTCTAATTGTGGTCAGACCCCTTGGCATTCTGATTTGGTAAGAAATCTCACACCAGTTTAAGTCCAAAGGTTTATGTGGTAGCAAAAGCCACTAGCTTTTAGAGTGCTGCTCCTTTGTCAGGTAAGTGGGATTCTGTTCACAAACATATAGAACATAGAACATAACAGCGCAGAACAGGCCCTTCGGCCCACGATGTTGCGCCGACCAGTTACAAAAACAATGACCCACTAGCCTAAACCAATCCCTTTTCATCCATAAACCTATCCACGGATCTCTTAAACGCCCCCAAACTAGGCACATTTACAACTGCAGCAGGCAGGGCATTCCAGTCCCTCACCACCCTCTGGGTAAAGAACCTACCCCTGACATCCGTCCTATAACTACCACCCCTTAATTTAAAGCTATGCCCCCTCGTGCTAGCTTTCTCCATCTGAGGAAAAAGGCTATCACTATCCACCCTATCTAAACCTCTAATCATCTTATATGTTTCAATAAGGTCTCCTCGTAGCTGCCTTTTTTCCAGCGAAAACAATCCCAAATCCCTCAGTCTCTCCTCATAGGACCTCCCCTCCATACCTGGCAACATCCTGGTAAACCTCCTCTGCACCCTCTCCAATGCCTCCACATCCTTCCTGTAATGTGGGGACCAGAACTGCACACAGGGTAGTACCACACTTGGAGTACCAAGTGCGGCCGCACCAGAGTTTTGTACAGTTGCAACATGACGTTGTGGCTCCTAAATTCAATCCCCCTACCAATAAACGCCAAGACACCGTATGCCTTCCTAACAACCTTATCTACTTGATTCCCAACTTTCAGGGATTTATACACATATACACCCTCTATTCGACAACACTATTCAGAGTCCTACCATTAGCCCTATACTCTACACATCTGTTATTCCTGCCAAAGTGAATTACCTCACACTTTTCCGCATTAAACTCCATCCACCACCTCTTGGCCCAGTTCTGCAACTTGTCCAAGTCTCTCTGTAAACTATGACACCCCTCTTCACAATCTACCACACCTCCGACTTTGGTATCATCAGCAAATTTACTAATCCACCCAACTGTACCCTCATCCAGATCATTAATAAAAATTACAAACAGCAGTGGCCCCAAAACAGATCCCTGAGGCACACCACTCGTAACCGAACTCCATGACGTATAATTTCCATCAACCACCACCCTCTGTCTCCTATCTGCTAGCCAATTCCTGATCCAATTAACTAAATCACCCCAATCCCATACATCTGCATTTTCTGCAGAAGCCTTCCATGGTGAACCTTATCAAACGCCTTACTAAAGTCCTTATATACCACGACAATTCCCCATCCACCTCTTTGGTCACTTTTTCAAAAAACTCAATAAGGTTAGTAAGGCACGTCCTACCCTTCACAAAACCGTGCTGACTATCTCCAATCAATTCATTACTCTCTAAATAAATCCTATCCCTAATAATTTTTTCTAATACTTTGCCCACAACAGAAGTAAGACTCACCGGTCTATAATTCCCAGGGAAGTCTCTATTCTCCTTCTTAAACAATAGGACAACATTCGCTATCCTCCAGTCTTCTGGCACTATACCTGTG
This sequence comes from Prionace glauca, assembly GCA_037974335.1. Taxonomy (NCBI): domain Eukaryota; kingdom Metazoa; phylum Chordata; class Chondrichthyes; order Carcharhiniformes; family Carcharhinidae; genus Prionace; species Prionace glauca. Next base: position 50,001,107 of record CM075744.1, on the reverse strand, counting down.
ACCAACAACGACCTGAAGATCAGAGCCAGAGGCTCCACAATCGCCTTTCTTGCCTCCCAGAGAATCCTAGGGTAAATCCCGTCCGGCCCAGGGGACTTATCTATTTTCAAACCCTCAAGAATATCTAGCACATCCTCCTTATATGAACATAAGAAATAGGAGCAGGAGTAGGCCATCTAGCCCTTCGAGCCTGCCCCGCCATTCAATAAGATCATGGCTGATCTGTCGCTGTTCAGTTCCACTTTCCCACCCTCTCCCCATAACCCTTAATCCCCTCTCTTATCAAAAACCCATTAAAATATTTAGCGAGGCAGCCTCCACCACTTCAACGGGCAGAGAATTCCAGAGATTCACCACCCTTTGAGTGAAGAAGTTCCTCCTCAATTCCGTTCTAAACCGCCCCCCCTTTATCTTGAGGCTGTGCCCCCTAGTCCTACTGTCTTTTTTGAGCGGGAAGAGTCTTTCCACCTCTATCCTATCTATCCCATTCATCATCTTATACGTCTCAATGAGATCTCCCCTCATTCTTCTAAACTCTAACGAGTACAAGCCTAGTTTATTCAGCCTCTCCTCATAGCTCAACCTCCTCAACTCCGGTATCAGCCTAGTAAACCTCCTCTGCACTCCCTCCAAGGCCAAAATATCTTTATGCAGGTGTGGTGCCCAAAACTGCACACAGTACTCCAGCTGCGGCCTCACCAATGCCCTATACAGCTGCAGCAAGACCTCCCTACTTTTATATTCAATCCCCTTCGCTATGAAGGCCAGCATCCCATTCGCCTTCCTGACCACCTGCTGCACCTGCAAGCTGGGTTTTTGCGACTCATGCACAAGGCCCCCGAGGTCCCTCTGCACCGTCGCCTGCTGCAGTTTTTCGCCCCGGAAGTAATAGTCCTATCCAGTTTACAACCCTGTAACCCAGTGTTCTCCACAACTACATTTACGTCTCCCTGCGTAAATACTGAAGAGAAATATTGGTTCAATGCCTCTCCAATCTCTTCTGGTTCCACACATAACTTCCCTCTGCTGTCTCTGACTGGCCCTAATCTTGCCCTAACCAATCTTTTGTTCTTAACATATCTAAAAAAAGCCTTAGGATTCTCCTTAATCCTATCAGCCAAAGTCTTCTCATGTCCTCTTTTAGCTCTTTTAACTCACTCTTTAACTCCCTCCTGGCTAATCTATAGCTTTCCAGTGCACTACCTGAGCCCTCAAGTCTCATCCAGGCATAAGCCTCCTTCTTCCTTTTAACCAGCAAATCAGCTTTTTTAGTGCACCACAGTTCCCTAGCTCGACCATTTCCTCCTTGCCTGACAGGGACATACATATCAAGGACTCGCAGTAGCTGGTCCTTGAATAAACTCCACATTTTGGATGTTCCCAGCCCCTGTAGGTTCCTAGTCCAACCTATGCTCCCTAATTCTCTCCTCATAGCCTCATAATTACCCTTCCCCCAGCTAAAACTACTGACCCGAGGTTCATGCCTATCCCTTTCCATCACTAAGGTGAACGTAACCGAATTGTGGTCACTATCACCAAAATGCACACCAACTTCCAAGTCTAGCACCTGGTCTGGCTCATTTCCCAGCACCTAACGGGAGGACTTTGAATAGTGTGGATGAGCAGAGGGATCTAGGTAGATGTGTACATAGATCCCTGAAAGTTGGGAATCAAGTAGAACATAGAACAGTAGATAAGGTTGTTAAGAAGGCATACGGTGTCTTGGCGTTTATTGGTAGGGGGATTGAATTTAGGAGTCGCAGCGTTATGTTGCAACTGTACACAACTCTGGTGCGGCCGCACTTGGAGTTTTGTGTGCAGTTCTGGTCCCCACATTACAGGAAGGATGTGGAGGCTTTGGAGAGGGTGCAGAGGAGGTTTACCAGGATGTTGCCTGGTATGGAGGGGAGGTCCTATGAGGAGAGGCTGAGGGATTTGGGGTTGTTTTCGCTGGAAAGAAGGCGGCTAAGAGGGGATCTTATTGAAACATATAAGATGATTAGAGGTTTAGATAGGGTGGATAGTGATAGCCTTTTTCCTCTGATGGAGAAATCTAGCACGAGGGGGCATGGCTTTAAATTAAGGGGGGGTAGTTATAGGACGGATGTCAGGGGTAGGTTCTTTACCCAGAGGGTGGTGAGGGATTGGAATGCCCTGCATGCTGCAGTTGTAAATGCGCCTAATTTGGGGGCGTTTAAGAGATCCGTGGATAGGTTTATGGACGAAAAGGGATTGGTTTAGGTTAGAACATAGAACATAGAACATTACAGCACAAACAGGCCCTTCGGCCCTCGAGTTGCGCCGATCGCATCAACCCCACCAATCTATAGACTTATCTATAACCCCCAATCCCATTAAACCCCATATACTCATCCAGAAGTCTTTTAAAAGACCCCAGCGAGTTCGCCTCCACCACCGACGACGGCAGCCGATTCCAATCACTCACCACCCTCTGAGTGAAAAACTTACCCCTAACATCACCTCTGTACTTCCCTCCCCGCACCTTAAATCTGTGTCCTCTTGTAGCGACCATTTCAACCCGGGGAAATAGCCTCTGAGAGTCCACCCTATCTATTCCTCTCAACATTTTATAAACTTCTATCAGGTCGCCTCTCAACTTTGCCTCTCCAGGGAAAAGAGTCCCAGCTCCCTCAACCTATCTTCATAAGGCATGCCTCCCAGTCCAGGCAACATCCTTGTAAATCTCCTCTGCACCCTTTCAATAGCTTCTACGTCTTTCCTATAGTGAGGCGACCAGAACTGCGCACAGTACTCCAAATGAGGCCTGACAAGGGTCCTGTAAAGTTGAAGCATTACCTCCCGACTCCTAAACTCAATCCCTCGATTAATGAAGGCCAGTACACCATACGCCTTCTTGACCACCTCCTCCACCTGCGAGGCCGATTTAAGAGTCCTGTGAACCCGGACCTCGAGATCCTTCTGCTCTTCAACGCTACTAAGACCCCTGCCCTTAATAGTGTACTCGTTCATCCCGTTGGTTCTGCCGAAATGGACGACTACACATTTATCCGCGTTGAAGTCCATCTGCCACTTCTCCGCCCATTCCTGCATCCTATCTATGTCCTGCTGCAACTTTTGACATCCTTCCAGACCATCCACAACACCGCCGACCTTCGTGTCATCAGCGAACTTGCTAACCCATCCCTCCACTTCCTCATCCAGGTCATTTATGAAAATGACAAACAGCAAGGGTCCCAGAACAGATCCCTGGGGCACCCCACTGGTGACTGACCTCCATTCCGAAAAAGACCCATCCACAACCACTCTCTGCCTTCTGCAGGCAAGGCAGTTCTGGATCCACAAGGCCAAAGGCCCTTGGATCCCATGCCCTCTCACCTTCTCAAGAAGTGTTGCATGGGGGACCTTATCAAAAGCCTTGCTGAAGTCCATGTACACTACGTCCACGGCACTTCCTTCGTCAATGTGTTCAGTCACATTATCGAAGAACTCAACTAGGCTCGTAAGGCACGACCTGCCCTTGACAAATCCATGCTGACTATTCCTGATCATGTCAAACCTCTCCAAATGCTCGTAAATCTTGTCCCTCAGAAGCCTCTCCATCAGCTTACCAACCACTGAGGTCAGACTCACCGGGCGGTAATTTCCCGGGCTATCTCTGTTCCCTTTCTTGAAAATAGGGACTACATCCGCAATCCTCCAATCTTCCGGAACCTCTCCCGCAAAGATCATCGCCAAGGGCTCTGCAATCACTTCCCTGGCCTCCCACAGTATCCTGGGGTACATCCCATCTGGTCCCGGCGACTTATCTCCCTTGATAGAATTCAAAAGTTCTAACACATCCTCCTCCTTAATGTCCACGTACTCAATCTTTTCCACCTGCTGCAAGTCCATAGCAAGATCTCCCAAATCAGCTTCCACTGTGAATATTGAGGCAAAGTACTCATTAAGCACCTCCGCCATTTCTTCTGGTTCTACACAGACCTTTCCCCCTTCATCTTTTATAGGTCCTATCCTTTCCCTTCTCACCCTTTTACCTTTCACATACTTATAGAAGGCCTTGAGATTTTCCTTAATCTTACCCGCCAAGGTCTTCTCATGACCCCTTCTGGCTCTCCTAATTTCCCTTTTAACCTCCTTTCTACAGTCCTTATATTCTTCAAGATCCTTAACCTCTCCTAGTTCCCTGAACCTTTTGTACACCTTCCTTTTCCTCCTGACTAGGTTCAACACAGCCTTCGTGCACCACGGTTCCCGCGACCTACCAAAACCCCCTTGCCTTATCGGAACATTGTCATGCAGAGCGCCAGACAAACATTCCTTGAATATCCGCCACCTTCCTTCGGTACTTTTCCCTAAGAATGCCTCCTTCCAGTTTATTTGTCCAAGTAACTTCCTGACTTCTTCGTATCTCCCCTTACTCCAGACAAACACCTTCCTAGCCTGTCTGATCCTATCTCGTTCAAATGCAATTGTGAAGGAGATAGAATTATGGTCACCATTCCCAAGATGCTCTCCTACCGAGAGATCCATCACCTGCCCTGGTTCATTCGCCAGTACCAGGTCAAGTACTGCCTCTCCCCTCGTAGGCTTGTCCACATACTGTGTCAGGAAACCTTCCTGAACACACCTAACAAACTCCTCTCCAGCCAAACCCCTTACTCTAGGGATATTCCAGTCGATGTTTGGGAAATTGAAGTCTCCCATCACGACAACTCTGTTTTTAATACATTTCTCCAGAATCTGGTTCCCTATCTGCACTTCAACTTCCCTGTCACTATTGGGCGGCCTATAGAATACACCCAGCAAAGTTTTCGACCCTTTGAAGTTCGTAACTTCCACCCACAGAGACTCTGTAGAAAGTCCCTCCACGGCATCCTCTTTCTCTGCAGCCATGACACTGTCCCTTATTAACAGTGCCACTCCACCACCTCTTCTGCCAGCCTCCCTGTACTTCCTGAAACATCTGAAACCTGGCACCTGAAGTACCCAGTCCTGTCCCTGAGACATCCAAGTCTCCGTAATGGCCACCACATCACATTCCCAAGCAGCTATCCACGCCCTAAGCTCATTACTAACCTTATTTACTATACTCCTTGCATTAAAATATACACACTTCAGCCCCTCAGTCTGGGCATTTCCCTTCTCCACCCCCTGTCTAACCTCCCTCCCATGTTTCCTGCGGTCCTCCCCTACCTTTAAAGTATTAAAGCACATGCATTTCAAACCCTGCTCCGCCCCACCCCACTACGCCGTGCCTTGCATTCCCCATCTATGCCCCCCTCCCTTTCACCCCCTCTACTCAAGATCCCACCCCCCCCCCCAAATCAGCTTAAACCTCCCCGCATATTTAAGGTGCGGGGAGGGAAGTACAGATTTAAGGTGCGGGGAGGGAAGTACAGAGGTGATGTTAGGGGTAAGTTTTTCACTCAGAGGGTAGTGAGTGATTGGAATCGGCTGCCGTCGTCGGTGGTGGAGGCGAACTCGCTGGGGTCTTTTAAAAGACTTCTGGATGAGTATATGGGGTTTAATGGGATTGGGGGTTATAGATAGGTCTATAGATTGGTGGGGTTGATGCGATCGGCGCAACTCGAGGGCCGAAGGGCCTGTTTGTGCTGTAATGTTTTATGTTCTATGTTCTATAGCCTTTGCAAATTTACCCCCCAGGATATTGATTCCCCTCTGGTTCAGGTGTAAACCATCACTCATATAGAGGTCCCACCTTCCCCAGAATGAGCCCCAATTGCTTAAGTACCTGAACCCCTCCCTTCTGCACCATCCCCTCAGTCACGAGTTCAAACTTTCCCTCTCTCTATTCCTCTCTAAACTATCCCGTGGCACAGGCAAGAGTCCGGATATAACTACTCTTCCAGACTTGGCCTTTAGTTTCCACCCCAACTCCATAAATCTTTGTTTAATATCCCCTTCCCTTAATCTCCCTATGTCATGTGTCCCCACATGAACTATAACTTGGGGTTGATCTCCCTCTCCCCTAAGAGTCCTGAATACCCTGTCCGATACATCCCGGACCCCAGCCCCAGGTAGGCAACACACCAGCCCCGAGTCCCTACCCTTACCTCCAACTCTGCTATCCGTCCCCTTAACTGTGGAGTCCCCAATCACGAGGCCCAACCTCTTACCCCTAACCACCTGAGATTTCCCAATAGGCTCACCCCCAGAGACCTGCTCCCTTTGGCTATCCCCAGTTGATTCCTCCTCAACTGTAGCCTCCAGGACCGAAAACCTATTTTGGAGGGGAACAGCCCCAGGGGATTGACCCCCCAACTGCTTCTTTCCCCTCTTCCTGACAGTGACCCAAGACTCATTTCTAGGAGTAACTATCTCCTTATAACTCCTTTCTATGTCCTCCTCCACTTTCCGGATTATGCAGAGCTCCTCTAATTCCACCTCCAGCTCCTTTACACGCTCCTCCAGAAACTGCACTTTTACACACTTCCCACAAGTAAAACCACCTGAAACACTGCTGGACTCCCTCACTACATACATCCCACAGGAGATGCAGCTTACAGCCTGAACTGCCATCCCTGAAACTATTCCCAGCAGAAAAATAAAAATATTTAAAAAAAAACCTTCCCACACACTTATAATTAGGTTAGAGGAGGTGGAAGGGTGGGATTCTCTACCAGTGTAGAGAATCGGGTATCCTCTCTGCACTAATTTATAGGGTTAGGGGCCCGAAAAAAAAAACTACAAGTACCGGCAAGCGCCCTAGTGACGACATCCGGTTTCTAACTAATTTAAAAAAACTGCCGAAACTCGCGACTTTAAAACTAAAATAAAAAGTTACCCAGTATAAACTTTTTGCTACCTTTTTGCTGCCTCCTCACTCGCCCAAAAATCGCTGCCCCTTAACTCTGCTCCACAGGAACAATGGGTCATTGTTTTGTAACTGGTCGGCGCAACATCGTGGGCCGAAGGGCCTGTTCTGCGCTGTAATGTTCTATGTTCTAAATCCAATATAACCTCACCTCTAGTTGGCCTATCTACATACTGAGTCAAAAAACCTTCCTGCACGCTTTGTACAAAAAATGACCCCTCTAACGAGCTAGAACTATAGCAATTCCAATCAATATTAGTAAAGTTAAAGTCTCCCATAACAATTACCCTATTACTTTCACTCCTAACCAGGATCGTCTCCGCAATCCTTTCCTCTAGGAAAGGACGAAGGAAGTGCCGTGGACGTAGTGTACATGGACTTCAGCAAGGCTTTTGATAAGGTCCCCCATGCAAGACTTCTTGAGAAGGTGAGAGGGCATGGGATCCAAGGGCCTTTGGCCTTGTGGATCCAGAACTGGCTTGCCTGCAGAAGGCAGAGAGTGGTTGTGGATGGGTCTTTTTCGGAATGGAGGTCAGTCACCAGTGGGGTGCCCCAGGGATCTGTTCTGGGACCCTTGTTGTTTGTCATTTTCATAAATGACCTGGATGAGGAAGTGGAGGGATGGGTTAGCAAGTTCGCTGATGACACGAAGGTCGGCGGTGTTGTGGATGGTCTGGAAGGATGTCAAAAGTTGCAGCAGGACATAGATAGGATGCAGGAATGGGCGGAGAAGTGGCAGATGGACTTCAACGCGGATAAATGTGTAGTAGTCCATTTCGGCAGAACCAACGGGATGAACGAGTACACTATTAAGGGCAGGGGTCTTAGTAGCGTTGAAGAGCAGAAGGATCTCGGGGTCCGGGTTCACAGGACTCTTAAATCGGCCTCGCAGGTGGAGGAGGTGGTCAAGAAGGCGTATGGTGTACTGGCCTTCATTAATCGAGGGATTGAGTTTAGGAGTCGGGAGGTAATGCTGCAACTTTACAGGACCCTTGTCAGGCCTCATTTGGAGTACTGTGCGCAGTTCTGGTCGCCTCACTATAGGAAAGATGTAGAAGCTATTGAAAGGGTGCAGAGGAGATTTACAAGGATGTTGCCTGGACTGGGAGGCATGCCTTATGAAGATAGGTTGAGGGAGCTGGGACTCTTTTCCCTGGAGAGGCGAAGGTTGAGAGGCGACCTGATAGAAGTTTATAAAATGTTGAGAGGAATAGATAGGGTGGACTCTCAGAGGCTATTTCCCCGGGTTGAAATGGTCGCTACGAGGGGACACAGATTTAAGGTGCGGGGAGGAAGGTACAGAGGTGATGTTAGGGGTAAGTTTTGCACTCAGAGGGTGGTGAGTGATTGGAATCGGCTGCCGTCGTCGGTGGTGGAGGCGAACTCGCTGGGGTCTTTTAAAAGACTTCTGGATGAGTATATGGGGTTTAATGGGATTGGGGGTTATAGATAGGTCTATAGATTGGTGGGGTTGATGCGATCGGCGCAACTCGAGGGCCGAAGGGCCTGTTTGTGCTGTAATGTTCTATGTTCTCTACCTCTCTAGAACTTTTAGGAGGTCTATAAAAGACTCCCAACAGGGTGACCTCTCCTCTCCTATTTCTAATCTCAGCCCATACTACCTCAACAGACAAGTCCTCATCAAACTTCTTTTCTGTCACTGTGATACAGTCCTTGACTAATAATGCTACTCCTTCCCCCCTTCTACCTCCTTCTCTACTCTGACTGAAGCATTTGAACCCCGGAACCTGCAACAACCATTCCTGTCCCTGCTCTATCCATGTCTTTGAAATGGCCACAACATCAAAGTCCCAGGTACTGATCCACACTGCAAGTTCATCCACTTTATTGCGAATACTCCTCGCATTAAAGTATACGCATTTCAAACCCTGCTCTACTCCACCCCCACGATGCCGTGCTTTGCAGTCCTCACCTATGACCCCCTCAATTTCATCCCTGCTACTCAGGATCCCACCCCCCCCTCTGAATCAGTTTAAACCCCCCTGCATAGCCTTTGCAAATTTTCCTCCCAAGATATTGGTTCCCCCCTGATTCAGGTGTAGACCATCTCTCTTGTAGAGAGATGGTCCAGAATGAGCCCCAATTGTTCAAGAACCTGAACCCCTCCCTCCTGCACCATCCCCTCAGCCACGAGTTCAAACTTTCCCTCTCTCTGTTCTTCTCTAAACTATCCCGTGGCACAGGCAAGAGTCCCGAGATAACCACTCTGTTTGATTTGGCCCTAAGTTTCCACCCCAACTCCATAAGTTTCTGTTTAATATCCCCTTCCCTTATCCTCCCTATGTCATGTGTCCCCACATGAACTATGACTTGGGGCTGACTCCCCTCTCCCTTAAGAGTCTTGAACACCCGCTCTGAGACATCCTGGACCCCAGCCCCTGGGAGGCAACACACCAGCCCTGAGTCCCTTCCATTACCTCTGACTCTCCTATCCGTCCCCCTAACTATCATCAGGTCCAATCTTTTACTTCCCCTACCCACCTGAGCCTTCACAACAGGCTCACCTCCAGAGACCTGCTCCCTTTGGCTATCTCCAGTTGATTCTTCCTCAACTGTAGCCTCCAGGACAGAAAACTTATTTTGGAGGGGTACAGCCCTAGGGGATTGTCTCCCCGATTGCTTCTTACCCCTCTTCCTGGCAGTTACCCAAGACTCATTTTTAGGAGTGACTATCTCTTTGTAACTCCTATCAATGTCCGCCTCAACCTCCCAATTATCCGGTTCCTCCAATTCCAGCTCCAGCTCCTTAACACTATCCTTTAGGAGCTGCAAGTGTACACACTTCCTGCAGGTATAATCAGCAGGAACACTGCTGGTGTCCCTCACCTCGTACATACCGCAGGAGGTGCAGCTTACTGCCTGAACTGCCATCACTGATACAATTTCCAGGAGGGGAGAAAAAAAAACTTCCCACACACTTATTATTACGTTAGAGGAGGGGGGAGGGTGGGATACTCTACCTGTGTAGAGGATCGGGTATCCTCTCTGTACCAATTTATAGGGTCAGAGAAACAAAAAAAAAACTACAACTACCGGTAAGCCTCCTAATGACGACTTCCGGTTTCTAGCTAATTGAAAAAAAAGGTACAGAGCATATAAAGACACAAACTCAATTTACAAAATAATGGTTGGAATGCGAGTCTTTACAGGTAATCAAAGGTACAGACAATGTGAGTGGAGAGAGGGTTAAGCACAGGTTAAAGAGATACGTATTGTCTCCAGACAAGACAGTTAGTGAGATTTTGCAAGCCCAGACAAGTCATGGGGGTTACAGATAGTGTGACATGAACCCAAGATCCTAGTTGAGGCTGTCCTCATGTGTGCGAAACTTGGCTATCAGTCTCTGCTCAGCGACTCTGTGTTCTCGTGTGTCATGAATGCTCATTGGAGAACTTTTACCGATCAGAGAACGATCAGAGGGCGAATGCTCATGACTGCTGAAGTGTTCCTCAACAGGAAGAGAACACCCTTGCTTGGTGATTGTTGAGTGGTGTTCACTCATCTGTTGTCGTAGCGTCTGCATGGTCTCCCCAACGTGCCATGCCTCAGGACATCCTTTCCTGCAGAGTATCAGGTAGACAACGTTGGCCAAGTTGCAAGAGTATGTACCGTGTACCTGGTGGATGGTATTCTCACGTCAGATGATGGCATCCATGTCGATGATCTGGCATGTCTTGCAGAGGTTGCTATGGCAGGGTTGTGTGGTATTGTGGTCACTGTTCTCCTGCAGGCTGGGTAGTTTGCTGCGGACAATGATCTGTTTGAGGTTGTGCAGTTGTTTGAAGGCAAGAAGTGGGGGTGTGGTGATGGCCCTGGCGAGATGTTCATCTTCATCAATGACATGCTGAAGGTTCCTGAGAATTTCTATTCAATGGAGAATCCCAGCCATGAGTGAGGTTGGAGAACCCGGCAGGGAGCAAGGTGAGGGAATTCCAGCCATGAGTAAGGTTGGAGAATTCCGGCAGGGAGTGAGGTTAGAGAATTCCAGACGTGAGCGAGTTTGGAGAATCCCAGCTGGGGGCAAGATTGGAGAATTCCATTCGTGAGCAAGGTTAGAGAATTCAAGCCAGGAGCAAGGTTAGAGAATTCAAGCCAGGAGCGAGAATGGAGAGTCCCGGCTGGGAGTGAGGTTGGAGAATCATGGCTGGGAGCGAGGTAGGAGAATTCCAGCTGTACTGCATTCAAGATTTTCAAAAGTTATTTGACAAGGTGCCAAATCAAAAGTTGCTGCATAAAATAACTGCTCATAGTGTATCCATATTACCATGGACAGAGAATTGGTTAGCTAACAGGAAACAGAGAATAGCGATAAACAGATCATTTTCAGGTTGTCAAGATACTTAGATGAGAGAATCTAATGGTAGTTAACATGTCAATGACACCAAGATAGGAGGAAAGTAAGTTGCTAAGTGAGGATAAAGAGTCTATGAAAGGATAAAGAGGTTAAGTGGGAAAAACATTTGGCAGATAGAGGATAATGTGGGATAATATGAACTTGTCCTCTTTTGCAAGAAGAATGGAAAAGCTATATACTGTTTAAATGGAGACAGATTACAGAACTTGGTTGATACAGACGGATCTGGATGTCTAGGCACATGAATCACAAGAGGTTAGTATGCAGGTATAGCAAGTGATGAGGGAGACCAATGGAATGTTGGTGTTTATTGCCAGGCGAATGGAAACAAAAGGAATGGAGTTTTACTACTGCTGTGCAGGGAGTTGGTAAGACCACATTTGAAGTCTGGTGAACAGTTTTGTTCTCCTTATTTGAAAAAAGGATAAATTGTGTTAGAAGCAATTCAGAGAAGGTTCCACTCATTCCTGGGAAGGTGGAGCAGGCTTGATGAGACAAAAGGTTACTGCTTTTTAGCCATATAAGAACATAAGAACTAGGAACAGGAGTAGGCCATCTGGCCCCTTGAGCCTGCTCCCCCATTCAATAAGATCATGGCTGATCTTTTCGTGGACTCAGCTCCACTTACCCACCCACTCACCATAACCCTTAATTCCTTTACTGTACAAAAATTTATCTATCCTTGCCTTAAAAACATTCACTGAGATAGCCTCAACTGATTCACTGGGCAGGGAATTCCACAGATTCACAACCCTTTGTGTGAAGAAGTTCCTCCTCAACTCAATCCTAAATCTGCTTCCCCTTATTTTGAATCTATGCTCCCTCGTTATAATTTCACCCACCACTGGAAACAACGTCCCTACTTCTATCTTATCTATTCTCTTCATAATCTTATATGTTTCTATAAAATCTCCCCTCGTTCTTCTGAATTCCAATGAATATAGTCCCAGTCTACTTAGTCTCTCCTCATAAGCCAACCCTCTCAACCCTGGAATCAATCTGGTGAATCTTCTCTGCACCCCCTCCAGCACCAGTATATCCTTTCTCAAGTAAGGAGACCAAAACTATACACAGTAGCTCCAGGTGTGGCCTCACCAGCACCTTATACAGATGCTGTTTTTAAACTCCATCCCTCTAACGATAAAAGGACAAAATTCCATTTGCCTTTTTAATTACCTGCTGTACCTGCAAACCAACTCCTTGAGAACATAAGAACATAAGAAATAGGAGCAGGAGTAGGCCATCTGGCCCTTCGAGCCTGCTCCGCCATTCAATAAGATCATGGCTGATCTGTTGTGGCTCAGCTCCACCTTCCCGCCCTCTCCCCATAACCCTTAATCCCTTCTCTTATCAAAAACCCATCAACCCGTTTCTTAAAAATATTTAGCGAGGCAGCCTCCACCACTTCAACGGGCAGAGAATTCCAGAGATTCACCACCCTTTGAGTGAAGAAGTTCCTCCTCAACTCTGTTCTGAACCGCCTCCCCTTTACCTTGAGGCTGTGTCCCCTAGTCCTACTGTCTTTTTTGAGCGGGAAGAGTCTCTCCACCTCTATCCTATCCATCCCATTCATCATCTTATACGTCTCAATGAGATCTCCCCTCATTCTTCTAAACTCTAACGAGTACAAGCCTAGTTTATTCAGCCTCTCCTCATAGCTCAATCCCCTCAACTCTGGTATCAGCCTAGTAAACCTCCTCTGTACTCCCTTCAGGGCCAAAATATCCTTGCGCAGGTGTGGCGCCCAAAACTGCACACAGTACTCCAGCTGCGGCCTCACCAATGCCCTATACAGCTGTAGCAAGACCTCCCTACTTTTATATTCAATCCCCCTCGCTATGAAGGCCAGCATCCCATTCGCCTTCCTGACCACCTGCTGCACCTGCAAGCTGGGTTTTTGCGACTCATGCACAAGGATCCCGAGGTCCCTCTGCACTGTCGCCTGCTGCAGTTTTTCGCCCCATAAGTAATAGTGCTTCCTACCATTCCTCCTACCAAAGTGGACCACCTCACACTTGCCAACATTAAATTCTATTTGCCATTTCCTGGCCCATTCGCCCAGCCTATCTAGATCCTTCTGCAGACTCTCCACACCCTCCTCACAATTTGCCTTTCCCCCAATCTTGGTGTCATCAGCAAATTTCGACACCCTGCACTCGGTTCCCTCCTCCAGATCATCTATATAAATGGTAAAAAGCTGAGGCCTCAGCACCGACCCCTGGGGCACCCCACTAGTCACCAACCGCCAATCCGAATAGCATCCATTGACCCCCACTCTCTGCCTCCTATTTGACAACCAATCCTCTATCCACGCTAACACCCTACCCCTAACTCCATGTCCCCTGACCTTCTGCAATAACCTCTTGTGAGGTACCTTGTCAAACGCCTTCTGAGATTCTTGCACAAGGACACCCAGGTCCCTCTGCACAGCAGCATGCTGCAATTTTTTACCATTTAAATAATAGTCCATTTTGCTGTTATTCCTACCAAACTGGATGACCTCACATTTACCAACATTGTACTCCATCTGCCAGACCCTCACCCACTCACTTAGACTATCTATATCCCTTTGTAGACTTTCAGCATCCTCTGCACACTTTGCTTTGCCACTCATCTTAGTGTCATCCGTGAATTTTGACACATTAACTTTGTCCCCAACTCCAAATCTTCGATGTAAATCGTAAACAGTTGCGGTCCCAACACTGATCCCTGAGACACACCACTAGTCACTGATCACCAACCAGAAAAACACCCATTTACTCCCACTCTTTGCTTTCTGTTAGTTAACCAATCCTCTATCCTTGCTAATACATTACCTGTAACACCGTGCACCTTTATCTTACGTCGCAATCCTTGATGTGGCACCTTGTCAAATGCTTTCTGGAAGTATTATAGATCATAGAACCCTACAGTGCAGAAAGAGGCCCTTTGGCCCATCAAGTCTGCACCGAACACAATCCTCCCCAGGCCCTACCCCCATATCCCTACATATTATACCCACTAAACCCTCTAACCTACACATCCCTGGATACTAAGGGGCAATTTCTTAGCATGACCAATCAACCTAACCCGCACATCTTTGGACTGTGGGAGGAAGCCGGAGTACCCCGAGGAAACCCACGCTGACACGAGGAGAATGTGCAAACTCCACACAGACAGTGACCCGAGCCGGGAATCGAACCCAGGACTCTGGAGCTGTGAAGCAGCAGTGCTAACCACTGTGCTACCGTACCGCCCTATGTGGAAATCCAGATACACCACATCCACAGGTTCCCCATTGTCCGCTGCGCATGTAATGTTCTCAAAGAATTCCACCAAATTAGTCAAACATGACCTTCCCTTTATGAACCCATGCGGCATCTTCCCAATGGGACAAGTTATATCCAGATGTCTCGCTATTTCTTCCTCGATGATAGATTCAAGCATTTTCCCTGCTACAGAAGTTAAACTAACTAGCCTATAGTTATCTGCCTTTTGTCTACCTCCCTTTTTAAACAGTGGCATCACATTTGCTGTTCTCCAATCTGTGGGAACCACCCCAGAGTCCAGTGAATTTTGGCAAATTACCACTTGTGCATTTGCTATTTCTCCTGCCATCTCTTTTAGTATCCTGGGATGCATTTCATCAGGACCAGGAGACTTGTCTGCTTTTAGCCCCATTAACTTGCCCAACACTACCTCTTTCGTGATAATGATAGTTTCTAGGTCCTCACCTGCCATAACCTTCCTGTCATCAATTTTTGTCTTGTTATTCACTGTGACCTTCCACTGTGAAGACTGACACAAAATACCTGTTCAACGCCTCAGCCATTTTTCATGTTCCATGTTACGTAGAACATGGAACATGAAAAATGTTCTCATTAACTCAGTGGAGTTAAGAAATAATTTTTAGGATTTGGATTCAGTAATAGTGAAGGAATGGTGATATGGTCTTCAGTCTGCATGGTGTGTGAATGGAGAGATAGGACATATTTTCTGACCACACATGCCCCAAGACCAGAAAATAACCCCCACCCCCATGATGAGTGGCATGGGGAAATTCCCCCCATAGTATTCCCATCCATCTACTGTCCTTAGACAGATCACAGGTTTGGAAGGTGCTGTCAAAAGATTCCTTGGTGAGTTGCTACAATGCATCTTGTTGATGGCACACACTGTAGCCACTGTGCATCCACATGGTGCTATGTTTAAGGAATTGAGATGATGTTGATTTCCTTGAGTGTTATTGGAGCTGCACTCACACAGGCAAATAGAGCGTGGTGTTCCCATACACCTGCTGTCCTTTTCCTTGCAAGTGATAAAGGTCATGGGTTTCGATGTCCCTGCCTTAAGAGCCCCAGTGAGTTCCTGCAGTATGTCTTGTATTGCTTCTCTGATCAGTGGTGGAGGAAACGAGTGGATGGGGTGCCAATCAAGTGGGCTGCTTTGTCCTTGCGTGTTATTGGAGCTGCACTCATCCAAGCAAGTGGAGAGTTTTCCATCACACTTCTGACTTGAGTCTTGTAGGTGGTGGACAGGCTTTGGGAGGTCAGGAGGTGAGTTACTCCCTGCAGAATTCCCAGCCACTAACTTGCACTTGGTTTCTGCTTAATGGTAACTATTTGATAGTGGGAGATTCAGCAATAGTAATAGAAATATAGAAGATAGGAACAGGAGCAGGCTATTTGGTCTGCGAGCCTACTTTGCCATTTATTACGATTATGGCTGATTGTCCAACTCAATAGCCTAATCATGCTTTCTCCCCATAACCTTTGATCCCAATCGCTCCAAGTGTTATATCCAGCCGCCTCTCGAATACATTCAATAACGGCACTGAATGTCATGGGGTGATGGTTAGTTTCCTTCACTGGAGGTAGTCATTGATGCTGTAACACACTGCACACCTATACCAGTGTCAGTTCCTAGCTACCTGTATCACATCTTATTTACAAACTGTGTCAGTGTTGGCATGGCAACTTATCAGAAACAGACAGTACCTTCATATGCTGGTTTCATTGAACTTTGAACAGCCAAAATAGTTGCTTTATAAATGTGCGGCTTGCATTCAATTATCTGCCTCTCAAGGTCGTTGAATAGTCCATTCAGCTGCAAAAAGATTTCAAAATCATTAAAATCACATTGTATATCTTCCAAGGTGAAAGACATTGCCAGTTAGTTGTAAATGTGCAAACACTTCAAAGTTCTTGTTTGATTTTAGAACATAGAACACTACAGCACAAACAGGCCCTTCGGCCCACAATTTTGTCAGCAATGACATGGTTTCCATTCAGTGTGATATTATTTTTCAGACATTGCATTAAAACTCTAAGGCTAGCATGCACCTTGGGCACTTCTAGTCCCTCCTAGCTTCTGTGTCATTCTGCCAGTGTAAACTTGCTGGACAACTGCCATTGCTGCAGAGAGGAGGCAGAACCCTGTTCTATCATTGACTGCAACGGGATGTTTTCACAAGCCTGAGTCTGTGCAAGAGTTACTTTGATTTGATTAATTATTGTCACTTGCATTAGTATACAGTGAAAAGTATTGTTTCTTGTGCGCCGTACAGACAAATATGTTCATAAAGAAGGAAACGAGAGAGTGCAGAATGTAGTGTCACAGTCATAGCTAGAGTATACAGAAAGATTAACTCAATGCGAGGTAGGTCCATTCAAAAATCTGACAGCAGCCGGGAAGAGGCTGTTCTTGAGTCGGTTGGCACTTGACATCAGACTTTTTACATTTTTTTCCCGACCAAGATTGGGGGAAAGGCAAATTGTGCGGAGGGTGTGGAGAGTTTGCAGAAGGATCTAGATAGGCTGGGCGAATGGGCCAGGAAATGGCAAATGGAATTTAATGTTGGCAAGTGTGAGGTGGTCCACTTTGGTAGGAGGAATGGTAGGAAGGACTATTACTTACGGGGCGAAAAACTGCAGCAGGCGACGGTGCAGAGGGACCTCGGGGTCCTTGTGCATGAGTCGCAAAAACCCAGCTTGCAGGTGCAGCAGGTGGTCAGGAAGGCGAATGGGATGCTGGCCTTCATAGCGAAGGGGATTGAATATAAAAGTAGGGAGGTCTTGCTGCAGCTGTATAGGGTATTGGTGAGGCCGCAGCTGGAGTACTGTGTGCAGTTTTGGGCGCCGCACCTGCGCAAGGATGTTTTGGCCCTGGAGGGAGTGCAGAGGAGGTTTACTAGGCTGATACCGGAGTTGAGGGGATTGAGCTATGAGGAGAGGCTGAATAAATTGGGCTTGTACTCGTTAGAGTTTAGAAGAATGAGGGGAGATCTCATTGAGACGTATAAGATGATGAAAGGGATGGATAGGATAGAGGTGGAGAGACTGTTCCCGCTCAAAAAAGACAGTAGGACTAGGGGGCACAGCCTCAAGATAAAGGGGGGGCGGTTTAGAACAGAGTTGAGGAGGAACTTCTTCACTCAAAGGGTGGTGAATCTCTGGAATTCTCTGCCCGTTGAAGTGGTGGAGGCTGCCTCGCTAAATATTTTTAAGAAACGGGTTGATGGGTTTTTGATAAGAG
Source organism: Prionace glauca (assembly GCA_037974335.1). Lineage (NCBI taxonomy): Eukaryota > Metazoa > Chordata > Chondrichthyes > Carcharhiniformes > Carcharhinidae > Prionace > Prionace glauca. Next base: position 49,983,402 of record CM075744.1, on the reverse strand, counting down.
AAGGGATTAAGGGTTATGGGGAGAGGGCGGGAAGGTGGAGCTGAGTCACGACAGATCAGCCATGATCTTATTGAATGGCGGGGCAGGCTCGAAGGGCCAGATGGCCTACTCCTGCTCCTATTTCTTATGTTCTTAAGGTAGAAAAGAAGATGTCCGGGGTGCGTGGGTTCCTTCACTATGCTGGCTGCTTTGCTGAGGCAGCGGGAAGTGTAGACAGACTCAATCAGTGATTTGCGTGATGGATTGAGCTAATTGGGCTAATGGATTGGTTAATATTAATAACCAGAGAAGAGCTATTCAAAGTAATCCTAATGATCTGGGAGTGACAGTGCCAGCCTCTGCCCAGGTTATTGTGGGGACTCAGGGCCAGTATTCTCCAATCTTATCTGTAGCTGGGATTCTCCGGTTCCACTACAGTGAAGGGGGAAATTCTCCATTCTCGCTCTCAGCAGTGGCAGGACGTGAATGGCTGGAGAATTCCGGTCTCAGTGTCCAGCTTGTTGTGGATTTACGCGAATTAACAGCATCCTGAGACAGGGTCAAAACTCCAGGCTGATCTGTACCCCATTTTTGATGGTCTAATATAGAGCTGTGCTTCCATTCTAAGCTGGTTTCATATGAAAGGAACAGGCAGAGGTAAGTATGCATTTAAACTCTCTGGTACAAAGGAAATGTCTGGGAAAAAAATGTTTGAACAATTCCCAGTTTAATAGTTTAAAATAAGCAACTTTCTGCTGTGAACCCAATCAGTGTCCAGTGGGAGTGATCTTCTCTGCTGTATCACTCCAGTTATTGTTGGAGTCCTGAACCCCACTTTACATTAGGAAGTCAGACTAGACCCCAACTTATACTTTGGCATAAATGTGAGGATAGGATATTACTCTCCAGGAATAATTCCACTGACAAATTAGGGATCTTTTTATAGTAAAACAAACTTTATTTAATATCACAGTTTAAATATAACTCTAACAAAAGATTCAGCTTACCAATTAACAGCTGAACAATATTTAAAAAGCTTTAAAATTTCTAACTTATCACTGTTTCAATTCCAAATAAGCAACATTTGTCTCGCAGACTTAAAATGCCATTTTAAGTACAATTAGCATGAATAAATATGGAAATATGGAAACATTAGAGCAGGAAGAGGCAATTTAGCCCTTCACACCTGTTTCACCATTCATCACGATCATGGCTGATCATCCAACTCAACAGCCTAATCCTGCTTTCACCCCATGACCTTTGATCCCGTTCGACCCAAGTGTAATATCTAGCCGCTTCTTGAATACATTCAATGTTTTGGTGTCAACTACTTCCTGAAGTAATGAATTCCACGGACTCACCATTTGTTTGGTGAAGGAATAGAAAGGGTGCAGAGGAGATTTACAAGAATGTTGCCTGGATTGGAGAGCATGCCTTATGAGGATAGATTGAGGGAGCTAGGCCTTTTTTAACATAGAATATAGAACACTACAGCACAAACAGGCCCTTCGGCCCACAAGTTGCACCAATCACATCAATACCTATCGATCCATAGACCTATCTATAACCCCCAATCCCATTAAATCCCATATACTCATCCAGAAGTCTTTTAAAAGACCCCAGCGAGTTCGCCTCCACCACCACCGACGGCAGCCGATTTCATTCACTCACCACCCTCTGAGTGAAAAACCTACTCCTAACATCACCTCTGTACTTACTTCCCTGCACCTTAAATCTGTGTTCTCTCGGAGCGACCATTTCAACCCGGGGAAATAGCCTCTGAGAATCCACCCTATCTATTCCTCTCAACATTTTATAAACCTCTATCAGGTCGCCTCTCAACCTTCGTCTCTCCAGGGAGAAGAGTCCCAGCTCCCTCAACCTATCTTCATAAGGCATGCCTCCCAGTCCAGGCAACATCCTTGTAAATCTCCTCTGTACCCTTTCAATAGCTTCTACGTCCTTCCTACAGTGAGGCGACCAGAACTGCGCACAGTACTCCAAATGGGGTCTGACAAGGGACTTATAAAGTTGCAGCATTACCTCCCGACTCCTAAATTCAATCCCTCGATTAATGAAGGCCAGTACACCATACGCCTTCTTGACCACATCCTCCACCTGCGAGGCCGATTTAAGAGTCCTGTGGACCTGGACCCCAAGATCCTTCTGCTCTTCAACACTACTAAGACTCCTGTCTTTGATAGTGTACTTGTTCATCCCATTGGTCCTGCCAAAATGGACCACTACATATTTATCCGCGTTGAAGTCCATCTGCCTTTTCTCCTTGGAGAGACGAAGGATGAGGGGTGACCTGACAGAGGTGTATATGATGTTGAGAGGTATTGATTGAGTGGATAGTCAGAGACTTTTTCCCAGGGCTGAAATGGCTGCCACAAGAGGACACAGGTTTCAGGTGCTGGGGAGTAGGTACAGAGGAGATGTCAGGGGTCGGTTTTTCACTCAGAGGGTGGTGGGTGTGTGGAATGGGCTGCCAGCAATGGTGGTGGAGGCGGATTCGATAGGGTCTTTTAAGAGACTTTTAGATAAATATATGGAACTTAGTAAGATAGAGGGTTATAGGTAAGCCTAGTAATCTCTAAGGTAGGGACATGTTCGGCACAACTTTGTGGACCAAAGGGCCTGTATTGTGCTAAGAAATATGTTTCTAAGAAATGTCTCCTTATCTCCTTCCTAAATGGTCCACTTTATGTCCTCAGATTGTGACCTCTAGTTCTGAACATGCCCAGCATTGGGAACTTCCTTCCTGCATCTACCCTGTCTAACCTTATTGGAATTTTATAAATCACTATGAGATCTCCACTCATTCGTCTGAACTCCAGTGAAAACCTAGTCAATCTCTCCTCATACATCAGTTCTGCCATCCCTGGAATCAGCCTGGTAAACCTTCACTGCACTCCCTCGAGAACAAGAACATCTTTCTTCAGAAAAGGAGACCAAAACTGCACATAATATTCTTGGCCTCACCAAGGCCCCTGTCTAATTGCAACAACACATCCCTGCTCCTGTACTTGAAACCGCTCACAATGAAGGCCAACAGACTATTTACCTTCTTTACCGCCTGCTGCATGCCTACCTTCAGTGGCTCGTGCACAAGGACACCCAGCTCCCTCTGCACACTCCCCTCTCTCAGTTTATAGCCATTCTGCCTTCTTGTTTTTGCTTCCAAAGTGAATACCCTCACATTTATCCAAATTATACTGCATCTGCCATTGATTAGCCCACTTACCCAACCTGACCAGATCATACTGAAGGATCTCTGAATCCTTGTCATAGTTCACCCTTCCACCCAACTTAGTATCGTCTGCAAACTTCAAGATGTTACATTTTGTTCCCTCATATAAATCATTAATATATATTGTCAGGTCCTAGTGCTGATCCCTGGGCTCCGACTGCCTGCAAATTTGAAAAGGATCCACTAATTCCTACTCTTTGTTTCCGCTGTGCCAGCCAGTTTTCTATCCATCTCAATACACTTACCCCAATCCCACGTGCTTTAATCTTGTGCGATAATCTCTCGTGCGGGACTTCGTCAAACACTTTCTGAAAGTCCAAAGGTTGGACTGAAAGGAACCATCGGCTGGTTCCCCCTTGTCAACTCTACCAGTTACATCTTCAAAGAATTCCAACAGATTTGTCAAGCACGATTTCCCCTTCATAAATCCATGCTGACTCTGTCTGATCCTGCCACTGATTTCTAAATGCTCCACTATAAAGTCCTTGATAATGGATTTGAGAATTTGAGACTTTTCCCCACTGCCGATGTTAGGCTTACTGGTCTATAATTCCCTGTTTTCTCTCCACTTTCCTTTTTGAATATTGGAATGATATTAACTACCCTTCAATCTGAAAGACTGTTCCAGAATCTATAGAATCCTGGAAGATGACAACCAATGATTTATCCACCTTTAGTCCCATCAATTTTCCCACACCATTTCTCTACTAATATTGATCTCCCTCAGTTTTTCCCTCTCACTAAATCTTGAATCCTCCAACATTTCTGGTATCTGATTTGTGTCCTGTTTTGTGAAGACAGAACCAATTTATGTATTCAGTTCTTTAGTCATTTCTTTGTTCTCTATTATACATTCCCCCTTTCTGCCTGTAGGGGACCTACATTTGACATCACCAACCTCTTTCTCTACACGTACTTACTATATTGTTGCCTATATTTATTTTTTGTTTCATGGGTTGTTTCATCGCTGGTAGGCTGATATTTCATGACCATCTCTAAATGCCCTCAAGAAGGTGTAGTGGGCAAAGCTCCTGATCAAATGAAAATTAAACATTTTCTGATGTCAACTCTTATTTATTACCAGTGTTAGCTCTCTGTCCTTTCCTTGTAAACTTCAAATGTTCTCTCCCTCTCACCCCCACCGAGCTGCTGGTCAGATTTTCCAGTACTGACGATGACTACAGCATTTTACATGGCTTGCTCGTCCCACAGCTGTGGAAACCATAATGAGGAGGGTCGTCATTAGCAGAATTGGTGGGAATGGCTGGAAAATCCTGCCAAGATTTAACAATTTGAGTTGGTATGATTGCTTCAGCTCTGAAGAGGATTTTCCAGCGTTTTCTGTTTTTATTTCAGATTTCCAGCACTGCAGTATTTTGTTTTTAACCCCTCCTGATTTCAAACATCTAAATGAAATTTCTTCTCAATCTGCTCTTCTCTAAAAACAGCTTCGCCAATCAATTCTTGTAACTGAACAGACCAGGTGCTAGACTTGGAAGTTGGTGTACAGTTTGGGGATAGTGACCACAATTCGATTACGTTCACCTTAGTGATGGAAAGGGATAGGCATGAACCTCGGGTCAGTAGTTTCAGCTGGGGGAAGGGTAATTATGAGGCTATTAGGAGAGAATTAGGAAGCATTGGTTGGAATGGGAGATTACAGGGACTGGGAACATCCGAGATGTGGAGATTTTTCAAGGAGCAGCTATTGCGGGTCTGTGATAAGTATATCCCTGTCAGGCAAGGAGGATTTGGTAGGCCCAGGGAACCGTGGTGCACCAAAAAAGTTGATTCGTTGGTTAGGAAGAAAAAGGAGGCTTATGTTCGGATGAGGCTTGAGGGCTCAGGTAGTGCATTAGAAAGTTTTAGATTGGCTAGGAGGGAGTTGAAGAGGGAGTTAAGAAGGGCTAAAAGAGGACATGAGATGATTTTGGCTGATTGGATTAAGGAGAACCCTAAGGCGTTTTACAGGTATGTCAAGGACAGAAGGTTGGTTAGGGCAAGATTAGGGCCAGTTACAGACAGTAGAGGGAAGTTGTGTGTGGAACCGGAGGAGATTGGAGAGGCGTTGAACCAATATTTCTCTTCGGTGTTCACGCAAGGGGACAGGAATGTAGCTGAGGAGGACACTGGGGTGCAGGGGTGTGAAATAGATAGTATTGCAGTTGATACGGGGGATGTGCTGGATATTTTAGAGGGATTGAAAATAGATAAGTCCCCTGGTCCAGATGGGATTTACCCTAGGATTCTTTGGGAGGCAAGAGGGGTGATTGCGGAGCCTCTGGCTCTGATCTTCAGGTCGTCGTTAGTCTCTGGTATAGTACCAGAAGATTGGAGGACAGCAAATGTTGTCCCATTGTTTAAGAAGGGGAGAAGGGACTTCCCTGGGAATTATAGACCGGTGAGTCTTACTTCTGTGGTGGGTAAGGTTTTGGAAAGGATTATTAGAGACAGGATTTATAGTTATTTGGAAAGTAATGAGTTGATTAGAGACAGTCAGCATGGTTTTATAGCGGGTAGGTCATGCCTTACTAACCTTATCGAGTTCTTTGAGAAAGTGACCAAAGAGGTGGATAGGGGTAAGGCAGTTGATGTGGTGTATATGGATTTTAGCAAGGCGTTTGATAAGGTTCACCATGGTAGGCTTCTGCAGAAAATGCAGATGTATGGGATTGGGGGTGATCTAGGTAATTGGATCAGGAATTGGCTAGCAGATAGGAGACAGAGAGTGGTGGTTGATGGGAAATATTCGTCATGGAGTTCGGTTACAAGTGGTGTGCCTCAGGGATCTGTTTTGGGGCCACTGCTGTTTGTAATTTTTATTAATGATCTGGATGAGGGTATAGTTGGGTGGATTAGTAAGTTTGCTGATGACACCAAAGTCAGAGGTGTGGTAGATTGTGAGGAAGAGTGTCATAGTTTGCAGGATGACTTAGAAAGGTTGCAGAGCTGGGCTGAGAGGTGGCGGATGGAGTTTAATGTGGAGAAGTGTGAGGTATTTCATTTCGGTAGGAATAACAGATGTGTTGAGTATAGGGCTAACGGGAGGACTTTGAATAGTGTGGAGGAGCAGAGGGATCTAGGTGTATGTGTACATAGATCCCTGAAAGTTGGGAATCAAGTAGATAAGGTTGTTAAGAAGGCATACGGAGTTTTGGCGTTTATTGGTAGGGGGATTGAATTTAGGAGTCGCAGCGTCATGATGCAACTGTACACATCTCTGGTGCGGCCGCACTTGGAGTTTTGTGTGCAGTTCTGGTCCCCACATTACAGGAAGGATGTAGAGGCTTTGGAGAGGGTGCAGAGGAGGTTTACCAGGATGTTGCCTGGTATGGAGGGGAGATCCTATGAGGAGAGATTGAGAGATTTGGGGTTGTTTTCGCTGGAAAGAAGGCGGCTAAGAGGGGATCTCATTGAAACATATAAGATGATTAGAGGTTTAGACAGGGTAGATAGTGATAGCCTTTTTCCTAGGATGGAGAAAGCTAGCACGAGGGGGCACGATTTTAAATTAAGGGGGGGTAGTTATAGGACAGATGTCAGGGGTAGGTTCTTTACCCAGAGGGTGGTGAGGGACTGGAATGCCCTGCCAGCTGCAGTTGTAAATGCACCTAGTTTGGGGGCGTTTAAAAGATCTGTGGATAGGTTTATGGATGAAAAGGGATTGGTTTAGGCTAGTGGGTCATTGTTTTGTAACTGGTCGGCGCAACATCGTGGGCCGAAGGGCCTGTTCTGCGCTGTAATGTTCTATGTTCTATGAATTTGCTCCTTCCTGGGACCGTGCTTGTAACTCTTTCTGTGCTCTCTATAAAGCAGTCTTTCACAAACTATTTTCAAATGTAACCCCACTTCAGTACTGAAACTAATGTGAAACCTTCTGTGCTGATCTCTAGCTGTGCACAACCATCCTGGGCCCACTCAAATTCACTGCTAAAGTATGTTTTGGCTCACTGTCTGCTACACACAGTTTGACAGCATTGATCCAATGGGTGAGGGCTGTCCCATCAGCCTGTCTCTTCCCCACTGTGGCCATTGTTGCCTCATGGGAGGGGGAGCTTATGACCCTTAATGTGGCCTCTGCAACCCCATAGGGGGGTGCGAGAAATACGGAAATGGAAATCCTTCCTCATCTTTCACATTCTTCCTAAAGTGTAATGCCTAGAACTAATCGCAATATATCAACTGAGGCGGAAGCAGTGTTTTATAACTTCCTTGTGTTTGTAATCTATAATTCAATCTCTAAATCCCAGGATTCCATTGGCCTATTTAACCACATTCTAAATCTTTTCTACCATCTGCCATGACACATGCACATTTACATCCACCTCTCAGCCCAGCTCTGCAACCTTTCTAAGTCATCCTGCAAACTATGACACCCTTCCTCACAATCAACCACACCTCCGACTTTGGTGTCATCAGCAAACTTACTAATCCACCCAACTATACCCTCATCCAGATCATTAATAAAAATGACAAACAGCAGTGGCCCCAAAACAGATCCCTGAGGCACACCACTTGTAACCGATTTACATCAGCAATCTCTGCTCCTGCTCCCCATTTTGTTTTATATGCTTTATTTTATATTGCCTCTTCTTTTTTTTTCCCTCCAGGTATATAAATTTGGTAAACCCGAGATCTTACATCTGTAGGGCCACCCACCCACCTCCTCTAACCTTACACCACTGGAGGGAAATCAGGTAAGCTTTTTGTTCTCTTTTGTTTCTTAGTAAGGGAAGTTAGCAGGGCTGGCAGTGCAATGTTCCTCCTGTGGGATGTTTGAGGTGAGGGACATCATTAGTGTCCCAGCTGAGTACACCTGCAGGAAGTGCACCCAATTCCAGCTCCTTAAAATCCGTGTTAGGGAACTGGAGCTGGAACTGGATGAACTCAGGTCATTTGGGAGGCAGAGACAGTTATAGATAAAAGCTACAGGGGGGTAGTTATTCCTAGAAATGAGGATACTTGGGTGACTGTTAGAAAGGGTAAGAAGCAGTCAGTGCAGTGATCCCCTGTGGCCATTCCTCTGTATAACAAGTATACTGTTTTGGATACTGTTGGGGGATGACGACTTACCGGGCGGGGTAAGCCATGGGGTACAGATCTCTAGCACAGAGTCTGCCCCTGTTGCTCAGAAGGGAAGGGGGGAGAGGAGTGGACCATTAGTCATGGGGGGCTCCATAGTTAGGACGACAGATAGGAGATTCTGTGGGAACGAGAGAGACTCACGGTTGGTGTGTTGCTTCCCAGGTGCCGGGGTCTGTGATGTCTCGGATCGTATTTTCGGGATCCTTAAGTGGGAGGGGGACTAGCCCCAAGTCGTGATCCACATAGGCACCAACGACATAGGTAGGAAAAGGGATGGGAATGTAAGGCAGAAATTCAGGGAGTTAGGATGGAAGCTTAGAGCCAGAACAAACAGAGTTGTTATCTCTGGTTTGTTACCCATTCCACGTGCTAGCGAGGTGAGGAATAGGAAGAGAGAGCAGTTGAACACATGGCTACAGGGATGGTGCAGGAGGGAGGGATTCAGATACCTGGATAATTGGGACTCATTTTGGGGTGAGTGGGACCTCTACAAACAGGATGGTCTACACCTGAACCAGAGGGGTACCAATATCCGGGGGGTGGGGGGTAAGTTTGCTAATGTTCTTCAGGAGGGTTTAAACTAATTCAGCAGGGGGATGGGAACCTGAATTGCTCCAGTATACAGGAGATTGAAAGTAATGAGGTCATGAATAAGGTTTCAAGGTTGCGGGAGTGTACCGGCAGGCAGGAAGGTGGTTTGAAGTGTGTCTACTTCAACACCAGGAGCATCTGGAATGAGGTGGGTGAACTTGCAGCAATGGATTGGTATCTGGGGCTTCGATGTTGTGGCCATTTTGGAGACATGGATAGAGCAGGGACAGGAATGGTTGTTGCAGGTTCTGGGGTTTAGATGTTTCAGCAAGATCAGGGAAGGTGGTAAAAGAGGGGGAGGTGTGACATTGTTAGTCAGGGATAGTTTTACGGTGGCAGAAAGGACGGTTGATGAGGACTCATCTACTGAGGTAGTATGGGCTGAGGTTAGAAACAGGAAAGGGGAGGTCACCCTGTTGGGAGTTTTCTAATGGCCTCCGAAAAGTTCCGGAGATGTTGAAGAAAGGATTGCAAAGATGATTCTGGATAGGAGCAAAAGTAACAGGGTAGTTGTTATGGGGGATTTTAATTTTACAAATATTGACTGAAACGCGTTAGTTTGAGTACTTTAGATGGGTCAGTTTTTGTCCAATGTGTGCAGGAAGGTTTCATGACACAGTATGTAGATAGGCCAACAAGAGGTGAGGCTACATTGGATTTGGTACTGGGTAATGAACCAGACCAGGTGTTAGATTTGGAGGTACATAGAACATAGAACATAGAACACTACAGCACATACAGGCCCTTCGGCCCACGAGTTGCGCCAATCACATCAACACCTACCAACCTACAGACCTATCTATAACCCTCAATCTCATTAAACCCCATATACTCATCCAGAAGTCTTTTAAAAGACCCCAGCGAGTTCGCCTCCACCACCACTGATGGCAGCCGATTCCATTCACTCACCACCCTCTGAGTGAAAAACTTACCCCTAACATCTTTTTCGGAATGGAGGTCAGTCACCAGTGGGGTGCCCCAGGGATCTGTTCTGGGACCCTTGTTGTTTGTCATTTTCATAAATGACCTGGATGAGGAAGTGGAGGGATGGGTTAGCAAGTTCGCTGATGACACGAAGGTCGGCGGTGTTGTGGATGGTCTGGAAGGATGTCAAAAGTTGCAGCAGGACATAGATAGGATGCAGGAATGGGCGGAGAAGTGGCAGATGGACTTCAACGCGGATAAATGTGTAGTAGTCCATTTCGGCAGAACCAACGGGATGAACGAGTACACTATTAAGGGCAGGGGTCTTAGTAGCGTTGAAGAGCAGAAGGATCTCGGGGTCCGGGTTCACAGGACTCTTAAATCGGCCTCGCAGGTGGAGGAGGTGGTCAAGAAGGCGTATGGTGTACTGGCCTTCATTAATCGAGGGATTGAGTTTAGGAGTTGGGAGGTAATGCTGCAACTTTACAGGACCCTCGTCAGGCCTCATTTGGAGTACTGTGCGCAGTTCTGGTCGTCTCACTATAGGAAAGACGTAGAAGCTATTGAAAGGGTGCAGAGGAGATTTACAAGGATGTTGCCTGGACTGGGAGGCATGCCTTATGAAGATAGGTTGAGGGAGCTGGGACTCTTTTCCCTGGAGAGGCGAAGGTTGAGAGGCGACCTGATAGAAGTTTATAAAATGTTGAGAGGAATAGATAGGGTGGACTCTCAGAGGCTATTTCCCCGGGTTGAAATGGTCGCTACGAGAGGACACAGATTTAAGGTGCGGGGAGGGAAGTACAGAGGTGATGTTAGGGGTAAGTTTTTCACTCAGAGGGTAGTGAGTGATTGGAATCGGCTGCCGTCGTCGGTGGTGGAGGCGAACTCGCTGGGGTCTTTTAAAAGACTTCTGGATGAGTATATGGGGTTTAATGGGATTGGGGGTTATAGATAGGTCTATAGATTGGTGGGGTTGATGCGATCGGCGCAACTCGAGGGCCGAAGGGCCTGTTTGTGCTGTAATGTTCTATGTTCTATATGTTCTATGTTCTATCACTTCTGAACTTCCCTCCCTGCACCTTAAATCTGTGTCCTCTCGTAGCAACCATTTCAACCCGGGGAAATAGCCTCTGAGAGTCCACCCTATCTATTCCTCTCAACATTTTGTAAACTTCTATCAGGTCGCCTCTCAACCTTCGTCTCTCCAGGGAGAAGAGTCTCAGCTCCCTCAACCTAACTTCATAAGGCATGCCTCCCAGTCCAGGCAACATCCTTGTAAATCTCCTCTGCACCCTTTCAATAGCTCCTACATCTTTCCTATAGTGAGGCGACCAGAACTGCGCACAGTACTCTAAATGAGGCCTGACGAGGGTCTTATAAAGTTGCAGCATTACTTCCCGACTCCTAAACTCAATCCCTCGATTAATGAAGGCCAGTACACCATACGCCTTTTTGACCACCTCCTCCACCTGCGAGGCCGATTTAAGAGTCCTGTGGACCTGGACCCCGAGATCCTTCTGCTCTTCAACACTACTCAGACTTTAAATGGTCATTGGATAAACATATGGATGATATTGGAATAGTGTAGGTTAGATGGGCTTTGGATTGGTTTTCACAGGCCGGCGCAACATCGAGGGCTGAAGGGCCTGTACTGCGCTGTAATGTTCTATGTTCTTGTTCTTCTTAACAAAACTTAGCACTTCACTGCATTCACCCATTCCACCTTCCAATATTTTTTTGCAGCCTAGCACTATCCTCCGAGGGCTACGCTCCTCCCTCTCCGACTGGATCCTAGACTTCCTAATCCACAGACTGCAATCAGTAAGGATAGGCAACAACATTTCCTCCACGATTACCCTCAACACCAGTGTTCTCAGCCCCCTACTATACTGCTTATACACCTATGATTGTATGGCCAAATTCCCCTCCAACTCGATTTTCAAGTTTGCTGATGACGCCAAAGTAGTGGATCGGATCTCAAACAATGACAGAGTACAGAGTACAGGAAAGAGACAGAGAATCTGGTGAAATTGTGCGACAACAATAATCTCTCCTTCAATGTCAAAAAATGAAGGAGAAAGTCGACTGCAGGAAGCGTAGTGGAGAACATGTCCCTGCCTACATCAATGGGGGACAAAGTGGAGCTTCAAATTTCTAGGTGTCAAGATCACCAACATCCAGTTCTGGTCCCCGCATGCTGATGTTATCGTTAGGGAAGCCCACCAACGCTTCTACTTTCTCAGGAGGCTAAGGAAATTTGGCATGTCCACTACAACTCTCATCAACTTTTACAGGTGCACAATAGAAAGCATTTTTTCTGATTATATCACAGCTTGGTAAGGCTCCTGCTATGTCCAAACCTGCAAGAAACTACAAAGGGTTGTGAACGAAGCCCAGTCCATCATGCAAGCCAGCCTCCCACCCATTGACTCTGTTTATATTTCCTGCTGCCTCAGAAAAGCAGCCAGCATAATCAAGGACCCACGTACCCCAGACACACACTCTTCCACTTTCTTCCATCGGGAAAAAGATACAAAAGTCTAAAGTCAAGTACTAACCAGCTCAAGAACAGCGTCTTTCCTGATGCCATCAGATTTTGAATGCACTTACCTTACATTAAGTTAATCTTTCTCTATACCCTAGCTATGACAGTAACACTATAGTCTGCACCCTTGCCTCCCCTTCTCTGTGTACAGTATGTTTTGTCTGTAGAGCGCAAGAAACAATACTTTTTACTGTATACTAATACATGTAAGAACATAAGAACATAAGAAATAGGAGCAGGAGTAGGCCATCTGACCCTTCGAGCCTGCCCCGCCATTCAATAAGATCATGGCTGATCTGTCGTGACTCAGCTCCACTTTCCTGCCCTCTCCCCATAACCCTTAATCCCCTCTCTTATCAAAAACCCATCAACCCGCTTCTTAAAAATATTTAGCGAGGCAGCCTCCACCACTTCAACGGGCAGAGAATTCCAGAGATTCACCACCCTTTGAGTGAAGAAGTTCCTCCTCAACTCTGTTCTAAACCGCCCCCCCTTTATCTTGAGGCTGTGCCCCCTAGTCCTACTGTCTTTTTTGAGCGGGAAGAGTCTCTCCACCTCTATCCTATCCATCCCATTCATCATCTTATACGTCTCAATGAGATCTCCCCTCATTCTTCTAAACTCTAACGAGTACAAGCCTAGTTTATTCAGCCTCTCCTCATAGCTCAATCCCCTCAACTCCGGTATCAGCCTAGTAAACCTCCTCTGCACTCCCTCTAGGGCCAAAATATCCTTGCGCAGGTGCGGCGCCCAAAACTGCACACAGTACTCCAGCTGCGGCCTCACCAATGCCCTATACAGCTGTAGCAAGACCTCCCTACTTTTATATTCAATCCCCCTCGCTATGAAGGCCAGCATCCCATTCGCCTTCCTGACCACCTGCTGCACCTGCAAGCTGGGTTTTTGCGACTCATGCACAAGGACCCCGAGGTCCCTCTGCACCGTCGCCTGCTGCAGTTTTTCGCCCCGTAAGTAATAGTCCTTCCTACCATTCCTCCTACCAAAGTGGACCACCTCACACTTGCCAACATTAAATTCCATTTGCCATTTCCTGGCCCATTCGCCCAGCCTATCTAGATCCTTCTGCAGACTCTCCACACCCTCCGCACAATTTGCCTTTCCCCCAATCTTGGTGTCATCAGCAAATTTCGACACCCTGCACTCGGTTCCCTCCTCCAGATCATCTATATAAATGGTAAATAGCTGAGGCCCCAGCACCGATCCCTGGGGAACCCCACTAGTCACCAACAGCCAATCCGAATAGCATCCATTGACCCCCACTCTCTGCCTCCTATTTGACAACCAATCCTCTATCCACGCTAACACCCTACCCCCAACTCCATGTCCCCTGACCTTCTGCAATAACCTCTTGTGAGGTACCTTGTCAAACGCCTTCTGAAAATCCAGAAAGACCACATCCACCGGCTCTCCTCTATCCACTGCCCTAGACACATCCTCATAGAACTCCAGTAAATTTGTCAGACACGACTTCCCTTTAATGAAACCGTGTTGCGTCCGCCCTATCAAGCAATTTCCCTCAAGATGCCTCGCTATTTCCTCCTTAATGACGGTTTCTAACATTTTACCTACCACAGACGTTAAACTAACCGGCCTATAATTCCCCGCCTTTTGCCTGGCACCCTTCTTAAACAACGGCGTAACATAAGAACATAAGAACATAAGAAATAGGAGCAGGAGTAGGCCATCTGGCCCTTCGAGCCTGCCCCGCCATTCAATAAGATCATGGCTGATCTGTCGTGACTCAGCTCCACCTTCCCGCCCTCTCCCCATAACCCTTAATCCCTTCTCTTATCAAAAACCCATCAACCCGTTTCTTAAAAATATTTAGCGAGGCAGCCTCCACCACTTCAACGGGCAGAGAATTCCAGAGATTCACCACCCTTTGAGTGAAGAAGTTCCTCCTCAACTCTGTTCTAAACCGCCCCCCCTTTATCTTGAGGCTGTGCCCCCTAGTCCTACTGTCTTTTTTGAGCGGGAACAGTCTCTCCACCTCTATCTTAGCTGTTTTCTAATCTTCTGGCAATAATAATAAATTGACCATAATAAATCAAGTCAAATCAAATCCTCCTCAAATAACACTGATACAATGTACTCATTAAGTATGTCCTATGCCCTTAAGCATATGTCACCTTTTGTATCACTAAACTTCCGAGTTTTGTGTCATCTGTCATTGATATATGCCAAGAATAATAGTGATCCTCACACTGATGCCCACAGACTTCCCCAGTTAAAAAAACCAACTGCTCATCATGGCTGATTGCTGTCATTCAGCCAATGCCATCGCGATGCTGCCCCTGACCATTGCGTTCAATGGGCTTCAATATTGTTGATCATAACAAATACCCTGTACATTACAGACAGGACAATATTACCATCACTTACCTCAGTTGTCATGAAATTCTGTCGACATTTCCAAGCCTGTTCATTTTCTGTTGCAGATTTGGTTTGAAGGGGCTTATCTATCATGTTTGTCAGAGTTAATTTAATACCATTCAATTGTCCTTTCATTGAAACCCTTCTACCTCTGTTGAGCCTATTGAACCAAGTAAGATAAAAGAAATTGTTAGGAAGTCTAATCCTTCACTCCATACTATATTTATCATTTACAATTTTCTCAGTTCTTGCATCTTCACACATAGTACAAACACCTGGGCCATTTGGGCTACCCTTATATCAGAAGAGGGGAGTTAAGGGGAAAGGGAGGAGGTAAAGTGCTTATTTGCAGTTAGTAGCCTGTTGTCCAGCAGGACAGCCTAGGCCAAGGCAAATTTCTGTCTCTTCAAGTACTTTAAATCATCTCATTATGAACAGGAGCAGTACATCAGGGTCTCATCAAATGAGATTGCTTCAAAAATCCCAAACTTGGGTTCGGGTTAACTCTGATATTACAGAATGATAAGATAGCACAGGAGGAGAACATGTGGTCTATCATGTCTTGCCAGCCTCTTTCAGAGCTATCCAATTGGATCCATTCTTTTCCTCTTTCTCCCTTCATTTATTTATTCATTTCATTTGTGAAAATCACTTTTGAATCTGCTTCCACCACCTTTTCAGACAGTGCCTTCCATTTCACAACAACTTTCAGCACTTTCCAGGAATTTTAATTCATTCACAGCCATGCTGCCTGGGTCTGAATTCACATCAAGGCCATTTACTGTAAACTATATGCTCACTAAATCACATTGGTTTTTACTCTGGAAATACCACAATTTTGAAATTCTCATTCTTGTCTTCAAATCCCTTCACGATCTCTTCCACTCCCATAATCCTTGAAGGTATCTGCACTTTGCCAACGCTGGCTTTGGTATTATCGAGAGTCCTGCATATATGCTGCCTGCCCCATGCCAGGGTGAGGGTCATCTCTGACTGACTTGAAAGGATATTGGAGCGGAAGGGAAAGGTTCCAGCTGTTGTTATCCACATTGGGACAAACAAAATAGGCAAGACTAGGAAAGAGGACCTATTTGGGGATTATCTGGAACCAGGAACTAAATTGAAGAAAGGGTCCTGAAGGTTTATGATCTCTAGATTACTACCCAGGCCATGTGCAAACTGACATCAGGTTGAGAGAATTAGGAAAGTTAACACATGGTTAAAGGAATTGTGCTGAAAGAGGGGTTCCATTTCATGGGGCATTGACATCAGTATTGGAACAGGAGGGATCTGTACCGTTGGAATGGTCTCTATCTGCACTGATCTGGGACCAGTGTCGTGGCAGAAAGGATAAATAGGGTAGTCACAAGGACTTTAAACTAGCATGTGGGGGGGCAAGGGGAGGGTAAAACTACAAGAAGTATAATGGTTAATGGGAACTAAAGCATCAGGTTAATATGTGAGGGGAAGATTGAGGTTAATAGGAGGAACAGGTAGGGCCATCTAACAACCATCAGAGATTAGTGAAAGAGGTCAAAATGTGTGAAAACTGTAGTGCACAAGAAAATCCTGCAAGGGAAAGACAAACCCGTAAGACACATTTAAAAACCCTGCACACAGCATTCAGAATAAGGTCAATGAGTTGACGGCACAAATGGGTATGATTTGGTGGGGATTTCTGAAACATGATTGCAGGAGGACTGAGAGTTGAATGTCCAAGGGTACTCAGTATTCCGGGAGGATAGACAGGATGGAACAGAAGGTGGAATTTCTTTATTGGTTAAAGATGACATCAAGGCTGCATTAAGAAATAATACTGGCACTAAGGGCATGTTGGGTAGAAATAAAAAACTAAGAAAAAAACATCTTGATAGTAGTAATTTACAGACCTTCCGATCAGTACTTCTGAAGTGGAGTATAAACCAAGAAATAATGAGAGCTTGTGTTGCGAAGTTGAGTAAAGTAATTGTAGATTTGTGTTTGTAATATTGTAAAATGCTAGGGAAAAAGCATTACATGGTCCCTTTAAAAGGTGGGGCTTTGTCTGTGCTTAGGGAGTTTAAAAATGCAAGTACGGATAAAGTGCCCAAAATGAAACATTTATTTTGGAAGGCCAAGCAGCAGTGTTACCAAGGCAACAGGTTTACATGCATTTGAATTATTTGAATTCAGCGTATCAATTTGAAATAGGCACTTAGATACCAAGAACCTATTAAATTTAAATCTGATGGTTTTGGCAACGTAGGACAAATCCTGTTGTGGAGCATATTGTCATCACATTTATAAAAAGAAGAGGGCAGTGGGACAAGAACAGAGAGTATCTGCCACCTGCCAGAGTAACAGCTCTTAGTTCAGCTCTCAATTCTAGGGGCAGAGAGAGAACTGCTGGCTCTCGTAGCCTCATTTATGTCTTAAGAGAAAGCACCATCTCAATAGCGAAGGTGCCGAAGAAGAAAAAAGAATCAACAGAGAAGGCCCAGAATATTATGGATGACACAAAACATAAGAACATAAGAAATAGGAGCAGGAGTAGGCCATCTAGCCCTTCGAGCCTGCCCCACCATTCAATAAGATCATGGCTGATCTGTCGTGGCTCAGTTCCACATTCCCGCCCTCTCCCCATAACCCTTAATCCCCTCTCTTATCAAAAACCCATCAACCCGTTTCTTAAAAATATTTAGCGAGGCAGCCTCCACCACTTCAACGGGTAGAGAATTCCAGAGATTCACCACCCTTTGAGTGAAGAAGTTCCTCCTCAACTCTATTCTAAACCGCCTCCCCTTTATCTTGAGGCTGTGCCCCCTAGTCCTACTGTCTTTTTTGAGCGGGAAGAGTCTCTCCACCTCTATCCTATCCATCCCATTCATCATCTTATACGTCTCAATGAGATCTCCCCTCATTCTTCTAAACTCTAACGAGTACAAGCCTAGTTTATTCAGCCTCTCCTCATAGCTCAATCCCCTCAACTCCGGTATCAGTCTAGTAAACCTCCTCTGCACTACCTCCAGGGCCAAAATATCCTTGTGCAGGTGCGGCGCCTAAAACTGCACACAGTACTCCAGCTGCGGCCTCACCAATGCCCTATACAGCTGCAGCAAGACCTCCCTACTTTTATATTCAATCCCCCTCGCTATGAAGGCCAGCATCCCATTCGCCTTCTTAACCACCTGCTGCATCTGCAAGCTGGGTTTTTGCGACTCATGCACAAGGACCCTGAGGTCCCTCTGCACCGTCGCCTGCTGCAGTTTTTCGCCACGTAAGTAATAGTCCTTCCTACCATTATTCCTACCAAAGTGGACCACCTCACACTTGCCAACATTAAATTCCATTTGCCATTTCCTGGCCCATTCGCCCAGCCTATCTAGATCCTTCTGCAGACTCTCCACACCCTCCGCACAATTTGCCTTTCCCCCAATCTTGGTGTCATCAGCAAATTTCGACACCCTACACTCGGTTCCCTCCTCCAGATCATCTATATAAATGGTAAATAGCTGAGGACCCAGCACCGACCCCTGGGGCACCCCACTAGTCACCAAAACCTGGTTGTAATTTAGAGAATGACTAAAATTTTATTTTTTTTGTTAATGGTGTCATATTCATCTGAACAGCGTCCATTAGAATCATGTTTTATTTGGTTTGTTAATAGTTGAGTTAAACTGTTCACTGTTAGTTAGATAAATAAATTGTTACTTATTGACTTCAGAGACAATGTCAGGAAATTATTTTGATTTAACCACTAAAAGTTGCTGAAGAGCATTTCGTACTACACACTTTTTATGGATTATAGGGCAAGTATTCCTCTGAGTGGTTAGGTGTTAGTTGTCGGAGGGGGATAAACGTCTGCTTTATAACACTTATGAGAAGGACACAACAGTAATTGTGAGTGATTTTAATATGCATATTGAATGGATTAATCAAATTGGCAAAAGTAACCTTGAGAGAGATTTTATAGAGTGTATGAAGGATTGTTTCTTAAAGCAATCTGTTGTGGAACCAACCAGGAAGCTGGCTATTTTAGATTTAGTAATATGTAATGAAGAAGGTTGATAAATAGTCTTGTTGTCAAAGATCCTCTTAGAAAGGATGATCACTGCATGCTAGAATTTCAGATTCAGATTGAGCGGGAGAAGACAGAATGCCATCCTAGGGTTTTAGCGTTGGGTAATTATACAGGCCTGAGGAAAGAGTTGGCCCATGTAAACTGGGCACAAATAATTGAGGGCAGGACGGTGGATGAATTCAGGGAGAAATTGAATACCTCTCAATTAAAGCATATTCCAGAGGAGAAGAGGAATTGCAAAAGAAAGAAAATTGTTCCGTGGCTCGACAAGGAAATCAAAGGCATAAATCTAGACCATAAAGGCAAAATCTAGAGGCATATGAGCAAAATCTAGATCATACCAAACTGCAAAACCTAGTGGCAAGCTGGAGGATAGGGAGAACTTTAATGATCAGCAAAAGTTTACTAAAAATATAAATCAAAAGAGCTAAGATGAACTGCAAAAGGAAATTAGCAGAAAACAAACAGAGATAGCAAAGTATATAAAGAGGAAGAGAATAGCTAAAGTAAATATTGACCCTTCAGAGGACAATACTGGTAATATTAATCATTATTAATACTAACAATACAATATGGACTCCCTAAGTACATACTTAGTTTAGGCAGGCACCATGATTGGCGCAGGCTTGGAGGGCCGAAGGGCTTGTTCCACATTAAACTCCATCTGTCAAATTTGGTCCATTTTCCTTGCCTATTAATATCCTTCTGTAAAATCTTTATATCCTCTTCACTGCCTGCTTTCCCAAAAACCTTTCAGAACTTTGAACAATTCCATTGTATCTCTTTGAAATCTTCACTTCTCCCCTGGAAAAAGCACAGCTTCTGCAACCCATCGATGTAGCTGAGATATCTCATCCTGGGTAGCATTCCAGTAAATCCATTCCATACGCACTCTCCCGCGGGAATCTGCTTCCCAAATATGTGTGGGTTAGGTGGATTGGCCATGCTAAATTGCCCCTTAGTGTCAGGGGCAGGATAAATGCATGGGATTACAGGGATAGAGCCTGGGTAGGATCATTGTCAGTGCAATACCAATGGGCTGAATGGTCTTGTTCTGCACTGTGGAGATTCTATGATTCTATGAATAGAATAAGGTAGAGTCATAGGTGAACAGGATGGTGAAGAAGGCATTTGGCATACTTGATTTCATTGGTCAGAACACTGAATACAGGAATTGGGACGTCTTGTTGAAGTTGTACAGGATATTGGTAAGGCCACACTTGGAATATTGTATACAGTTCTGGTCACCCTATTATACAAAGGATATTATTAAACTAGAAAGGGTGCTGAAAAGATTTACTGGAAGTACCGAGACTTGATGGTTTGAGTCCTAAGAGATGCTGGATAGACTGAGTCTTTTTTTGTAGAAGGCTTAGGGGTGATCTTATAAAGGTCTATAAAACAGAGGGACATCGATAAGTCAGCATTTGTTCCCAAAGTAGGGACGTCTAAAACTAGACGGCACAGTTTAAGGTGAGAGTGGAGCGATACAAAAGGGTCCAGAGGGGCAATTTGTTCCACACAGAAGGTTGTGTCTGGAATGAGCTGCTGGAGGTAGTAGTAGAGGCTGGTACAATTTTATCTTTTAAAAAGCATTTAGATAGACAGTTACATGGGTAAGATTGGTACAGAGGATATGGGCCAAATGTGGGCAATTAGAACTTGCTTCATGGTAAAAACCAGGCAGATTGGACAAGTTGGGCTGAAGAGCTTGTTTCCATGCTGTAAACTTCTATGATTCTATGATTCTAAATAGCACTGGCAAATACTGGGAGAAATAGATAACATGAAAGAAGAAACACTGAAGTATTGGGTGTTGAGTGTAAGAAGGAAAGTAATAAAGTCTAAATTAGGGTTAGTGTGCACAAGTGTAGTAAATAAGATTGGTGAGTTATAGACACAGATTGCCATTTGGAAATATGATAATGTGGCAATTACAAAGATCTTGCTGAAACAAGGACAGGACTGGGCATTAAATATTCCTGGATAGAAGATGTGGACAACAGGATCCTTAATAAACAGAAACTTAGAGGACATAAGGTAGGAAAGAGGTCAGTCATGAGTTCAAAGATAATGGGAGGAAATCTTGAGCCCACATTCACTGTCTGTGTGAATGCTGTGGGTATGCCGGCGTTGGACTGGCGTAAACACAGTGTGAATGCTGTGTGAATGTGTGAATGCTGGCAGGGGTTCAATAAACAGAAGTTGTGGTTCTCGCTGGGTGAAAATGTGCCTTCAGATCTTCCCCACCCCTCGCTGGCAACTCCACCAGGGTCATGCCCACATGACCCTGAGGTACACGACTTGCATGAATTTTAATATAATGTGTATGTGTTCCCCCCTCCACCCGCCGTATCTTGACCTCTCAAACCACCCTGATGTGAACCTGTTGTGGGGGGTGGTCTTCTCAGAGGCACAAAGGTGTTCCTGGGGCTGATGGGCATGGCCAGGCAGTGTCCCTGACACAGATTGGCACAATACCTTTGCCAACCTGCCAATGCAAACCTGTGCCAAGAGGCAGGAGTGGGAGTCTCATTGTTTGGGGGGGGGGGAATGGGGGGGATTTATGCAGATGGGAGCAGACAGACGAGCAGGGAATTCCAGTGATGGTCATTTGGCATGGGGTGGGGTTGGGAAGGTGGGTGTCAGGATGCCAGAGTGAATGTTGACTCTGATTCGGGATGGGGCGGGGTACCCCTCCTCCTGAGACCTCCATAGTGAGGTGGGGGAGGTTTATTGCTGCTCTGATCGGGAGCCCTTTATAGATGGCACCCTTATCTCTGAGCAGCCGGGTTTTACAACACCAGGTTAAAGTCCAACCAGTTTATTTGATAGTAAACCCACAAGCTTTCGGAAATGCAATTTTCTTGGAGATCCTCTCCACTTGGATCCGGTGGGGTTGGGAAGGTGGGTGTTTGTGGTGTTGATGGTAGTCATGATGTGGAGATGCCAGCATTGGAGTGGGGTAGACACAGTAAGAAGTCTCACAACACCAGGTTAACGTTCAAACAGATTCTGATCAGAACTTTCCACACAACTGATGAAGGAACAGCGTTTCCGAAAGCTTGTGGATTTACTATCAAATAAACTGGTTGAACTTTAACCTGGTGTTGTGAGACTTCTTCCTGTGTTGATCCCAGTCCAATGCTGGCATCTCCACATCATCAGCTGGGTTTTGCAAGTGTATTTAGGCCCCAACCCCCTGTGTGACAGCATGAATCACACCCCCTTGTTGGAAGATCTGGTGGGAAAACCGACTGGCTTCTCTGGAGGGAAACACACCAGTTTTCTCACCATGTTTGGTAATATTTTGCTCAACAGCTGTTTTCCCAACATTGAATTTCAACTTTGCCTGATGGTTAATGATTCCTGGTTGGCCACATTCCACCTCACTGATCAGTTTGTAAGTGCTGTGCGGATTCATAGGATACTTACTGTAAGTGGCTTTCACAAAAAGTATCAATTTCCGTATAGAGACCCTTTGATAGATCATAGTTGATATCAATGGGTCCAAACTTTGCAGAGTTGAACACCCCATCATTCCTACATATTGCCTTCAATGTCCTGTGGTAACCTTTGTAAGATTTTGTACCTGGCTATAAAAACAAGGATGTCAATATGCATGTTAATTTATGTTTACTATTTAATCCAATGATCATCTTACGTTCTATAGTCATTTTATTTACTGAGTATCAAATTATGTCAGGAATGGTCCAAGATCTAGATCCATTCCAACCGAAAGCGAAAAATGTACATGAAGAAATTGGGGCTTATCAATTCTCACCAAAATCTATAAAAGTACACAATAGAAGTCAATAATCGTTTGGATCCTAAGAGAATATTGGAATGTGGGAACAAGATGTCAAAATATAGGTGAGGGCAGTCTTGGCCTTACTGAATTTTATTGACAAATTTAATCGAGTTCTTTGAGGTTGTAGCAAACAGGTTTCACCTCTCTGATGCTGAATAATCTGTGCACTGCAATGGATACATTTTTATCTCCACACAACCCCACCTTTGGGCTTGGTACGATGTTGAACACTTGTTCTGTCACCTTCACTTCCACCCTTACGTTGGCCAGGAGTCCTACACCAGCTCCTATGGATCCTATCAGCTGCCTCCAATATTTACCTGCCACCTGGACCCTCTCCCAGATCTCTTACTCACCCTTGATCTTTCAGTAACATCGCAGAATAGCAGAATTGTTATTGCAGAAAAGGAAGCCGTTTAGCCCAATGTGTCTACACCAGCTCTTTGAATGAGAAAACTCATCAGGTGTCTTCCATTACACTCTCCCCATAATCATGCACATTCTTCCATTCCACATAACAGTCTATTTCCCTTTGAAATGCCCTGATTGAACCTGCCTCCATCACACTTTCAGCTAGTTCATTTCCAACCTTAACTACTTGCTGTGTGAAAAAGCTTTTTCACATATTATTTTAGTTTCTTTTCTCCAATTACTTTCACTCTTGCCCTCTCATCCTAAATCCTTTCACGTGTCGGAACAATTTCTCCCTATCTACTCTGTCCAAACCCCCAACCTTCATTTCTCAAAGGAAAACAGATCTAACTTCTCCTATCTTTCTTCATAACTGAAGTTCCTCCTCCTGGGAACTATTCTTGTGAATATTTTCTGTACCCTCTCTGAGCCTTCACATCCTTCCTAAAGTGCTCATCTGGACACATTACTTCAAATGAGACTGAAACAGCAACTTATACAAATTCAACATTCACTCCTTATTCTTTATTCTATGTCCATTAATGAAATTCAAGATAATGTATAATTGATTAATTGTTCTCTCAACCGGTCCTCCCACCGTCAATGATCTATGCACATATACACCCAAATCCCTCTGCTCCTGTACCCATTTAGAATTGTACCCCTTATTTTTCATTGTTCCTCCATGTTCTTCTGACCAAAATAAATCACTTCACATTTCTCTGCATTGAAGTTTATCTGGCACTTGTCTGCCCAATCCATCAACCTGCCCATGTCCTTTTGGCGTTTGGCCCTGTCCTCACAATTCACAATGCTTCCAAGTTTTGTATTATCTGCAAATTTTAAAATTGTGCCCTGTACACCAATCATTAATATATATCAGGAAAAGCAAGGTTCCAACTCTGAATTTTGGACAACTTCACTACAAACTTTCCTCTAGTACAAAAAATATCTATTAATCATGACTCTGTTTCATTTATTCAGCCAGTTGTGTATCCACATTGCTACTGTGCCTTTTTATTCCAGGAGCTATAATTTTGCTCAAGTCTGTTGTGTGGCTCTGTATCGAATACTTTTTGGAAGTTCATGTACCACATCAACAGTATTCCCCTCCTCAGCCCTCTCTGTTACCTCTTTAAAAATCTCCAGCAAGCTAGTTAAATATAATTTTTCCTTAAGAAATCCAAACTGGCTTTCCTTAATTAACCTTAATTAATCCATGTAACTATTAACTTTGTCTTTATTTATTGTTTTTAGGAGTTTCCTCACAATCAAAGTTAAACTGATTCATATCTAGTTAATGAGAATGTTTTTAAACCCTTTTTTGAACAAGGGTAACATTTGCAATTTTCTAGTCCTCTGGCACCACTCTTGAGTCTAAGGAAGTTTGGAAAATTATGAACATTGCCTCTGCAATTTTCATTTTCACTTCCCTCAATATCTTTGGATGCATCTCATCTGGTCCTGGTATCTTATCAGATTTAAGTACAGATACTTCCTCTTAAAGAATTTCCTTCTCGTGTCAGAATTTGCTCCTTTTTTCGTCATGACCTGGTCTGAAGTTTCTTCCTCAGACAATGTGAAATATTCATTTCATTCCTCAGTCATGCCCCCGCCGTAACCTTTTGTCCCTAATAGACTCGACTCCTCCTTTCATCACTCTTTTACTATTTGTATTCCTATACAAGACTTTGAGATTCTCTTTTATGTTAACTGCCAGTCTCTTTTCATGCTCCCTTTTTGCTTCTCTTATTTGCCTCTCCCTCTGAACTCAGCTTGGTTTATAATTGTATTTTCTACCTGACGTTTTTCCCTCTTTATCTTGAGTTCTATTTCCTTTCTCATCCAGGAAATCAGGATTTGTTTGCCCTACATTGAAGGTGGGCCATTATTTAGAGATCATTTTTCCTGTCAAAATTTGACTTCAAATTATTCTGTTAAATCCATTCTTACCCCAATGAAGTTGGCTTTTCTCCTAGTTAATTATTCTTATTCTGGATTGTTCTTTGTTCTTTTCCATAACCAGATAAATTCTACGATACAATGATCACTATCCTTTAAATTTCTTCTGTTGATACCTGCCCCACTTCATTTTCAAGCATATATTCTACGAATTCCTGCAACTCTCTGTGCTTTAAAATAATATTAAGAACATAAGAACATAAGAAATAGGAGCAGGAGTCGGCCATCTAGCCCTTCGAGCCTGCCCCGTCATTCAATAAGATCATGGCTGATTTGAAGTGGATCAGTTCCACTTTCCCGCTTTCTCCCCATAACCCTTAATTCCCCTGTCTATCAGAAACCTATCTACCCGTGACTTAAATATATTGAGCGAGGCAGCCTCCAGCACTTCAACGGGCAGAGAATTCCAGAGACTCACCACCCTTTGAGTGAAGAAGTTCCTCCTCAACTCCGAATTATTATCCCAATCTATGTTGTTCCTGTGGAGCAGAGTCAAGAGGCAGCGATTTTTGGGCGAGTGAGGAGGCAGCAAAAAGGTATATTTTTCAGTTTATACTGTGTAACTTTTTATTTTAGTTTTAAAGTTGCGAGTTTCAGCGTTTTTTTTTAAATTAGTTAGAAACCGGAAGTCGTCACTAGGGCGCTTGCCGGTACTTGTAGTTTTTTTTTCGGGTTTAAAAAGCTCCTACCTCCGTGTCTCGGCCTCATTGTTCCTGTGGAGCAGAGTCGAGAGGCAACGATTTTTGGGCGAGTGAGGAGGCAGCAAAAAGGTATATTTTTCAGTTTATACTGGGTAACTTTTTATTTTAGTTTTAAAGTCGTGAGTTTCAGCGTTTTTTTTTTAAAAATTAGTTAGAAACCGGAAGTCGTCACTAGGGCGCTTGCCGGTACTTGTAGTTTTTTTTTTCTCGTGCCCCTAACCCTATAAATTAGCACAGAGCGGATACCCGATTCTCTACACTGGTAGAGAATCCCACCCTTCCACCTCCTCTAACCTAATTATAAGTGTGTGGGAAGTTTTTTTAAAATATATTTTTATTTTTCTGCTGGGAACTGATTCAGGGATGGCAGTTCAGGCTGTAAGCTGCATCTCCTGTGGGATGTATGTAGTGAGGGAGTCCAGCAGTGTTTCAGGTAATTTTACTTGTCGGAAGTGTGTAAGATTGCAGTTTCTGGAGGAGCGTGTAAAGGAGCTGGAGGTGGAATTAGAGGAGCTCCGCATAATCCGGAAAGTGGAGGAGGACATAGAAAGGAGTTATAAGGAGATAGTTACTCCTAGAAATGAGTCTTGGGTCACTGTCAGGAACAGGGGAAAGAAGCAGTTGGGGGGTCAATCCCCTGGGGCTGTTCCCCTCCAAAATAGGTTTTCGGTCCTGGAGGCTACAGTTGAGGAGGGATCAACTGGGGATAGCCAAAGGGAGCAGGTCTCTGGGGGTGATCCTATTGGGAAACCTCAGGTGATTAAGGGTAAGAGATTGGGCCTCGTGATTGGGGACTCCACAATTAAGGGGACGGATAGGAGAGTCGGAGGTAAGGGTAGGGACTCAGGGCTGGTGTGTTGCCTACCTGGGGCTGGGGTCCAGGATGTATCGGACAGGGTATTCAGGACTCTTAGGGGAGAGGGAGATCGACCCCAAGTTATAGTTCATGTGGGGACACATGACATAGGGAGATTAAGGGATGGGGATATTAAGCAAAGATTTATGGAGTTGGGGTGGAAACTAAAGGCTAAGTCTGGAAGAGTAGTTATATCCGGACTCTTGCCTGTGCCACGGGATAGTTTAGAGAGGAATGGAGAGAGGGAAAGTTTGAACTCGTGGCTGAGGGGATGGTGCAGGAGGGAGAGGTTCAGGTACTTGAGCAATTGGGGCTCATTCTGGGGAAGGTGGGACCTCTATATGAGTGATGGTTTACACCTGAACCAGAGGGGAATCAATATCCTGGGGGGTAAATTTGCAAAGGCTATGCGGGGAGATTTAAACTGATTTGGGGGGGGGGGTGGGATCTTGAGTAGAGGGGGTGAAAGTGAGGGGGGCATAGATGGGGAATGCAAGGCACGGTGTAGTGGGGGTGGGGCGGAGCAGGGTTTGAAATGCATGTACTTTAATACTTTAAAGGTAGGGGAGGACCGCAGGCAATATGGGAGGGAGGTTAGACAGGGGGTGGAGAAGGGAAATGCCCAGACTGAGGGGCTGAAGTGTATATATTTTAATGCAAGGAGTATAGTAAATAAGGTAGATGAGCTTAGGGCGTGGATAGCTGATTGGGAATGTGATGTGGTGGCCATTACGGAGACTTGGATGTCTCAGGGACAGGACTGGGTACTTCAGGTGCCAGGTTTCAGATGTTTCAGGAAGGACAGGGAGGCTGGCAGAAGAGGTGGTGGAGTGGCACTGTTAATCAGGGACAGTGTCATGGCTGCAGAGAAAGAGGATGCCGTGGAGGGACTTTCTACAGAGTCTCTGTGGGTGGAAGTTACGAACAGCAAAGGGTCGAAAACTTTGCTGGGTGTATTCTATAGGCCGCCCAATAGTGACAGGGAAGTTGAAGTGCAGATAGGGAACCAGATTCTGGAGAAATGTATTAAAAACAGAGTTGTCGTGATGGGAGACTTCAATTTCCCAAACATCGACTGGAATATCCCTAGAGTAAGGGGTTTGGCTGGAGAGGAGTTTGTTAGGTGTGTTCAGGAAGGTTTCCTGACACAGTATGTGGACAAGCCTACGAGGGGAGAGGCTGTACTTGACCTGGTACTGGCGAATGAACCAGGGCAGGTGATGGATCTCTTGGTAGGAGTGCATCTTGGGAATGGTGACCATAATTCTATCTCCTTCACAATTGCATTGGAACAAGATAGGATCAGGCAGGCTAGGAAGGTGTTTGTCTGGAGTAAGGGGAGATACGAAGAAGTCAGGGAGTTACTTGGACAAATAAACTGGAAGGAGGCATTCTTAGGGAAAAGTACCGAAGGAAGGTGGCGGATATTCAAGGAATGTTAGTCTGGCGCTCTGCATGACAATGTTCCGATAAGGCAAGGGGGTTTTGGTAGGTCGCGGGAACCGTGGTGCACGAAGGCTGTGTTGAACCTAGTCAGGAGGAAAAGGAAGGTGTACAAAAGGTTCAGGGAACTAGGAGAGGTTAAGGATCTTGAAGAGTAGAAGGACTGTAGAAAGGAGGTTAAAAGGGAAATTAGGAGAGCCAGAAGGGGTCATGAGAAGACCTTGGCGGGTAAGATTAAGGAAAATCCCAAGGCCTTCTATAAATATGTGAAAGGTAAAAGGGTGAGAAGGGAAAGGATAGGACCTATAAAAGGTGAAGGGGGAAAGGTCTGTGTGGAACCAGAAGAAATGGCGGAGGTGCTTAATGAGTACTTTGCCTCAGTATTCACAGTGGAAGCTGATCTGGGAGATCGTGCTATGGACTTGCAGCAGATGGATAAGATTGAGTACGTGGACATTAAGAAGGAGGATGTGTTAGAACTTTTGAATTCTATCAAAATAGATAAGTCGCCGGGACCAGATGGGATGTACCCCAGGATACTGTGGGAGGCGAGGGAAGTGATTGCAGAGCCCCTGGCGATGATCTTTGCGTCGTCAATGGAGACGGGAGAGGTTCCGGAAGATTGGAGGATTGCGGATGTAGTCCCTATTTTCAAGAAAGGGAACAGAGATAGCCCGGGAAATTACCGCCCGGTGAGTCTGACCTCAGTGGTTGGTAAGCTGATGGAGAGGCTTCTGAGGGACAAGATTTACGAGCATTTGGAGAGGTTTGACATGATCAGGAATAGTCAGCATGGATTTGTCAAGGGCAGGTTGTGCCTTACGAGCCTAGTTGAGTTCTTCGATAATGTGACTGAACACATTGACGAAGGAAGTGCCGTGGACGTAGTGTACATGGACTTCAGCAAGGCGGTTGATAAGGTCCCCCATGCAAGACTTCTTGAGAAGGTGAGAGGGCATGGGATCCAAGGGCCTTTGGCCTTGTGGATCCAGAACTGGCTTGCCTGCAGAAGGCAGAGAGTGGTTGTGGATGGGTCTTTTTCGGAATGGAGGTCAGTCACCAGTGGGGTGCCCCAGGGATCTGTTCTGGGACCCTTGCTGTTTGTTATTTTCATAAATGACCTGGATGAGGAAGTGGAGGGATGGGTTAGCAAGTTCGCTGATGACACGAAGGTCGGTGGTATTGTGGATGGTCTGGAAGGATGTCAAAAGTTGCAGCAGGACATAGATAGGATGCAGGAATGGGCGGAGAAGTGGCAGATGGACTTCAACGCGGATAAATGTGTAGTCGGCCATTTCGGCAGAACCAATGGGATGAACGAGTACACTATCAAGGGCAGGGGTCTTAGTAGCGTTGAAGAGCAGAAGGATCTCGGGGTCCGGGTCCACAGGACTCTTAAATCGGCCTCGCAGGTGGAGGAGGTGGTCAAGAAGGCGTATGGTGTACTGGCCTTCATTAATCGAGGGATTGAGTTTAGGAGTCGGGAGGTAATGCTGCAACTTTACAGGACCCTTGTCAGGCCTCATTTGGAGTACTGTGCGCAGTTCTGGTCGCCTCACTATAGGAAAGACGTAGAAGCTATTGAAAGGGTGCAGAGGAGATTTACAAGGATGTTGCCTGGACTGGGAGGCATGCCTTATGAAGATAGGTTGAGGGAGCTGGGACTCTTTTCCCTAGAGAGGCGAAGGTTGAGAGGCGACCTGATAGAGGTTTATAAAATGTTGAGAGGAATAGATAGGGTGGACTCTCAGAGGCTATTTCCCCGGGTTGAAATGGTCGCTACGAGAGGACACAGATTTAAGGTGCGGGGAGGGAAGTACAGAGGTGATGTTAGGGGTAAGTTTTTCACTCAGAGGGTGGTGAGTGAATGGAATCGGCTGCCGTCATCGGTGGTGGAGGCGAACTCGCTGGGGTCTTTTAAAAGACTTCTGGATGAGTATATGGGGTTTAATGGGATTGGGGGTTATAGATAGGTCTATAGATTGGTGGGGTTGATGTGATCGGCGCAACTCGAGGGCCGAAGGGCCTGTTTGTGCTGTAATGTTCTATGTTCTATGTTCTATAGTCGGATCACAGCAATCCCCCTTTATAATTTCACTCCATCTTTTGCACCTCTATGTTTTATTCTAGCAAATCTGTTCTTCAACATCCTTCTTACTAGTTAGTGATTTTTAGACTCTTTTTATTCCTTATTAGCAGCCAAATAGATTCTGCCCTTCAGCCCTTTGGAACATTCTCTTTCTCCTGTTCTGGAATGATCTCCAGATGTTGTGTTCACTTGCCTTTTTAATTCACTATTTTGGTCCTCCACCAGGTATAATGTTGCAGTGAAGAGCAGCGTAAGCTGGAGGAACAGTACCTCAGCTTCCAATTAGGCAGCTTACAGCTTCTCTACTCAACACTGAGTTCAGTAATTACAGATCATGAAGTCTATTTTCCATTTTGACATCCCTCTCCATCACGCCTGAAACATCTAAACAATCCTGCAATATTAAGCTGCCAGTCTTATCCCTCTCTCAACCAAGTCTCTGTAATATCATAGTTATTTGTACCAAACCAAGCTCTAAGTTCATTGACTGAACTGTTATACTCCATGCATTAAAACACATACACTTCAGACTGCCAGTCCCACCATGTTCAGTAACCTCTCCCTATCTGTTCTTCCTCTTATCCTTCCTGGCCTTAGTGTCTAACACCTCCTCGGTCATTTCACTTGCTGACCTAGTACTTTGGCCACATTAGTTTAAACCCTCCTGACTGACACTAGCAAAGCTCCCTGCTAGAATATTGGTACCCCTTCAGTTTAGAAATAGACAATCCTTCTTGTACAGGTCCTACCTGCCCTGGAGAATATCCCAATGATCCACACATCTGAAGCCCTCCCTCCTACACCAGTTCTTTAGCCACTTATTTAATTGTACGATTGTCCTTTTCCTAGCGTCATTGGCACATGCAAAGGGAGTAATCCCGAGACTACAGCCCAAGAAGTTCTGCTTTTCAACTTACAAACCAACTTCCTGTATGCCCTTTGCAGGACCTCATCACTCTTCCTGCCTATTTTGTTAGTACCAATGTGTACCACAATCTCTGGCTGCTCGTCCTCCCTTTTAAGAATGTCCCTCAGAAACATCCTTGACCCTGGCACCAGGGAGGCAACACACGGTCCTGGAATCTCTTTGCAGCCACAGAAACACCTATCTGTGGCCCTGACAATAGAACGCCTTATAATTCTGTTCTACTGACTTGGCTCTCCCTGCTGTACATTACCCAGCTCTGGTGCCATTTTCCCCTTTGTCTCACTCAATATACTTACCAGCATTGCATGCTGTTTCACCACTTTCACACACTTTTTCTCTGCTTCCTTAACTCCTTTCTCCAGATGTTTCTGCAGAGCTTCACCACAAGTCTCCAGATGTTGAGTAAAAATGTTCGATCCTTTCTTCAAATCCAAAGAAATGCCATCATAACTGCTTCTGAGGATAATACTCTGTAAATACACAGAGTGCTTTAAGAACTCAATAGTGCTCAAAAACATCACAAAAAGTGGCTGAACAGTTATTTCTCAATATAGGCTGTTTGAGACAGGTATGGACAGGAGTATGTCCTGGAAATTCAGGACAGGGTCGGGTGCCAGGAATGGTTTGGGATATGGTCAAGTATTTGGGGTTAGGGATGGGGTCGAGTGTTTGGAACTTGGGACAGGGTCGAATGTCGGGAGCGGTTTGGGACAGGGTCCCAGTTGGAAAGGATTTGGGACAGGGTCAAGTGTTTGGGGTTTGAGACAGGGTTGAGTTTCCCAAAGGGTCGAGTGTCGAGAACGGTTTGGGACAGGGACAAGTATTTGGGGTTTGGGATGGGATCAAGTGTTGGGAATGGTTTGAATATAAGAACATAAGAAATAGGAGCAGGAGCAGGCCATCTGGCCCTTCGAGCCTGCCCCGCCATTCAATAAGATCATGGCTGATCTGTCGTGGCTCAGTTCCACCTTCCCGCCCTCTCCCCATAACCCTTAATCCCCTCTCTTATCAAAAACCCATCAACCGGCGTCTTAAAAATATTTAGCGAGGCAGCCTCCACCACTTCAACGGGCAGAGAATTCCAGAGATTCACCACCCTTTGAGTGAAGAAGTTCCTCCTCAACTCCGTTCTAAACCACCCCCCCTTATCTTGAGGCTGTGCCCCCTAGTCCTACTGTCTTTTTTGAGCGGGAAGAGTCTCTCCAACTCTATCCTATCCATCCCATTCATCATCTTATACGTCTCAATGAGATCTCCCCTCATTCTTCTAAACTCTAACGAGTACAAGCCTAGTTTATTCAGCCTCTCCTCATAGCTCAACCCCCTCAACTCCGGTATCAGCCTAGTAAACCTCCTCTGCACTCCCTCCAGGGCCAAAATATCCTTGCGCAGGTGCGGTGCCCAAAACTGCACACAGTACTCCAGCTGCGGCCTCACCAATGCCCTATACAGCTGCAGCAAGACCTCCCTACTTTTATATTCAATCCCTCTCGCTATGAAGGCCAGCATCCCATTTGCCTTCCTGACCACCTGCTGCACCTGCAAGCTGGGTTTTTGCGACTCATGCACAAGGACCCCGAGGTCCCTCTGCACCGTCGACTGCTGCAGTTTTTCGCCCCGTAAGTAATAGTCCTTCCTACCATTCCTCCTACCAAAGTGGACCACCTCACACTTGCCAACATTAAATTCCATTTGCCATTTCCTGGCCCATTCGCCCAGCCTATCTAGATCCTTCTGCAGACTCTCCACACCCTCCTCACAATTTGCCTTTCCCCCAATCTTGGTGTCATCAGCAAATTTCGACACCCTGCACTCGGTTCCCTCCTCCAGATCATCTATATAAATGGTAAATAGCTGAGGCCCCAGCACCGACCCCTGGGGCACCCCACTAGTCACCAACCGCCAATCCGAATAGCACCCATTGACCCCCACTCTCTGCCTCCTATTTGACAACCAATCCTCTATCCACACTAACACCCTACCCCCAACTCCATGTCCCCTGACCTTCTGCAATAACCTCTTGTGAGGTACCTTGTCAAACGCCTTCTGAAAATCCAGAAAGACCACATCCACCGGCTCTCCTCTAACCACTGCCCTAGACACATCCTCATAGAACTCCAGTAAATTTGTCAGACACGACTTCCCTTTAATGAAACCGTGTTGCGTCCGCCCTATCAAGCAATTCCCCTCAAGATGCCTCGCTATTTCCTCCTTAATGACGGATTCTAACATTTTATCTACCACAGACGTTAAACTGACCGGCCTATAATTCCCCGCCTTTTGCCTGGCACCCTTCTTAAACAACGGTGTAACATTAGCCGTTTTCCAATCTTCCGGCACTTCCCCGGAATCCAGCGACGTCTGGAAAATAACCACCAAGGCATCCACTATCACCTCCACCATTTCTTTCAGAACCCTCGGATGCATTCCATCCGGTCCTGGGGACTTGTCCACAATCAGCCCCTCCAGTCTGTCGAGCACCACCTCTCTAGTAACAGTAATGTCATTAAGACCCTCCATTCCTACCACCTTTCCATCGCTAACACCCGGCAAATTATTCACGTCCTCCTCCGTGAAGACAGAAACAAAAAAGTTATTCAAGACCTTAGCCATATCCCCATCCCCTACCACTAGCTCCCCTTTCTTATCCTCTAAAGGACCAACGTTCACCCTAGCCAGCCTCTTCCTTTTTATATATTTATAAAAACTCTTGCTATCCTTTTTTATATTAAGTGCTAGCCCAGCCTCATAGCTTCTCCTACCCTCCTTTATCAACTTCTTTGTCAATCTTTGTTGACATTTAAACCGTTCCCAATCCTTTTCTCGCCCACTGCTCTTAGCTGCTCTAAACTCCTCCGCTTTTAATTTAACACTTTCCTTCACCTCCTTTGTTATCCATGGCTTATTACCTCTCCTCCTACTGTCCTTTTTAACCATTGGAATAAATTTCTGCTGAGCACCAAGAAAGATCTCCTTATAGATCCTCCACTGCTCCACAGCAGACCTACCTTCCAACGCGCTCCCCCAGTCCACATTCGCCAATTCTTCTCTCATCCTACCATACTCCCCTCTATTCAAACAAAGGACGCGTGTCCGGGAACCCACTTTCTCCTCCTCCATCTGCACCAGAAACTCCACCATACAATGATCACTCTCTCCAAGAGGATCCTTCACCGCAAGGTCCCTAATTCTACCCGCCTCATTACATAGCACCAGATCCAAGATAGCTTGCTCCCTCGTCGGCTCCAACACACACTGTTCAAGGAAATGATCCCTGCAGCATTCCAAGAACTCCTCCTCGAGCCCACCTCGTCCAACATGGGTCGACCAATCAATATGCAGATTGAAATCTCCCATAACTACTGCCGTCCCATTCCTGCACGCCGCACTTATTTGCGCGTTAACAGCCCGCCCCACCTCCAGATCATTATTCGGGGGCCTATAGACGACACCCACTAGCGTCTTCCTCCCTTTTCTGTTCCTAATCTCCACCCACAACGATTCCACTTTCTGCTCCTTGGCTCCGATATCATCCCTTGCTACCACCTTGATACTATCCTTAATCAGCAGAGCTACGCCACCCCCTCTTTCCTCCTGCCTATCCTTCCTAAACACTTGATAGCCCTGTACATTCATCTCCCAGTCCCTGTCACCTTGCAGCCATGTCTCTGTAATGGCCACCAGATCGTATCCATTTGTGTCGATCTGCACCATCAGCTCATCCACTTTATTCCGAATGCTTCGTGCATTCAGATAAAGCGCTTTCATCCCAGCCTTCACCTGGACCCTATTTGCCGTAACGCCACCAATTGGGACATCCTTGGCCTCTTCCCTTACCTGTACCCTATCCTTAACTTTAGACCTCATAGCGTCACCTACCCTCGCACCCTCCCCCCCCCCGTATTAGTTTAAAGCCCTGTCTACAGTCCTCTTTACTCGATTCGCCAGCACTCTGGTCCCAGCATGATTCAGACCAACCCCATCCTGCCCGAACAGGTCCCACCTACCCCAATACTGGTGCCAATGCCCCATAAATTCGAACCCATTCCTCCCACACCAATCCCTGAGCCACTCATTCACTTCCTTTATCCTGTCAACCCTACGCCCGTCTGCCCTCGGTTCAGGCAGTAGCCCAGAGATAACCACCTTGTCGGTTCTACTTTTTAATTCCATTCCCAGCTTTTCATACTCCCTCCCCAGATCCTCAGTCCGCACTTTGCCTACGTCGCCGGCACCCACATGTACTACAACGACCGGATTCTTTGGGACAAGGTCGAGTGTCAAGAATGGTTTGGGACAAGATCGAGTGTCGGGAATGGTTTGGGACAGGGTCAAGTGTCGGGAACAGTTTGGACTGGGTCCTAGTTGGGAATGGTTTGGGACAGGGTTGAGCGTTTGGAGTTTGGGATGGGGTTGAGTGTCGGGAATGGTTTGGACAGGATCCTAGTTGGGAATGGTTTGGGGTTTCAGTGTGCAGAGTATAATTTTAAATACCTGGTTCCAGTTGAGTGATTTCAGAAGGTGGAGCAGCCCCCGCACCTCAGACACATAGCTATTCACCACTTTCTTTCTTTCTTTCAAATACATGTTGACGATGTGCTTTCTCAGACTTGGTATTTCTGAAAATAAGGTAGGAGAGATGCTGTTGATGACTATTCACCTGTTAATTGTACAGTGACTGATGGCTGAAATGATATTCATTCCGGCTGATGACATGGACAATATGGAGATGAGTACTTGGAAACCCTGCTTTCAGTTGCTGCTTCACGTTTTCATCCAAATCAGGTCTGGATGGAGCTCACCAACAAATACATTGCTGGAAAGAGATTGTGATGATTTGGGAACTGAATCAGTTTATTATATAAGAGAATTTTAGCTCCTCACTATAAGTTACAAGAGAAAGAGTGATGATGATGCCACAGTCATACAAATAACATGCTACGTTACACTAAGGAAATGTAGTAAGTATTGGGTGTAATTTCCCCACCCTGCTACGCTGAGCAGGTAGCATAACAGGACAGGAAATGTAAGTGGGAGGCTAAAAATCTAATGCCAGCCTGGCGACCAGTAAGTCGCAATTTTTCAGGCCAATTTTTTTCATATAATCAGCCTCACGTTAGGGAACAGCACGAGCTGATTTCATGATCAAATCTGAATCTCTTTAACGAGCTCTGGACAGTATTGACTGGGCTCATTTGGATTTCCAACTTTGCCGGTGAAGGTTCCCACCAGCAGGAATCACAGGTGGTCTCCAGCAAAGGGGCGATGTGATGGCTTCACTGGTGGGACCGGAGGTCATTGAGGCCATTGACACGGATGCCATCATCTCACGTGAGAACATCATCCACCAGATATACAGTACATACTCTTGCAACTCGGCCAACATTGTCTACCTGATATGCTGCAGGAAAGGGTGTCCTGAAGCATGGTACGTTGGGGAGACCATGCAGACGCTACGACAACACCGTTCAACAATCACCAGGCAAGAGTGTTCTCTTGGGGGAACACTTCAGTGGTCACGGGCATTCGGTCTCTGATCTTCGGGTAAGCATTTTCCAAGGCGGCCTTCACAACACACGACAGCGCAGAGTCGCTGAGCAGAGACTGATAGCCAAGTTCCACACACATGAGGACGGCCTCAACCGGGACCTTGGGTTCACACCCAGTGTATGGAGCGTTCACACTCAGTGTACGGAGAGTTCACACTCAGTGTACGGAGAGTTCACACTCAGTGTACGGAGCATTCACACCCAGTGTACAGAGCGTTCACACCCAGTGTATGGAGCGTTCACACTCAGTGTACGGAGCGTTCACACCCAGTGTACGGAGAGTTCACACCCAGTGTAAGGAGCGTTCACACTCAGTGTACGGAGAGTTCACACTCAGTGTACGGAGCATTCACACCCAGTGTACAGAGCGTTCACACCCAGTGTATGGAGCGTTCACACTCAGTGTACGGAGCGTTCACACCCAGTGTATGGAGCGTTCACACTCAGTGTACGGAGAGTTCACACTCAGTGTACGGAGCGTTCACACTCAGTGTACGGAGAGTTCACACTCAGTGTACGGAGCGTTCACACTCAGTGTACGGAGAGTTCACACTCAGTGTACGGAGCATTCACACCCAGTGTACAGAGCGTTCACACCCAGTGTATGGAGCGTTCACACTCAGTGTACGGAGCGTTCACACCCAGTGTACAGAGAGTTCACACCCAGTGTATGGAGCGTTCACACTCAGTGTACGGAGAGTTCACACCCAGTGTATGGAGCGTTCACACTCAGTGTACGGAGAGTTCACACTCAGTGTACGGAGAGTTCACACCCAGTGTACGGAGCATTCACACCCGGTGTACGGAGCGTTCACACCCAGTGTACATAGAACATAGAACATAGAACATAGAACATTACACTATTAAGGGCAGGGGTCTTAGTAGCGTTGAAGAGCAGAAGGATCTCGGGGTCCGGGTTCACAGGACTCTTAAATCGGCCTCGCAGGTGGAGGAGGTGGTCAAGAAGGCGTATGGTGTACTGGCCTTCATTAATCGAGGGATTGAGTTTAGGAGTCGGGAGGTAATGCTGCAACTTTACAGGACCCTCGTCAGGCCTCATTTGGAGTACTGGTCGCCTCACTATAGGAAAGACGTAGAAGCTATTGAAAGGGTGCAGAGGAGATTTACAAGGATGTTGCCTGGACTGGGAGGCATGCCTTATGAAGATAGGTTGAGGGAGCTGGGACTCTTTTTCCTGGAGAGGCGAAGGTTGAGAGGCGACCTGATAGAAGTTTATAAAATGTTGAGAGGAATAGATAGGGTGGACTCTCAGAGGCTATTTCCCCGGGTTGAAATGGTCGCTACGAGAGGACACAGATTTAAGGTGCGGGGAGGGAAGTACAGAGGTGATGTTAGGGGTAAGTTTTTCACTCAGAGGGTGGTGAGTGATTGGAATCGGCTGCCGTCGTCGGTGGTGGAGGCGAACTCGCTGGGGTCTTTTAAAAGACTTCTGGATGAGTATATGGGGTTTAATGGGATTGGGGGTTATAGATAGGTCTATAGATTGGTGGGGTTGATGCGATCGGCGCAACTCGAGGGCCGAAGGGCCTGTTTGTGCTGTAATGTTCTATGTTCTATGTTCTATGTCACACTATTTGTAACGCCCATGATTTGCCTGGGCTTGCAAAATCTCACTAACTGTTGTGTCTGGAGACAATACACATCTCTTTAATCTGTGCTTAACCCTCTCTCCACTCACATTGTCTGTAGCTTTAAGACTTGATTACCTGTAAAGACTCGCATTCCGATCATTATTTTGTAAATTGAGTTGTGTCTTTATATGTGAACCGAACTCCCACTTACCTGACAAAAGGGCAACGTTCTGAAAACTAGTGGCTTTTGTTACCAAATAAACCTGTTGGACTATAACTTGGTGTTTTGAGACTTCTTACAGGGGAGGTCCTGGAGGATTGGAGAATAGCCAATGTTGTTCCTTTGTTTAAAAGGCTAGCAAAAATAATCCAGGGAAATACAGACCTTTCATCAGTGGTAGGGAAATTATTGGAGGAATTCTTCAAGATGGGCTTTATTCCCACTTGGAAATAAGTGGACATATCAGTGAGAGGCAACATGGTTTTGTGAAGGAGAGGTCGTGTCTCACGAACTTGATCAAGTTTTTCAAGGAAGTGACGAAGATGATTGATGAGGGTAGGGCAGTGGATGTTGTCTACATGGACTTCAGTAAGGCCTTTGACAAGGTCCCTCATGGCAGACTGGTGCAGAAGGTGAAGTCACATGGGATCAGAGGCGAGCTGGCAAGGTGGGTACAAGGTGGATAAGAGAAGGGATTAAGGGTTATGGGGAGAGGGCGGGAAGGTGGAGCTGAGCCACGACAGATCAGCCATGATCTTATTGAATGGCGGGGCAGGCTCGAAGGGCTAGATGGCCTACTCCTGCTCCTATTTCTTATGTTCTTATGTAAAACCGGCTCGGTCATAGAAGACAGAGGGTAGCAGTGGAAGGGTGTGTTTCTGAATGTGACAAGTAGTGTTCCTCAGGGATCAGTGCTGGGACCTTTGCTGTTTGTAATATATATAAATGATTTGGAGGAAAACGTAACTGGATTGATTGTTAAGTTTGCGGATGACACAAAGGCTGGTGGATTTGCGGATAGCAATGAGAACCATCAGAGGATACAGCAGGGTATAGATCAGTTGGAGACTTGGGCGGAGAGATGGCAGATGGAGTTTAATCCGGACAAATATGAGGTAATTCATTTTGGAAGGTCTAATACAGATAGGAAATATACAGTAAATGACAAAACTCTTAGGAATATTGATAGGCAAAGGGATCTGGGTGTACAGGTAAACAGGTCACTGAAAGTGGCAATGCAGGTGGAGAAGGTAGTTAAGAAGACATACGGCATGCTTGCCTTCATCGGCTGGGGTATTGAGTTTAAAAATTGGCAGGTCATTTTGCAGCTTTATAGAGCCTTAGGTCGCACTTGGAATATCGGGTTCAATTATGGTGCCCACACTACCAGAAGGATGTGGAGACTTTGGAGAGGATACAGAAAAGATTTACCAGGAAGTTGCCTGGTATGGAGGGCATTAGCTATGAGGAGAGGTTGGAGAAACTTGGTTTGTTATCACTGGAGCGATGGAGGTTGAGGGCCGACCTGATAGAAATCTACAAGATTATGAGAGGCATGGACAGAGTGGATAGTCAGAAGCCTTTTCCCAATGTGGATGTGTCAATTACTAGGGGGGCACAGGTTTAAGGTGCGAGGGGCAAGGTTTAAAGGAGATGTATGAGGCAAATATTTTACATAAAGAATGGTGGGTGCCTGGAACTCGTTGCCAGGGGAAGTCGTGGAAGCAGATACGATAGTGACTTTTAAGGGTACATGAATAGAATGAGAATAGAGGGATATGGTCCCCAGAAGGGTAGGAGGTTTTAGTTAAGTTGGGCAGCACGGTCAGTGCAGGCTTGGAGGGCCGAAGGGCCTGTTCCTGTGCTGTAATTTCGTTTGTTCTTTTTAAACATGTTGCTTGTAAACATGAAACAGGACAGGAAACATGCACAAACCTGTTGCTGAATCGATGTTTTTTAGCTCCCAGTGTTCTCTGGAGCTCACTGTGAAGACAGACAGATCATCTTTCGAAAACTCCATTTGGGCAGGCTTGTTTTTCTGAAATGAGGAACATGGTTTCAATTTAATCTGCTCCTAAGTTCAATAATTAGAATCATTATTGAATAATAATTCCTCATTGTGGTGAGGAATCCCTTATTTTCTTTCTGTTGGAATTAAAATTTTATTCATAAGAACATAAGAAATAGGAGCAGGAATAGGCCATCTGGCCCTTCGAGCCTGCCCCGCCATTCAATAAGATCATGGCTGATCTGTCGTGGCTCAGTTCCACTTTCCCGCCCTCTCCCTATAACCCTTAATCCCTT
This sequence comes from Prionace glauca, assembly GCA_037974335.1. Taxonomy (NCBI): domain Eukaryota; kingdom Metazoa; phylum Chordata; class Chondrichthyes; order Carcharhiniformes; family Carcharhinidae; genus Prionace; species Prionace glauca. Next base: position 49,942,924 of record CM075744.1, on the reverse strand, counting down.
CTCTTATCAAAAACCCATCAACCCGTTTCTTAAAAATATTTAGCGAGGCAGCCTCCACCACTTCAACGGGCAGAGAATTCCAGAGATTCACCACCCTTTGAGTGAAGAAGTTCCTCCTCAACTCCGTTCTAAACTGTCCCCCTTTTATCTTGAGGCTGTGCCCCCTAGTCCTACTGTCTTTTTTGAGCGGGAAGAGTCTCTCCACCTCTATCCTATCCATCCCATTCATCATCTTATACTCTCAATGAGATCTCCCCTCATTCTTCTAAACTCTAACGAGTACAAGCCCAGTTTATTCAGCCTCTCCTCATAGCTCAACCCCCTCAACTCCAGTATCAGCCTAGTAAACCTCCTCTGCACTCCCTCCAAGGCCAAAATATCTTTGTGTAGGCGCGGCGCCCAAAACTGCACACAGTACTCCAGCTGTGGCCTCACCAATGCCCTATACAGCTGCAGCAAGACCTCCCTACTTTTATATTCAATCCCCCTCGCTATGAAGGCCAGCATCCCATTTGCCTTCCTGACCACCTGCTGCACCTGCAAGCTGGGTTTTTGCGACTCATGCACAAGGACCCCGAGGTCCCTCTGCACCGTCGCCTGCTGCAGTTTTTCGCCCCATAAGTAATAGTCCTTCCTACCATTCTTCCTACCAAAGTAGACCACCTCACACTTGCCAACATTAAATTCCATTTGCCATTTCCTGGCCCATTCGCCCAGCCTATCTAGATCCTTCTGCATATTCTCCACACCCTCCGCACAATTTGCCGTTCCCCCAATCTTGGTGTCATCTGCAAATTTCGACACCCTACACTCGGTTCCCTCCTCCAGATCATCTATATAAATGGTAAAAAGCTGAGGCCCCAGCACCGACCCCTGGGGCACTCCACTTGTCACCATCCGCCAATCTGAATAGCACCCGTTGACCCCCACTCTCTGCCTCCTATTTGACAACCAATCCTCTATCCACGTACTTTGTCAAATGCCTTCTGAAAATCTAGAAAGACCACATCCACCGGCTCTCCTCTATTCACCGCCCTAGACACATCCTCATAGAACTCCAGTAAATTTGTCAGACACGACTTTCCTTTAATGAAACCGTGCTGCGTCTGCTCTATCAAGCAATTCCCTTCAAAATGCCTCGCAATTTCCTCCTTAATGACAGATTCTAACATTTTACCTACCACAGACGTTAAACTAACTGGCCTATAATTCCCCGCCTTTTGCCTGGCACCCTTCTTAAACAACGGCGTAATATTAGCCGTTTTCCAATCATCCGGCACTTCCCCGGAATCCAGCGACGTCTGGAAAATAACCACCAAGGCATCCACTATCACCTCCGCCATTTCTTTCAGAACCCTCGGATGCATTCCATCCGGTCCTGGGGACTTGTCCACAATCAGCCCCTCCAGTCTGTCGAGCACCACCTCTCTAGTAACAGTAATGTCATTAAGACCCTCCAGTCCTACCACCTTTCCATCGCTAACATCTGGCAAATTATTTACGTCCTCCTCCGTGAAGACAGAAACAAAAAAGTTATTCAATACCTGAGCCATAACCTCATCCCCTACCACTAGGTCCCCTTTCTCATCATCTAAAGGACCAACATTCACCTAGCCAGCCTCTTCCTTTTTATATATTTATAAAAACTCTTGCTATCCTTTTTTATATTAAGCGCTAGCCCAGCTTCATAGTTTCTCCTACCCTTCTTTATCAACTTCTTTGTCAATCTTTGTTGACATTTAAACCTCTCCCAATCTTCTCGCCCACTACTCTTAGCTACTCTAAATTCTTCTGCTTTTAATTTAACACTTTCCTTCACCTCCTTCGTTATCCACGACTTATTACCTCTCTTCCTACTATCCTTTTTGACCATCGGAATAAATTTCCGCTGAGCACCAAGAAAGATCTCCTTAAAGATCCTCCACTGCTCCTCAACAGACCCTCCCTCCAACACGCTCCCCCAGTCCACATTCATTCACATCCATATTCATTTTCTTCCAATTTTAAACAGAATAGCTCGGCTGTTCCTGCATATTCCACATCCATCACCATAATCTGTGTTAGAATCTGTGTGAACTGGAGATCAAGACATGACATTGAGGTCTTCCAATCTCCATTGATTTGATTTGATTTATTGTCACATGTATTCGTAACAGTGAAAAAAGTTATTTCTTGCACGCTATATACAGCATACTGTACATAGAGAAGAAAGAAGAGAGTGCAGAATGTAATGTTATTTATAGCTAGGGTGTTAAGAGATTATAATAGAACATTGTTAGACAGTTTAAAAGAGTTAAAATAAAGTTTTAGAAGCATAGAACAACCCTTAATGCCCTTGCCTATCAAAAACCTTTCAACCCACGTCTTAAAAATATTTAGCGAGGCAGCCTCCACCACTTCAACAGGCAGAGAATTCCAGAGATTCACCACCCTTTGAGTGAAGAAGTTCCTCCTCAACTCCGATCTAAACCAACCCCCCTTTATCTTGAGGCTGTGCCCCCTAGTCCTACTGTCCTTTCTGAGCGGGAAGAGCCTCTCCACCTCTATCCTATCCATCCCATTCATCATCTTATACGTCTCAATGAGATCTTCCCTCATTCTTCTAAACTCTAACGAGTACAAGCCTAGTTTATTCAGCCTCTCCTCATAGTTCAACCCCCTCAACTCCGGAATCAGCCGAGTAAACCTCCTCTGCACTCCCTCCAGGGCCAAAATATCCTTGCGTAAGTGTGGCGACCAAAACTGCACACAGTACTCCAGCTGCGGCCTCACCAATGCCCTATACAGCTGCAGCAAGACCTCCCTACTTTTATATTCAATCCCCCTCGCTATGAAGGCCAGCATCCCATTCGCCTTCCTGACCACCTGCTGCACCTGCAGGCTGGGTTTTTGTGACTCATGCACAAGGATCCCGAGGTCCCTCTGCACCGTCGCCTGCTGCAGCTTTTCGCCATGTAAATCCTCCCTACCATTATTCCTACCAAAGTGGACAACCTCACATTTGCCAACATTAAATTCCATTTGCCAGTTCCTGGCCCATTCGCCCAGCCTATCTAGATCCATCTGCAGACTCTGAAACTATGAAGCTGGGCTAGCGCTTAATATAAAAAAGGATAGCAAGAGTTTTTATAAATATATAAAAAGGAAGAGGCTGACTAGGGTGAACGTTGGTCCTTTAGAGGATGAGAAAGGGGAGCTAGTGGTAGGGGATAGGGATATGGCTCAGGTATTGAATAACTTTTTTGTTTCTGTCTTCACGGAGGAGGACGTGAATAATTTACCGGGTGTTAGCGATGGAAAGGTGGTAGGACTGGAGAGTCTTAATGACATTACTGATACTAGAGAGGCGGTGCTCGACAGACTGGAGGGGCTGATTGTGGACAAGTCCCCAGGACCGGATGGAATGCATCCAAGGGTTCTGAAAGAAATGGCGGAGGTTATAGTGGATGCATTGGTGGTTATTTTCCAGACGTCGCTGGATTCCGAGGAAGTGCCAGATGATTGGAAAACGGCTAATGTTACGCCGTAATTTAAGAAGGGTGCCAGGCAAAAGGCAGGGAATTATAGGCCGGTTAGTTTAACGTCTGTGGTAGGTAAAATGTTAGAATCCGTCATTAAAGAGGAAATTGCGAGGCATCTTGAAGGGAATTGCTTGATAGAGCAGACGCAGCACGGTTTCATTAAAGGGAAGTCGTGTCTGACAAATTTACTGGAGTTCTATGAGGATGTGTCTAGGGCGGTGGATAGAGGAGAGGCGGTGGATGTGGTCTTTCTGGATTTTCAGAAGGCGTTTGACAAAGTACCTCATAAGAGGTTATTGCAGAAGGTCAGGGGACTTGGAGTTGGGGGTAGGGTGTTAGCGTGGATAGAGGATTGGTTGTCAAATAGGAGGCAGAGAGTGGGGGTCAACGGGTGCTATACTGATTGGCGGATGGTGACTAGTGGAGTGCCCCAGGGGTCAGTGCTGGGGCCTCAGCTTTTTACCATTTATATAGATGATCTGGAGGAGGGAACCGAGTGAAGGGTGTCGAAATTTGCGGATGACACCAAGATTGGGGGAACGGCAAATTGTGCGGAGGGTGTGGAGAGTCTGCAGAAGGATCTAGATAGGCTGGGCGAATGGGCCAGGAAATGGCAAATGGAATTTAATGTTGGCAAGTGTGAGGTATGAGGTGAGGTGAAGTGAGGTTGGCAAGTGTGAAGTGGTCCACTTTGGAAGGAAGAATGGCGAAAAACTGCAGCAGGCGACGGTGCAGAGGGACCTCGGGGTCCTTGTGCATGAGTCGCAAAAACCCAGCTTGCAGGTGCAGCAGGTGGTCAGGAAGGCGAATGGGATGCTGGCCTTCATAGCGAAGGGGATTGAATATAAAAGTAGGGAGGTCTTGCTGCAGCTGTATAGGGCATTGGTGAGGCCGCAGCTGGAGTACTGTGTGCAGTTTTGGGCGCCGCACCTGCGCAAAGATATTTTGGCCTTGGAGGGAGTGCAGAGGAGATTTACTAGGCTGATACCGGAGTTGAGGAGGTTGAGCTATGAGGAGAGGCTGAATGAACTGGGTTGTACTCGTTGAAGTTTAGAAGAATGAGGGGAGATCTCAGTGAGACGTATAAGATGATGAATGAAATGTTTAGGATAGAGGTGGAGAGACTCTTCCCGCTCAAAAAAGACAGTAGGACTAGGGGGCACAGCCTCAAGATAAAGGGGGGGTGTTTTAGAACGGAGTTGAGGAGGAACTTCTTCACTCAAAGGGTGGTGAATCTCTGGAATTCTCTACCCATTGAAGTGGTGGAGGCTGCTTCGCTAAATATTTTCAAGAAGCGGGTTGATGGGTTTTTAATAAGAGAGGGGATTAAGGGTTATGGGGAGAGGGCCGGAATTTGGAACTGAGCCATGATCTTATTGAATGGCGGAGCAGGCTCGAAGGGCCAGATGGCCTACTCCTGCTCCTATTTCTTATGTTCTTATGTTCTCCACACCCTCTGCACAATTTGCCGTTCCACCAATCTTGGTGATATCAGCAAATTTCGACACCATACACTCGGTTCCCTCCTCCAGATCATCTATATAAATGATGAATAGCTGAGGCCCCAGCACCGATCCCTGGGGCACTCCACTAGTCACCAACCGCCAATCTGAATAGCACCCATTGACCCCCACTCTCTGCCTCCTATTTGACAGCCAATCCTCTATCCACGCTAACACCCTAGGCTGATACTAGGAGTTGAGGGGGTTGAACTATGAGGAGAGGCTGAATAAACCTGGCTTGTACTCTTTAGAGTTTAGAAGAACGAGGGGAGATCTCATTGAGACATATAAGATGATGAATGGGATGGATAGGATAGAGGTGGAGAGGCTCTTCCCACTCAGAAAGGACAGTAGGACTAGAGGGCACAGCCTCAAGATAAAGGGGGGGGCAGTTTAGATAGAATCTAGATAGATAGAACCCTACAGTGCAGAAACAGGCCCTTCGGCCCATCGAGTCTGCACCGAACACAATCCCACCCAGACCCTATCCCCATATCCCTACACATTTACCTGCTAATCCCTCTAACCTACACATCCCAGGACACTAAGGGGCAATTTTTTAGCATAGCCAATGAACTTAACCCGCACATCTTTGGACTGTGGGAGGAAACCGGAGCACCCGGAGAAAACCCACGCAGACACGAGGAGAATGTGCAAACTCCACACAGGCAGTGACCCGAGCCGGGAATCGAACCCAGGACCCTGGAGCTGTGAAACAGCAGTGCTAACCACTGTGCTACCGTGCCGCCCCTGTTTAGAACGGAGCTGAGGAGGAACTTCTTCACTCAAAGGGTGGTGAATCTCTGGAATTCTTTGCCCGTTGAGGTGGTGGAGGCTGCTTCGCTAAATATTTTTAAGACGCGGGTTGATGGGTTTTTGATAAGAGAGGGGATTAAGGGTTATGGGGAGAGGGCGGGAATGTGGAACTGAGACACGACAGATCAGCTATGATCTTATTGAATGGCGGGGCAGGCTCAAGGGGCTAGATGGCCTACTCCTGCTCCTATTTCTTATGTTCTTTTGTAACGTGTCTTTTTTCAGCAATATTCAATTTACATTTGCTTTCTGCCATGTTCCACAGTGGCTGCTCAGATTGTAGTTTTCTGTTTAAATTGTTTTCCTTAGTTTCCAACCTTCCATGGACTGTAACACATTGCATAAAAGATTGACAACATTCAATATGGGATCTCTGAATTTGTATTGGCCTTTGAAGTTCTGGATTGTGCTAAGGTGTTTCATCTGATCAGTGATTAGTTCTAGCTCATTCTCTGTTCTTGGAGCAGGAGACCAGCTATCTACCTTGAAGAAGAGCCCGGGGAAACAAGCTCATGTAATAAAGGAGACATTCTGTGGTAACAAACGAATTGAGGGCTTAATGATTGACAGATTTCAAAATAATGATAATTAAGAATATTCTTGTTGTCACAAGGAGTTTTAGTCCTTTGATGAGTGTTAGTCACAGGTCTGTTTAATTGTCCAGTGCTGGTTAGTGCTTGCACTTCAACAGTATACGAACCAAGTTAGTTGTGTTAACTTGATTCTATGAGGAAAACAAGAGCTTCAAATCTTTTTGCAAGGTCAGTGCCATATTGTCTTATACTAGGAAACAGGCTAATATGGGTGTGATGATTTAATTAAGGTAAAGATAGATAGGCTTCAAAGATCAAACATCAGCAAAGGGAACGTGAAGACAAGTGATTTGGAATGATAATGAACAGATAGCCAAAAGAGATTGAGTGGGAACTTACATAATGCAAATAAAGTAAGCAGTTTAAAGTTAGTTGTTGTATTCCAAAAGGAGCATATATAATTGAAAGATTGTAAATAGTTGTGCATATAAACATACAAATTAAGAGCAGGTGTAGGAGTGTGCAGTAATGTCACTGGAATGTGCTTTCGAGTATGAGGATTGTTACCATTAAAAGTGGGTTTAGCTCTGAGTTTGTTAAGCTAAAATCTTTTAGGAAATGTTTGAAAAGTGTTGTTAACGGTATAAAGGTCTTCTATGTTTAAAGGTTATTTTCTTTATTTTAATAGCTGTTCCACTTTAACATGTAAAATCATCAACACTGGTCTGAGAGTTACTTATCTTGACTTCAGGAAAACTCCTTATAATAAACAAATGGCAAAATGGTTCTGATAGCTGATTCAAGTCTTTCTTTTGGACACCCTGACAATTACCATCTGCTGTACCATAACAATTCCCTAAGTAGTGAGGATTCAAAGGGACATAAAACTATTATTCACTTAGGTTTATTGGTGACAACACATTAAGGTTACTAAAGAGAGTTCTTTATTCCATGTAAAATAGTAATTAGTACTCTATTGAGATATCTATGCCGTTGAATGAAATAGCTTTTTAAAAATAAGCACAAATGAAGTTGGTGTAGAGCATGATAAGGTAATATTTTTTGATAAAATCAGTTGACCTGCAGTTTATCCAGTTGTTGTGAAATTATTTTATGGGAATATGTAAATGAGCAAGTAACCAGGATGTAATCAGCAGCTAGTAACATGAACATAGAACCCTACAATGCAGAAACAGGCCCTTCGGCCCATCGAGTCTGCACCGAACACAATCCCACCCAGACCCTATCCCCATATCCCTGCTAATCCCTCTAACCTACACATCCCAGGATACTAAGGGGCAATTTTAGCATAGCCAATGAACCTAACCCGCACATCTTTGGACTGTGGGAGGAAACCGGAGCACCCGGAGAAAACCCACGCAGACACGAGGAGAACGTGCAAACTCCACACAGGCAGTGACCCGAGCCGGGAATCGAACCCAGGACCCTGGAGCTGTGAAGCAGCAGTGCTAACCACTGTGCTACCGTGCCGCCCCAAACATGTGTTTGGATCTTGCAGCTCTGAACTTGTTATAAACAATGAGTGCTGAATCTCTAAAGGAGATCGATCTACTGAGCCATCCTGTCATTTATCTTCAAATAAATCAAACCTAGATAAAGTTTATCAGTCCCGGTGTGAGATTGCTGAGTTTTTGTGTAAAACCAACACAACACTAATCAGACACTATTCCTAAAGAAAGCCTGATGTTTTTCATCAGTTTAAGGTCTGTATTAATGTAATTATGTTTAAAATCAGAGAGATGACAAATGGTCTTAAAATTACACCCACAATTTGCTCACCCGTACTTGTTAAATCCTGTTAAAACATGTAGGTGTGGTTATGAAGAGTAAACGGGACTGTAGAAGAAATTAGAGATGTGTGAAAACTGCATTGAAGGACACTGCCACATCTTATTAAAAGCCTTCAATTAATTGGTTTTAACAAACTACCAAGGATCTAAATATATGGGGCAAAGTAGAAATATTTTCAATCTACATTTAGCCTTTCAATAATCAAAGAACAAGGAAAATTACAGCTCAGGAACAGGCCCTTCGGCCCTCCAAACCTGCACTGACTATGCTGCCTGTCTGAACTAAAACCCCCTCCCATTCAGGGGACCATATCCCTCTATTCCCATCCTAATCAGGACAGATATGACAGTGTAAGTAGCTTAAATAGAATACACAATGAAATAAAGGTCTCAGAAGAGTCTGGGGACAGAACTAGAAGCAGAAATCCTCATGACTGTGAATTTTTGGTAGCTGCCAATAAAATTGAGGAAGAACTAAGAGGCAGATATATTAGTGGGTTTACATGAAGTAAGACTAGTGAGACTAGTTGCTAGGGGCCTTGTAAAGTGACTGAGTGATACAGATATCAAGATGGACATTCCCACAGTAATCTTAAAACCTTTTTAGCTTTTTTGACCCCATATTCATTGGTTTATAGATCAATTGACATAAAAATCATGTTTCTGGAATGTGACACTTTTCAGAGAGAAGTATTTCTTAAACTATCTAAAGAGGCAAGATTAACAATAGAAACGAAAGTGCATCTATGGTCCGAATGTTGATTCCAGAGTGGGGTTATCTATTTGTTGAGATCTGGTAAGTTTGCTGATGACACAAAGGTTGGAGGTGTTGAGGATATTGTGGAGGAATGTCAGAAGTTGCAGAAAGACATTGATAGGATGCAAGATTGTGTGGAGAAGTGGCAGATGGACTTCAACCCAGGTAAGTGTGAAGTGGTTCATTTTAGAACATAGAACATTACAGCGCAGAACAGGCCCTTCGGCCCACGATGTTGCGCCGACCAGTTACAAAACAATGACCCACTAGCCTAAACCAATCCCTTTTCATCCATAAACCTATCCACAGATCTCTTAAACGCCCCCAAACTAGGTGCATTTACAACTGCAGCAGGCAGGGCATTCCAATCCCTCACCACCCTCTGGGTAAAGAACCTACCCCTGACATCCGTCCTATAACTACCCCCCCTTAATTTAAAGCCATGCCCCCTCGTGCTAGATTTCTCCATCAGAGGAAAAAGGCTATCACTATCTACCCTGTCTAAACCTCTAATCATCTTATATGTTTCAATAAGATCCTCTCTTAGCCGCCTTCTTTCTAGCGAAAACAACCCCAAATCCCTCAGCCTCTCCTCATAGGACCTCCCCTCCATACCAGGCAACATCCTGGTAAACCTCCTCTGCACCCTCTCCAAAGCCTCCACATCCTTCCTGTAATGTGGGGACCAGAACTGCACACAGTACTCCAAGTGCGGCCGCACCAGAGTTGTGTACAGTTGCAACATAACGCTGCGACTCCTAAATTCAATCCCCCTACCAATAAACGCCAAGACGCCGTATGCCTTCTTAACAACCTTATCTACTTGATTCCCAACTTTCAGGGATCTATGTACACATACACCTAGATCCCTCTGCTCATCCACACTATTCAAAGTCCTCCCGTTAGCCCTATACTCGACACATCTGTTATTCCTACCGAAATGAATTACCTCACACTTCTCCGCATTAAACTCCATCCGCCACCTCTCGGCCCAGCTCTGCAACCTATCTAAGTCGGTCAAATTTTGGCAGGTCAAATAGGATGGCAGAATATAATAATGGTAGGACTCTTGGTAGTGTGGAAGATCAGAAGGATCTTGGGGTCCGAGTTCATAGGACACTCAAAGCAGCTGCGCAGGTTGAAGCTGTGGTTAAGAAAGCGTATGGTATACTGGTCTTCATCAATCATGGAATTGAGTTTAGGATAATGTTGCTGCTATAGGACCCTGGTCAGACCCCACTTGGAGTACTATGCTCAGTTCTGGTTGCCTCATTACAGGAAGGATGTGGAAGCCATAGAAAGGGTGCAGAGGAGATTTACAAGGATGTTGCCTGGATTGGGTGGCATGCCTTATGAGGATAGGTTGAGGGAGCTTGGTTTTTCATCCTTGGAGAGACGAAGGATGAGGAGTGACCTGATAGAAGTGTATAAGATGTTGAGAGGTATTGAACAAATAACAAAGAACAATACAGCACAGGAACAGGCCCATCGGCCCTCCAAGCCTGCACCGCTCATGCGCCCAACTAGACCGTTCGTTTGTGTCACTCTATTCCCAGTCTGTTCATGTGGCTACCTAGATAAGCCTTAAACAATCCCAGCATGTCTGCTTCCACCACCTTGCCATTCCAGGCCTCCACCACCCTCTGTGTAAAATACGTCCCCCTGACATCAGTGTTGAGCCTTGCCCCCCTCACCTTGAACTTGTGTTCATCATTTCCGACCTGGGAAAAGGCTTCCCACTGGAGAATAACCCCAGTTTACCCAATCTCTCCTCATAGCTAAGACCCTCTATACCAGGCAACATCCTGGTAAACCTTTTCTGTTCTCTCTCCAAAGCCTCCATGTCCTTCTGGTAGTGTGGCGACCAGAACTGGACGCAGTATTCTAAATGTGGCCTAACCAACGCTCTATATAGCTGCAACATCATACGCCAACTTTTATACTCTATGCCCTGTCCAATAAAGGCAAGCATGCCATATGCTTTCTTCACCACCCTCTCAACCTGTGCTGCCATCTTTAAAGATCTGTGGTTCCTCTGTGTGCCTATACTCCTGATGGTTCTGCCATTTATTGTATAGCTCCCCCCTACATTAGATCTACTGAAATGCATCACTTCACATTTATCTGGATTAAATTCCATCTGCCATTTCTCCGCCCAATTTTCCAGCCTATCCATATCCTGTTGTATTCTCTGACAATGTTCATCGCTATCGGCAAATCCAGTAATCTTCGTGTCGTTCACAAACTTACTGATCACACCAGCTACATCTTCTTCCAAATCATTAATATATATCACAAACAGCAGAGGTCCCAGTACAGAGCCCTGGAAAAAAACCCTTCCACTGTTACCCTCTGTCTTCTATGGCCAAGCCAGTTCTCCACCCATCTTGCTAGTTCACCTTTTATCCTGTGCGATTTTATCTTTTGCACCAGCCTGCCATGAGGGACTTTGTCAAACGTTTTACTAAAATCCATATAGACGACATCCACAGCCCTTCCCTCGTCAATCGTTTTTGTCACCTCCTCAAAAAACTGCACCAAATTTGTGAGGCATGGCCTCCCTCGTAGAAAACCATGTTGTCCATTGCTAATGAGACTACTCAGTTCTAAATGTGCATATATCCTATCTCTAAGACTCTTCAACAATTTCCCTACCACGGAGGTCAAGTTCACCAGTCTATAATTACCCGAGTTATCCTTGCTACCCTTATAAATAACAGGACCACATTTGCTATCCTCTAATCCACTGGGACCTCACCTGTGACTAGTGAAGAGACAAAGATTTCTGCTAGAGGCCCAGTAATTTCATCTCTTGCCTCCCTGAGCAGTCTAGGATAGATGCCATCAGGCCCTGGAGATTTGTCTGTTTTAATGTTTCATAAAAAACCTAACACTTCCTCCCTTGTAATTGAGATTTTTTTCTAATGGGTCAACACATCCCTCTGAGACACTACCAGTCAATGTGTCCCTCTCTGTGAATACTAATGGGAAGTATTCATTTAGGAACACTACTTCCTTGGGTTCTAAGCATAATTCCCCTCTTTTGTTCCTGAGAGGTCCGATTCTTTCCCTGACATTCCCTCTTGTTCCTAACGTATGTATAAAATGCCTTAGGATTCTGCTTAATCCTGTTTGCCAAGGACATTTTATGACCCCTTTTTTGCCCTTCTAACTCCCTGTTTGAGTTATTTTCTACTTTCTCTGTATTCCTCCAGTGCTCTGTTTTTAGCTGCCTGGAGCTTACGTACACCTCTTTTCTCTATTTGATTAGACACACAATTTCTCTGGTTATCCATGGCTCTCTAATCCTACCTTTCCTATCCTTCCTTTTTACAGGCACATACCTGTCCTGCAGCCCCATCAATTGCTCCTTAAAAGACTTCCACATGTCAGATGTGGATTTACCCTCAAACAGCCTCTCCCACCAATTCCTGCCTAATCTGGCTATAGTTAGCCTTCCCCCAATTCAGCACCTTACCCATCGGACAACACTCATCCTTTTCCATAACCATTCTGAAGTTTACAGAATTGTGGTCACTATTTGCCACATGTTCCCCTACTGAAACTTTGACGACTTGACTGGGCTCATTCCCCAGTACTAGGTCCAGTATAGCCCCTTCTCTAGTTGGATTATCAACAAATTGTTCCAAAGAACCTTATAAATTCCTCCCTGTCCAGACCTCCAGCCCTAAGCGATTTCCAGTCGACACAAGGGAAATTAAAGTCTCCCACAACAACAACCCTATTTTTTCTGCACCTGTCCAGAATCTCCTTACATATCCGTTCCTCCACTTCCCCTGGGCTGTTGGGGGGCCTGTAGTATACCCCCAGCACAGTGACTGCACCCTTCCTGTTTCTGAGCTCCACCCACAGTGACTCATTACATGACCCTTCCAAATTGTCCACCCTCTGCACCGCTGTAATATGCTCCCTAATCAGTATTGCTACTCACCCCACCTCTTCTAGCTCCTCCTCTGTCTTGCTTAAAACATAATTGATCGAGTGGACAGTCAGAGGCTTTTTCCCAGGGCTGAAATGGCTGCCACAAGAGGACACAGGTTTAAGGTGCTGGGGAGCAGTTACAGAGGAGATGTCAGGGGTAAGTTTTTCACTCAGAGGGTGGTGGGTGTGTGAAATAGGCTGCCAGCAATGGTGGTGGAAGTGGATTCGATAGGGTCTTTTAAGAGACTTTTAGATAAATACATGGAACTTAGTAAGATAGAGGGTTATAGGTAAGCCTAGTAATCTCTAAGGTAGGGACATGTACAGCACAACTTTGTGGGCTGAAGGGCCTGTACTGTGCTGTAATTTTTCTTGTTTCTTTGTTTCTAGAGAGAAGAGAATCTGGTAATTGAAAACTAATAGGATGTAAGTGTATTCATTTGTGTTTATACAAAAACTGAGCAATGAGTAAGGTGGGTGAGTTTTGTGCCCCCTTATTTTGAGGCTGTGCCCTCTAGTTCTGGTTTCCTTTCTAAGTGGAAAGAATCTCTCTGCCTCTACCCTATCTAGCCCCTTCATTATCTTATGAATGGGATGGATAGGATAGAGGTGGAGAGACTCTTCCCGCTCAAAAAAGACAGTAGGACTAGGGGGCACAGCCTCAAGATAAAGGGGAGGCGGTTTAGAACAGAGTTGAGGAGGAACTTCTTCACTCAAAGGGTGGTGAATCTCTGGAATTCTCTGCCCGTTGAAGTGGTGGAGGCTGCCTCGCTAAATATTTTTAAGAAGCGGGTTGATGGGTTCTTGATAAGAGAGGGGTTGATCTCCGGTATCAGCCTAGTGAACCTCCTCTGCACTCCCTCCAAGGCCAATATTCTGCAAGTGCGGTGACCAAAACTGCACACAGTACTCCAGCTGCGGCCTCACCAGTGCCCTGTACAGTTGCAGCAAGACCTCCCTGCTTTTATATTCTATCCCCCTCGCTATGAAGGCCAGCATCCCATTCGCCTTCTTGATCACCTGCTGCACCTGCAGACTGGGTTTTTGTGATTCATGCACAAGAGCTTTTCACCATTTAAATAATAGCCCATTTTACTATTATTTCTACCAAAGTGGATAACCTCACACTTGCCAACGTTATACTCCATCTGCCAGATCCTCACCCACTCACTCAGCCTATCCAGATCCCTCTGCAGACTTTCTGTGCCCTCCACGCAATTTGCTTTTCCACTCATCTTTGTGTCATCAGCAAATTTTGTTACCCTACACTCGGTCCCCTCCTCCAGATTGTCGATGTAAATGGTAAACAGTTGAGGTCCTAGCACTGATCCCTGCAGCACTCCACTAGTCACCAACTGCCAACTGGAAAAGCACCCATTTATTCCAACTCTCTGCTTCCTGTTGGATAACCAATCCTCAATCCACGCTAACACTTTACCCCCAACTCCGTGTACCCTAATATTCTGCAGCAACATTTTGTGAGGCACCTTATCGAATGCCTTCTGGAAATCTAAAAACACCATATCCACCGCTTCCCCTCTGTCAACCGCACTCATTACATCTTCATAAAGATCCAGTAAGTTTGTCAAACATGATTTCCCCTTCATGAATCCGTGCTGCATCCAGCACCCAGCTCTCCTGCTATTTCTGCTGCTTTAATGATGGCTTCCAGCATTTTCCCAACTACAGACGTTAAACTAACCAGCCTGTAGTTACCCACCTTTTGTCTATCTCCTTTTTTAGACAGCAGTGTAACAGTCGCTGTTTTCCAATCAGCCAGCACTTCCCCAGAGTCCAGCGAATTTTGATAAATTACAACTAACGTATCTGCTATTACTTCTGCCATTTCTTTCAGTTCCCTGGGATGCATTCCATCCGGGCCTGGGGACTTGTCTACCTTTAATCCCATTAGTTTACCAAGCACTACCTCTTTAGTAATAAAGATCTGGATCCCCTCAAACTGATCCCTCTGAATTCCCTCAAATTGATCCCTCTGGATACCCTCAACCAATCCCTCTTAATCCCCATAAACTGATCCCTCTGAATCCCTTCTGAATCCCCTCAAACTGATTCCTCTCAATCCCCTCAATTCAATTCCTCTCAATTTGGTGTTCAAATGTCTGGTGTGGGATTGAGATTGGTGCAGCCAATGCTGGTGATGAATTCAGGATGAGATTGCGGCTGGAATTCAATGAAGATGATGGGGATCTCGCCCATCGGCTCTTCAGCTGGTGGCAGCATCATGTCACCTGCTTTCGGGCAATCAGAAACTGGTGATTCAGTAAAAGCGAAGGGGAAGCAATGGCTGCCGCTGGCAATGCATCCACCCAGGGTGACCTTGAGCACAGGTGAGTGCTGGTGGGAGAGAGATCCTGGGATGCTGGGTGTGGGGGAAGGGTTTCAGCAGTTAAGGGCGGAAGGGCTATCAGCAACCTCCGCCTTTCTGAGGCTGAGTCCATTGATTGGACATTGAGCATAGAACCCTACAGTGCAGAAACAGGCCCTTCGGCCCATCGAGTCTGCACCGAACACAATCCCACCCAGACCCTATCCCCATATCCCTACACATTTAAGAACATAAGAACATAAGAAATAGGAGCAGGAGTAGGCCATCTGGCCCTTCGAGCCTGCCCCGCCATTCAATAAGATCATGGCTGATCTGTCGTAGCTCAGTTCCACCTTCCCGCCCTCTCCCCATAACCCTTAATCCCCTCTCTTATCAAAAACCCATCAACCCGTTTCTTAAAAATATTTAGCGAGGCAGCCTCCACCACTTCAACGGGCAGAGAATTCCAGAGATTCACCACCCTTTGAGTGAAGAAGTTCCTCCTCAACTCTGTTCTAAACCGCCCCCTCTTTATCTTGAGGCTGTGCCCCCTAGTCCTACTGTCTTTTTTGAGCGGGAACAGTCTCTCCACCTCTATCCTATCCATCCCATTCATCATCTTATACGTCTCAATGAGATCTCCCCTCATTCTTCTAAACTCTAACGAGTACAAGCCTAGTTTATTCAGCCTCTCCTCATAGCTCAATCCCCTCAACTCCGGTATCAGCCGAGTAAACCTCCTCTGCACTCCCTCCAGGGCCAAAATATCCTTGCGCAGGTGCGGCGCCCAAAACTGCACACAGTACTCCAGCTGCGGCCTCACCAATGCCCTATACAGCTGCAGCAAGACCTCCCTACTTTTATATCCAATTTACTTGCTAATCCCTCTAACCTACACATCCCAGGACACTAAGGGGCAATTTTAGCATAGCCAATGAACCTAACCCGCACATCTTTGGACTGTGGGAGGAAACCGGAGCACCCAGAGAAAACCCACGCAGACACGAGGAGAATGTGCAAACTCCACACAGGCAGTGACCCGAGCCGGGAATCGAACCCAGGACCCTGGAGCTGTGAAGCAGCAGTGCTAACCACTGTGCTACCGTGCCGCCCTATCTTTGAACCAGGGCTTGGAAGCCTCCAAGCCAATCATTAGGATCTGCTTTTCGGGCTGGTGTATGGCAAGGCCCCATCTGTCACTGGGTTAACACCAGCGGTGGCACATGGAGCACTCCAGAATGATAGGGAGTGGGATAGACTGATCTTGGGATTGGACATAGCTCGGCACAACATCGAGGGCCGAAGGGCCTGTACTGTACTGTAAATGTTCTATGTTTCTATGTAGTACTGACAGCTGGACTCAAAACAGGAAGGCGATGAACCATAAAAGAGAAAGTCACTCCTTCAGGCACTTCCAAAACAAGTTGTTTTTGCAGTGAATTGGACAGCTTTCTGAACTGTGATACAAAACCAGCATTCATTGCTTATCCCTAATTGTCCACCAAAGTCCAGGTCATTAATAAAATCAATGTCAATATACATCAATAATTATTGGGAATGAAATTAATCCACATTGTTATATTCCCACGGTGATCTGTAATCTGCATTCAAGTTTGTCCCATCAAATTGACCCACCTCGCATTTATCAGGGTTAAACTCCATCTGCCACTTTTCAGCCCAGCTCTGCATCCTATCAATGTCTCTTTGCAACCTACAAGAGCCCTCCACCTCATCCACTACTCCACCAATCTTGGTGTCATCAGCAAATTTACTAACCCACCTTTCAGCCCCCTCTTCCAAGTCATTGATAAAAATCACAAATAGCAGAGGACCCAGCACTGATCCCTGTGGTACACCTCTGGTAACTGGTCTCCAGTCTGAAAATTTTCCCTCCACCACCACCCTCTGTCTTCTATGAGACAGCCAGTTACTTATCCAATCGGCCAAATTTCCTTCTATCTTCTTTATCTTCTTCATGAGCCTACCATGGGGAACTTATCAAACACCTTGCTAAAATCCATGTATACGAAATCAACTGCTCTACCTTCATCTACACACTTAGTTACCTCCTCAAAGAATTCAATCAAATTTGTGAGACAGGACTTACCCCTCACGAAGCTGTGCTGACTATCCTGGATTAAACTGAATCTTTCCAAATGGTCATAAATCCTATCTCTCAGGACCCATTCCATTAACTTACTGACCACTGAAGTAAGACTAACTGGCCTATAATTACCAGGGTCATTCCTATTTCCTTTCTTGAAAAGAGGAACAACATTTGCCACTCTCCAGCCCTCTGGCACAATCCCAATGGACAAGGAGGACCCAAAGATCAAAGCTAAAGGCTCCACAATCTTATCTCTTGCCTCTAAAAGTATCTTAGGAGGTATCCCATCTGGCCCAGGGAACTTATCCACCCTCAGGTTTTTCAAAATTGCTAATACATCTTCCCTCAGAACATCTATCTCCTCCATCCTATCAGCCTGTATCACACTCTCATCCTCAAAAACATGGCCCCTCTCCTTGGTGAACACTGAAGAAAAGTATTCATTTATCGCCTCCTATCTCTTCTGACTCCATGCACAAGTTCCCACTACTATCCTTGTGTGGCCCTAACCTCACCCTGGTCATGCTTTTATTCTTAAAAACCTTAGGGTTTTTTTATCCGACCCTCCAAGGACTTCTCATGCCCCCTCCTAGCTCTCCTAAGCCCTTTCTTTAACTCATTCCTTGCTGCATTGTAACACTCAAGCGACCCAACTGAACCTTGTTTTTTCATCCTTACATACACTTCCTTTTTCCTCTTGACAAGACATTCACCCTCCTTTGTGAACCATGGTTCCCTCACTCGGCCATTTCCTCCCTGCCTGACAGGGACATACCTATCAAGGACACACAGTATTTGTTCCTTGAAAAAGCTTTTCGTTTGTGTCCATACCTGACAGATTCTTTCCCATTTTATGCTCCCTAATTCTTGCCTAATCATATCATAATTACTCCTGCCCCAATTATAAACCTTGCCCTGCTGTGTGACCCTATCCCTCTCCATTGCAATAACGAAGGACACTGAATTGTGGTCACTATCTCAGTGCTCTCCCACAAACAAATCTAACACTTGGCCCGGTTCATTACCCAGCACCAAGTCCAATGTGTCCCCACCTCTTGTCGGCTTATCCACATATTGTGTCAGGAAACTCTCCTGCACTCACTGTACGAAAACTGCCCCATCCAAACTATTCGACCTATAAAGGTTCCAATTAATATTTGGAAAGTTAAAGTCACCCATGATAACGACCCTGTGACCTCCACACCTATCCATAATCTGCTTTGCCATTTCCTCCTCCACATCTCTATTACTATTTTGGGGCCTATAGAAAACTAACAATGTGATGGATCCTTTCCTATTTCTAACTTCAGCCCATATTACCTCAGTAGGCAGATCGCCCTCGAAATGTCTTTCTGCAGCCATTAAACTATCCTTGATTAACAATGTTACTCCTCCACCTGTTTTACCACCTTCCCTACTCTTACTGAAACATCTACACCCTGGAACTGCCAACAACCATTCCTGTCCCTACTCTTGAACAAATCATATTGCAGAGTGGAACCTGGCTTGATTCTGTTTAGAAACCATGTGGGGCACTTACTGAATGTGTTCACAAGTCTGCTAGTGAACACCATCGCTCCAAAGGTATCACCAACATTCATCTGACTCTTCGAATCTTCAGGCTTCCCTCAAGCCCACTGTCTGCTCCTTGGAGCTTTGTCTCCTTAACTCAGAATCCTTCCTGATTCAGAGTGGGGGTGGGATCCTGAATAGAGGGTGTGAAAGTGAGGGGGGCGTAGATGGGGACTGCAATGCACAGCATCGCAGGGGTGGGGCGGAGCAGGGTTTGAAATGTGTATACTTTAATGCGAGGAGTATTCGCAATAAAGTGGATGAACTTGCAGCGTGGATCAGTACCTGGGACTTTGATGTTGTGGCCATTTCAGAGACATGGATAGAGCAGGGTCAGGAATGGTTGTTGCAGGTTCCGGGGTTCAAATGCTTTAGTCGGAGTAGAGAAGGAGGTAGAAGGCAGGGAGGGGTAGCATTATTGGTCAGGGACTGTATCACAGTGTCAGAGAGGAAGTTTGATGTGGACTTGTCTGTTGAGGTAGTATGGGCTGAGATTAGAAATAGGAGAGGAGAGGTCACCCTGTTGGGAGTCTTTTATAGATCTCCTAAAAGTTCTAGAAAGGTTGAGGAAAGGATTGCGGAGACGATCCTGGTTAGGAGTGAAAGTAATAGGGTAATTGTTATGGGGGACTTTAACTTTACTAATATTCATTGGAATTGCTATAGCTTTAGTTCATTAGAGAGGTCAGTTTTTGTACCAAGTGTGCAGGAAGGTTTTTTAACTCAGTATGTAGATAGGCCAACGAGAGGTGAGGCTATATTGGATTTGGTGCTGGGAAATGAGCCAGACCAGGTGCTAGACTTGGAAGTTGGTGTGCATTTTGGTGATAGTGACCACAATTCGACCATTTGGAGAGGTTTGACATGATCAGGAATAGTCAGCATGGATTTGTCAAGGGCAGGTCGTGCCTTACGAGCCTAGTTGAGTTCTTCGATAATGTGACTGAACACATTGACGAAGGAAGTGCCGTGGACGTAGTGTACATGGACTTCAGCAAGGCTTTTGATAAGGTCCCCCATGCAAGACTTCTTGAGAAGGTGAGAGGGCATGGGATCCAAGGGCCTTTGGCCTTGTGGATCCAGAACTGGCTTGCCTGCAGAAGGCAGAGAGTGGTTGTGGATGGGTCTTTTTCGGAATGGAGGTCAGTCACCAGTGGGGTGCCCCAGGGATCTGTTCTGGGACCCTTGTTGTTTGTCATTTTCATAAATGACCTGGATGAGGAAGTGGAGGGATGGGTTAGCAAGTTCGCTGATGACACGAAGGTCGGCGGTGTTGTGGATAGTCTGGAAGGATGTCAAAAGTTGCAGCAGGACATAGATAGGATGCAGGAATGGGCGGAGAAGTGGCAGATGGACTTCAATGCGGATAAATGTGTAGTAGTCCATTTCGGCAGAACCAACGGGATGAACGAGTACACTATTAAGGGCAGGGGTCTTAGTAGCGTTGAAGAGCAGAAGGATCTCGGGGTCCGGGTTCACAGGACTCTTAAATCGGCCTCGCAGGTGGAGGAGGTGGTCAAGAAGGCGTATGGTGTACTGGCCTTCATTAATCGAGGGATTGAGTTTAGGAGTCGGGAGGTAATGCTGCAACTTTACAGGACCCTCGTCAGGCCTCATTTGGAGTACTGTGCGCAGTTCTGGTCGCCTCACTATAGGAAAGACGTAGAAGCTATTGAAAGGGTGCAGAGGAGATTTACAAGGATGTTGCCTGGACTGGGAGGCATGCCTTATGAAGTTAGGTTGAGGGAGCTGGGACTCTTTTCCCTGGAGAGGCGAAGGTTGAGAGGCGACCTGATAGAAGTTTATAAAATGTTGAGAGGAATAGATAGGGTGGACTCTCAGAGGCTATTTCCCCGGGTTGAAATGGTCGCTACGAGAGGACACAGATTTAAGGTGCGGGGAGGGAAGTACAGAGGTGATGTTAGGGGTAAGTTTTTCACTCAGAGGGTAGTGAGTGATTGGAATCGGCTGCCGTCGTCGGTGGTGGAGGCGAACTCGCTGGGGTCTTTTAAAAGACTTCTGGATGAGTATATGGGGTTTAATGGGATTGGGGGTTATAGATAGGTCTATAGATTGGTGGGGTTGATGCGATCGGCGCAACTCGAGGGCCGAAGGGCCTGTTTGTGCTGTAATGTTCTATGAAATTCTATGAAATCTATGAAATTCGGTTACGTTCACCTTAGTGATGGAAAGGGATAGGCATGAACCTCGGGTCAGTAGTTTTAGCTGGGGGAAGGGTAATTATGAGGCTATTAGGAGAGAATTAGGAAGCATAGGTTGGACTAGGAGACTACAGGGACTGGGAACGTCTGAAATGTGGAGTTTTTTCAAGGACCAGCTACTGCGAGTCCTTGATAGGTATGTCCCTGTCAGGCAAGGAGGAATTGGTAGAGCTAGGGAACCGTGGTGCACTAAAAAAGTAGATTCGTTGGTTAAAAAGAAAAAGGAGGCTTATGTTCGGATGAGGCTTGAGGGCTCAGGTAGTGCACTAGAAAGCTTTAGATTGGCTAGGAGGGAGTTGAAGAGTGAGTTAAGAAGGGCTAAAAGAGGACATGAGAAGACTTTGGCTGATAGGATTAAGGAGAATCCTAAGGCGTTCTTTAGGAATGTGAAGAACAGAAGGTTGGTTAGAGCAAGATTAGGGCCAGTTACAGACAGCAGAGGGAAGTTATGTGTGGAACCGGAGGAGATTGGAGAGGCATTGAACCAATATTTCTCTTCGGTGTTCACGCAGGGGGACATAAATGTAGCTGTGGAGAACACTGGGTTGCAGGGGTGTAAACTAGACAGTATTACGGTTGATAAGGGGGATGTGCTGGATATTCTTGAGGGTTTGAAAATGGATAAGTCTCCTGGTCCGGACGGGATTTACCCTAGGATTCTCTGGGAGGCAAGAGAGGTGATTGCGGAGCCTCTGGCTCTGATCTTCAGGTCGTTGTTGGTCTCAGGTATAGTACCGGAAGATTGGAGGATAGCGAATGTTGTCCCATTGTTTAAGAAGGGGAACAGAGACTTCCCCGGGAATTATAGACTGGTGAGTCTTACTTCTGTTGTGGGCAAGGTTTTAGAAAAAATTATTAGGGATAGGATTTATAGTTATTTGGAGAGTAATGAATTGATTGGAGATAGTCAGCATGGTTTTGTAGCGGGTAGGTCGTGCCTTACTAACCTTATTGAGTTTTTTGAGAAAGTGACCAAAGAGGTGGATGGGGGTAAGGCAGTTGATGTGGTATATATGGATTTTAGTAATGTGTTTGAAAAGGTTCACCATGGTAGGCTTCTGCAGAAAATGCAAATGTATGGGATTGGGGGTAATTGGATCAGGAATTGGCTAACAGATAGGAGACAGAGGGTGGTGGTTGAAGGTAAATATTCGTCATGGAGTTCAGTTACAAGTGGTGTGCCTCAGGGATCTGTTTTGGGGCCACTGCTGTTTGTAATTTTTATTAATGATCTGGATGAGGGTATAGTTGGGTGGATTAGTAAATTTGCTGATGACACCAAAGTCGGAGGTGTGGTAGATTGTGAGGAAGGGTGTCCTAGTTTGCAGGGAGACTTAGACAGGTTGCAGAGCTGGGCCGAGAGGTGGCAGATGGAGTTTAATGCCTTTTTCCTAGGATGGCCTTTTTCCTAGGATGGAGAAAGCTAGCTGGAGGGGGCACGACTTTAAATTAAGGGGGGGTAGTTATAGGACTGATGTCAGGGGTAGGTTTTTTACCCAGAAAGTGAGGGACTGGAATGCCCTGCCAGCTGCAGTTGTAAATGCGCCTAGTTTGGGGGCGTTTAAGAGATCTGTGGATAGGTTTATGGACAAAAAGGGATTGGTTTAGGCCAGTGGGTCATTGTTTTGTAACTGGTCGGCGCAACATCGTGGGCCGAAGGGCCTGTTCTGCGCTGTAATGTTCTATGTTCTATGTTCTAATGCGGAGAAGTGTGAGGTATTCACTTTGGTAGGAATAACAGATGTGTTGAGTACAGGGCTAACGGGAGGACTTTGAATAGTGTGGATGAACAGAGGGATCTCGGTGTATGTGTACTTAGATCCCTGAGAGTTGGGAATCAAGTAGATAAGGTTGTTAAGAAGGCATACGGTGTCTTGGCGTTTATTGGTAGGGGGATTGAATTTAGTTGTCGCAGCGTCATGTTGCAACGGTACACAACTCTGGTGCGGCCGTACTTGGAGTATTGTGTGCAGTTCTGGTCCCCACATTACGGGAAGGATGTGGAGGCTTTGGAGAGGGTGCAGAGGAGGTTTACCAGGATGTTGCCTGGTATGGAGGGGAGGTCCTATGAGGAGAGGCTGAGGGATTTGGGGTTGTTTTCGCTAGAAAGAAGGCGGCTAAGAGGGGATCTTATTGAAACATATAAGATGATTAGAGGTTTAGATAGGGTGGATAGTGATAGCCTTTTTCCTTGGATCGAGAAAGCTAGCACGAGGGGGCATGGCTTTAAATTAAGGGGGGGTAGTTATAGGATGGATGTCAGGGGTAGGTTCTTTACCCAGAGGGTGGTGAGGGATTGGAATGCCCTGCCTGCTGCAGTTGTAAATGCGCCTAGTTTGGGGGCGTTTAAGAGATCTGTGGATAGGTTTATGGACGAAAAGGGATTGGTTTAGGTTAGAGGGTCATTGTTTTTTAACTGGTCGGTGCAACATCGTGGGCCGAAGGGCCTGTTCTGCGCTGTAATGTTCTATGTTCTATTCTGAGGCCAGAACTCTCCAAACACCTGACGAAGAGGCAGTCCCCTCGAAAGTTTGTGAGTATATTATCAAATAAATAGGTTGGACTAAGAACATAAGAACATAAGAAATAGGAGCAGGAGTAGGCCATCTAGCCCTTCGAGCCTGCCCCGCCATTCAATAAGATCATGGCTGATCTGTCGTGGCTCAGTTCCACCTTCCCGCCCTCTCCCCATAACCCTGAACCCATCAACCAGCTTCTTAAAAATATTTAGCGAGGCAGCCTCCACCACTTCAACGGGCAGAGAATTCCAGAGATTCACCACCCTTTGAGTGAAGAAGTTCCTCCTCAACTCTGTTCTAAACCGCCTCCCCTTTATCTTGAGGCTGTGCCCCCTAGTCCTACTGTCTTTTTTGAGCGGGAAGAGTCTCTCCACCTCTATCCTATCCATCCCATTCATCATCTTGTCTCAATGAGATCTCCCCTCATTCTTCTAAACTCTAACGAGTACAAGCCTAGTTTATTCAGCCTGTCCTCATAGCTCAACCCCTCAACTCCGGTATCAGCCTAGTAAACCTCCTCTGCACTCCCTCCAGGGCCAAAATATCCTTGCGCAGGTGCGGCACCCAAAGCTGCGCACAGTACTCCAGCTGCGGCCTCACCAATGCCCTATACAGCTGCAGCAAGACCTCCCTACTTTTATATTCAATCCCCCTCGCTTTGAAGGCCAGCATCCCATTCGCCTTCCTGATCACCTGCTGCACCTGCAAGCTGGGTTTTTGCGACTCATGCGCAAGGACCCCGAGGTCCCTCTGCACCGTCGCCTGCTGCAGTTTTTCGCCACGTAAGTAATAATCCTTCCTACCATTCCTCCTACCAAAGTGGACCATCTCACACTTGCCAACATTAAATTCCATTTGCCATTTCCTGGCCCATTCGCCCAGCCTATCTAGATCCTTCTGCAGACTCTCCACACCCTCCGCACAATTTGCCTTTCCCCCAATCTTGGTGTCATCAGCAAATTTCGACACCCTGCACTCGGTTTCCTCCTCCAGATCATCTATATAAACGGTAAATAGCTGAGGCCCCAGCACCGACCCCTGAGGCACTCCACTAGTCACCAACCGCCAATCCGAATAGCACCCATTGACCCCCACTCTCTGCCTCTTATTTGACAACCAATCCTCTATCCACGCTAACACCCTACCCCCAACTCCATGTCCCCTGACCTTCTGCAATAACCTCTTGTGAGGTACCTTGTCAAACGCCTTCTGAAAATCCAGAAAGACCACATCCACCGGCTCTCCTCTATCCACTCCCCTAGACACATCCTCATAGAACTCCAGTAAATTTGTCAGACACGACTTCCCTTACATGAAACCGTGTTGCGTCCACCCTATCAAGCAATTCCCCTCAAGATGCCTCGCTATTTCCTCCTTAATGACGGATTCTAACATTTTACCTACCACAGACGTTAAACTAACCGGCCTATAATTCCCCGCCTTTTGCCTGGCACCCTTCTTAAACAACAGCGTAGCATTAGCCGTTTTCCAATCTTCCGGCACTTCCCCGGAATCCAGCGACGTCTGGAAAATAATCACCAAGGCATCCACTATCACCTCTGCCATTTCTTTGAGAGCCCTCGGATGCATTCCATCCGGTCCTGGGGACTTGTCCACAATCAGCCCCTCCAGTCTGTCGAGCACCACCTCTCTAGTAACAGTAATGTCATTAAGACCCTCCATTCCTACCACCTTTCCATCGCTAACACCCGGCAAATTATTCACGTCCTCCTCCGTGAAGACAGAAACAAAAAAGTTATTCAAGACCTTAGCCATATCCCCATCCCCTACCATAGCTCCCCTTTCTCATCCTCGAAAGGACCAACGTTCACCCTAGCCAGCCTCTTCCTTTTTATATATTTATAAAAACTCTTGCTATCCTTTTTTATATTAAGTGCTAGCCCAGCCTCATAGCTTCTCCTACCCTCCTTTAGAACATAGAACATAGAACATTACAGCGCAGAACAGGCCCTTCGGCCCACGATGTTGCGCCGACCAGTTATAAAACAATGACCCACTAGCCTAAACCAATCCCTTTTCATCCATAAACCTATCCACAGATCTCTTAAACGCCCCCAAACTAGGTGCATTTACAACTGCAGCTGGCAGGGCATTCCAGTCCCTCACCACCCTCTGGGTAAAGAACCTACCCCTGACATCAGTCCTATAACTACCCCCACTTAATTTAAAGTCGTGCCCCCTCGTGCTAGCTTTCTCCATCCTAGGAAAAAGGCTATCACTATCTACCCTGTCTAAACCTCTAATCATCTTATATGTTTCAATGAGATCCCCTCTTAGCCGCCTTCTTTCCAGCGAAAACAACCCCAAATCTCTCAGTCTCTCCTCATAGGATCTCCCTTCCATACCAGGCAACATCCTGGTAAACCTCCTCTGCACCCTCTCCAAAGCCTCTACATCCTTCCTGTAATGTGGGGACCAGAACTGCACACAAAACTCCAAGTGTGGCCGCACCAGAGTTGTGTACAGTTGCATCATGACGCTGCGACTCCTAAATTCAATTCCCCTACCAATAAACGCCAAGACACCATATGCCTTCTTAACAACCTTGTCTACTTGATTCCCAACTTTCAGGGATCTATGTACACATACACCTAGATCCCTCTGCTCCTCCACACTATTCAAAGTCCTCCCGTTAGCCCTATACTCAACACATCTGTTATTCCTACCGAAATGAATTACCTCACACTTCTCCACATTAAACTCCATCCGCCACCTCACAGCCCAGCTCTGCAACCTTTCTAAGTCACCCTGCAAACTATGACACCCTTCCTCACAATCTACCACACCTCCGACTTTGGTGTCATCAGCAAACTTACTAATCCACCCAACTATACCCTCATCCAGATCATTAATAAAAATTACAAACAGCAGTGGCCCCAAAACAGATCCCTGAGGCACACCACTCGTAACCGAACTCCACGACGAATATTTACCATCAACCACCACTCTCTGTCTCCTATCTGCTAGCCAATTCCTGATCCAATTACCTAGATCACCCCCAATCCCATACATCTGCATTTTCTGCAGAAGCCTACCATGGTGAACCTTATCAAACGCCTTGCTAAAATCCATATACACCACATCAACTGCCTTACCCCTATCCACCTCTTTGGTCACTTTCTCAAAGAACTCGATAAGGTTAGTAAGGCACGACCTACCCGCTACAAAACCATGCTGACTGTCTCTAATCAACTCATTACTCTCCAAATAACTATAAATCCTGTCTCTAATAATCCTTTCCAAAACCTTACCCACCACAGAAGTAAGACTCACCGGTCTATAATTCCCAGGGAAGTCACTTCTCCCCTTCTTAAACAATGGGACAACATTTGCTGTCCTCCAATCTTCCGGTACTATACCAGAGACCAACGACGACCTGAAGATCAGAGCCAGAGGCATCGCAATCACCTCTCTTGCCTCCCAAAGAATCCTAGGGTAAATCCCATCCGGACCAGGGGACTTATCTATTTTCAAACCCTCTAAAATATCAGCACATCCCCCGTATCAACTGCAATACTATCTATTTTACACCCCTGCACCCCCGTGTCCTCCTCAGCTACATTCATATCCCCTTGCGTGAACACCGAAGAGAAATATTGGTTCAACGCCTCTCCAATCTCCTCCGGTTCCACGCACAACTTCCCTCTACTGTCTGTAACTGGCCCTAATCTTGCCCTAACCAACCTTCTGTTCTTGACATACCTGTAAAACGCCTTAGGGTTCTCCTTAATCCTATCAGCCAACGTCATCTCATGTCCTCTTTTAGCCCTTCTTAACTCCCTCTTCAACTCCCTCCTAGCCAATCTAAAACTTTCTAATGCACTACCTGAGCCCTCAAGCCTCATCCGAACATAAGCCTCCTTTTTCTTCCTAACCAACAAATCAACTTTTTTAGTGCACCACGGTTCCCTGGGCCTACCAAATCCTCCTTGCCTGACAGGGATATACCTATCACAGACCCGCAATAGCTGCTCCTTGAAAAATCTCAACATCTCGGATGTTCCCAGTCCCTGTAATCTCCTAGTCCAACCAATGCTTCCTAATTCTCTCCTAATAGCCTCATAATTAGAACATAGAACATAGAACATTACAGCACAAACAGGCCCTTCGGCCCTCGAGTTGCGCCGATCGCATCAACCCCACCAATCTATAGACCTATCTATAACCCCCAATCCCATTAAACCCCATATACTCATCCAGAAGTCTTTTAAAAGACCCCAGCGAGTTTGCCTCCACCACCGACGACGGCAGCCGATTCCAATCACTCACTACCCTCTGAGTGAAAAACTTACCCCTAACATCACCTCTGTACTTCCCTCCCCGCACCTTAAATCTGTGTCCTCTCGTAGCGACCATTTCAACCCGGGGAAATAGCCTCTGAGAGTCCACCCTATCTATTCCTCTCAACATTTTATAAACTTCTATCAGGTCGCCTCTCAACCTTCGCCTCTCCAGGGAAAAGAGTCCCAGCTCCCTCAACCTATCTTCATAAGGCATGCCTCCCAGTCCAGGCAACATCCTTGTAAATCTCCTCTGCACCCTTTCAATAGCTTCTACGTCTTTCCTATAGTGAGGCGACCAGAACTGCGCACAGTACTCCAAATGAGGCCTGACGAGGGTCCTGTAAAGTTGCAGCATTACCTCCCGACTCCTAAACTCAATCCCTCGATTAATGAAGGCCAGTACACCATACGCCTTCTTGACCACCTCCTCCACCTGCGAGGCCGATTTAAGAGTCCTGTGAACCCGGACCCCGAGATCCTTCTGCTCTTCAACGCTACTAAGACCCCTGCCCTTAATAGTGTACTCGTTCATCCCGTTGGTTCTGCCGAAATGGCCGACTACACATTTATCCGCGTTGAAGTCCATCTGCCACTTCTCCGCCCATTCCTGCATCCTATCTATGTCCTGCTGCAACTTTTGACATCCTTCCAGACCATCCACAACACCGCCGACCTTCGTGTCATCAGCGAACTTGCTAACCCATCCCTCCACTTCCTCATCCAGGTCATTTATGAAAATGACAAACAACAAGGGTCCCAGAACAGATCCCTGGGGCACCCCACTGGTGACTGACCTCCATTCCGAAAAAGACCCATCCACAACCACTCTCTGCCTTCTGCAGGCAAGCCAGTTCTGGATCCACAAGGCCAAAGGCCCTTGGATCCCATGCCCTCTCACCTTCTCAAGAAGTGTTGCATGGGGGACCTTATCAAAAGCCTTGCTGAAGTCCATGTACACTACGTCCACGGCACTTCCTTCGTCAATGTGTTCAGTCACATTATCGAAGAACTCAACTAGGCTCGTAAGGCACGACCTGCCCTTGACAAATCCATGCTGACTATTCCTGATCATGTCAAACCTCTCCAAATGCTCGTAAATCTTGTCCCTCAGAAGCCTCTCCATCAGCTTACCAACCACTGAGGTCAGACTCACCGGGCGGTAATTTCCCGGGCTATCTCTGTTCCCTTTCTTGAAAATAGGGAATACATCCGCAAGTGTGTGTGTGCGCACAAGTGTGTGTGTGCACAAGTGTTTATTTGATAGTAAACCCACAAGCTTTCAGGGTTTGATGTCAGTGTTGATATGCGCAATCTTCTTGGAGATCCTCTCCACTAGGATCCAGCAGTTTGCGGTGTCGATATGGAGTCATGATGTGGAGATGCCAGCGTTGGACTGAACCCTGAAAGCTTGTGGGTTTACTATCAAGTAAACTGGTTGGACTTTAACCTGGTGTTGTGAGACATTTTACTGTGTCCAACACTGGCATCTCCACATCACTGTAGTTCAATGACAGAGGAAGAACCAACCTTTGATCTGGCCTGCTGGCAGTGGAAACATAGAAACATAGAACATTACAGCACAAACAGGCCCTTCGGCCCTCGAGTTACGCCGATCACATCAACCCCACCAATCTATAGACCTATCTATAACCCCCAATCCCATTAAACCCCATATACTCATCCAGAAGTCTTTTAAAAGACCCCAGCGAGTTCGCCTCCACCACCGACGACGGCAGCCGATTCCATTCACTCACCACCCTCTGAGTGAAAAAGTTGAACAGATTCCTCTTTGTTCTGAGTTCAGCTCCACTCCAGCGGGGAGCTTGCTGAGATGGAGTGCAGCTCCAACAACATGCCAGAAGCTTGATACCATCCAGGACAAAGCAGCCATTTGATTGGCATTCCATCCAGAAACATTCATTCCATCCACCACCGATGACCAGTAGCAACAGTGTGTACCATCTACAAGATGTCACCCAACAACTCACCAAGACTCCTGAGATACCATCTTCAAACCCACTATCATTGAGAAAGACAAGGGCAGCAGACACATGGAAACACCACCCCTCAAGGCACTCACCATCCTGGCTTGGAAATACATCACCACTCTTTCACTATCACTGGATCTAATCCTGAAACTCCTTCCTGAACAGTACTGTGGGCATACCTACACTATACTGATCCGAATGGTTCAAGGAGGCAGCTCGCCACTGCCTTCTGAAGGACAATTAGGGAAGGGAAATTAATGTTGGTCCAGTCAGTAACACCCACAACACATAAATGAACAAAAAAAAGTAAAATCTTGCTCATGAATTCTACTTGATTGATAAATGGTAGTTATTCATAACTTAGAACATAGAACATAGAACATAGAACATTACAGCGCAGAACAGGCCCTTCGGCCCACGATGTTGCGCCGACCAGTTACAAAACAATGACCCACTAGCCTAAACCAATCCCTTTTCATCCATAAACCTATCCACAGATCTTTTAAACGCCCCCAAACTAGGTGCATTTACAACTGCAGCTGGCAGGGCATTCCAGTCCCTCACCACCCTCTGGGTAAAGAACCTACCCCTGACATCTGTCCTATAACTACCCCCCCTTAATTTAAAATCGTGCCCCCTCGTGTTAGCTTTCTCCATCCTAGGAAAAAGGCTATCACTATCTACCCTGTCTAAACCTCTAATCATCTTATATGTTTCAATGAGATCCCCTCTTAGCCGCCTTCTTTCCAGCGAAAACAACCCCAAATCTCTCAATCTCTCCTCATAGGATCTCCCCTCCATACCAGGCAACATCCTGGTAAACCTCCTCTGCACCCTCTCCAAAGCCTCTACATCCTTCTTGTAATGTGGGGACCAGAACTGCACACAAAACTCCAAGTGCGGCCGCACCAGAGATGTGTACAGTTGCATCATGACGCTACGACTCCTAAATTCAATCCCCCTACCAATAAACGCCAAAACTCCGTATGCCTTCTTAACAACTTTATCTACTTGATTCCCAACTTTCAGGGATCTATGTACACATACACCTAGATCCCTCTGCTCCTCCACACTATTCAAAGTCCTCCCGTTAGCCCTATACTCAACACATCTGTTATTCCTACCGAAATGAATTACCTCACACTTCTCCACATTAAACTCCATTCGCCACCTCTCAGCCCAGCTCTGCAACCTTTCTAAGTCATCCTGCAAACTATGACACCCTTCCTCACAATCTACCACACCTCCGACTTTGGTGTCATCAGCAAACTTACTAATCCACCCAACTATACCCTCATCCAGATCATTAATAAAAATTACAAACAGCAGTGGCCCCAAAACAGATCCCTGAGGCACACCACTTGTAACCGAACTCCATGACGAATATTTCCCATCAACCACCACTCTCTGTCTCCTATCTGCTAGCCAATTCCTGATCCAATTACCTAGATCACCCCCAATCCCATACATCTGCATTTTCTGCAGAAGCCTACCATGGTGAACCTTATCAAACGCCTTGCTAAAATCCATATACACCACATCAACTGCCTTACCCCTATCCACCTCTTTGGTCACTTTCTCAAAGAACTCGATAAGGTTAGTAAGGCATGACCTACCCGCTACAAAACCATGCTGACTATCTCTAATCAACTCATTACTTTCCAAATAACTATAAATCCTGTCTCTAATAATCCTTTCCAAAACCTTACCCACCACAGAAGTAAGACTCACTTGTCAGGTTATGCACAATGGAGGACCCAAGTGTTAGAAATTAACAATTCAGAACTTTGTGGTTTTAATTAATAGGGTTTTTTGTCTCAAAACCCTGAAATCTTAAAACATACCATCAGTGTCTTCCTTTTTGTTTCACATTGCTTCAACATCGCCTCCTTCACAGCCTGATTTCGGTGCTGCATGCAAAGCCGTTTCATTTCTTCATCAGCTTCCATCTGATGTCCCTCAATCTGTTTGAAGGAATTGTTATTTGAAAAAAAAATTCAATTCTGCTCTTCATGCTGAGAATGTGAATAATTTTAAATGATTCTCTAATATTTACTTACAGGTATTTTGATTTTTTCATCAGAAAATCTATGCTCCCTGAAATAGAATACATTAGTATCAGGATATTAATAATGTGTCTGACATATTAACTGTAGTTAGATGGAAGCTACTTTCAGCTGAGTGAGGTGGTTGTGAAGGTAATCCTACTCTAGAAGATTGAGCCAAATATCTATCCCGATCTTCTCTGCAGTACTGAAGAGGTGCTGCTCTGTCAGTATTACCTTTCAGACAAGATGCTCTACCCAATTCCCATATACTCAGGTGAATGCAAAATATTTTTACACACTCCCACATACTTTTAACAGATTACAAGGCGAGATATTCCTCTTTGGTGGATTCGGTGTTACTTTTCAAAAGAGGGTCAACCTCCACATCATAACAGATGCACACACACATGTGCTCCCAGACACTTGAGCGCCCAGACACTTGTGCACACACACACTTGTGTGCACACACACTTGTGCGCACACACACTTGTGCGCACACGTAATTCCGCGTCCACACATACACATGCACACACACATGTACACATACACGCATGCACTCATACACATCTGCTTCACAAAACAGCACAGTAATATTGAAAAAAAGTCTTCACAATGGCAATTTTCTTTCAGCAGTTCTCTACACTAGGAACCATCTGGAAATGGCTCTGACTGTCATATAGCAATAATTTAATATTTACCAAAGAAAGGTTCAAAGAATTAAAACCACTTCTAGCTTCTGAGCAGCTGTTGTATTGAACTACCCTAATCTCCCCATGAGACACTCCCATCACTACACAGCGACCCTCCTGTTCCATCCCCCATCACTGACTGCACACCAATAGGATGCCTCCAGCACTCCAACTACCCCATGGCCTCCACTCCCAGCTCAATCCAACACACAAACACTGCTCCAGGCCAAACAAAGCCAGCCCCAGTTTATTTACCTTTAACTGAGTTGCCTCCAACTGAAGGCCTCGGAAAGTCACTGTTTCAGAGATCTTGCCCAGCTTGAGTCAGGAGATCAGGCAATAGTAGTTGGAATTCAAAATAAGTTAGTATGAGAGGAGTGGTAAACCGACTCAGTTGTCACTCCACCAGAAATTATAGGCATAACATGTGGTTATTCCCTCGCTGCTGATTGTGGGAGTTTGCTATGGATAAATTCACTGTCATATTTCCTATATTACAACTCATTTGATTTGATTTACTATTGTCACATGTATAAGTATACAGAGAAAAGTATTGTTTCTTGCGCAATACAGACAAAGCATACCTTACATAGAGAAGGAGAGGGTGCAGAATGTAGTGTTACAGTCATAGCGAGGGTGTAGAGAAAAATCAACTTAATGTAAGGTAAGTCCATTCAAAAGTCTGACAGCAGCAGGGCAGAAGCTGCTCTTGAGTTGGTTGGTACGTGACCTCAGACTTTTGTATCTTTTTCCTTATGGAAGAAGGTGGAGGAGAGAATGTCCAGGGTGCATGGGGTCCTTAATTATACTGGCTGCTTTGCCAAGGCACCGGGAAGTGTAGACAGAGTCAATGGATGGGAGGTTGGTTTGTGTGATGAACTGGGCTACATTCATGACCTTTTGTAGTTTATTGTGGGCTTGGGCAGAGCAGGAGCCCAGACCGAGCTGTGATACCATCAGAAAGAATGCTTTCTATTGGGCATCTGTAAAAGTTGATGAGAGCCGTAGCTGACATGCCAAATTTCCTCAGTCTTCTGAGAAAGTAGAGGCATTGGTGGGCTTTCTTAACTATAGTGTCGGCATGGCAGGGACCAGGACAAGTTGTTGGAGGTTAGCGAATGTTGTCCCATTGTTTAAGAAGGGGAACAGAGACTTCCCCGGGAATTATAGACCGGTGAGTCTCACTTCTGTTGTGGGCAAGGTTTTAGAAAAAATTATTTGGGATAGGATTTATAGTTATTTGGAGTGTAATGAATTGATTGGAGATAGTCAGCATGGTTTTGTGGCGGGTAGGTCGTGCCTTACTAACCTTATCGAGTTTTTTGAGAAAGTGACCAAAGAGATGGATGGGGGTAAGGCAGTTGATGTGGTGTATATGGATTTTAGTAAGGCGTTTGATAAGGTTCACCATGGTAGGCTTCTGCAGAAAATGCAGATGTATGGGATTGGGGGTGATCTAGGGAATTGGATCAGGAATTGGCTAGCGGATAGGAGACAGAGGGTGGTGGTTGATGGGAAATATTCATCATGGAGTTCGGTTACGAGTGGTGTGCCTCAGGGATCTGTTTTGGGGCCACTGCTGTTTGTAATTTTTATTAATGATCTGGATGAGGGTATAGTTGGGTGGATTAGTAAATTTGCTGATGACACCAAAGTCGGAGGTGTGGTAGATTGTGAGGAAGGGTGTCATAGTTTGCAGGAAGACTTAGACAGGTTGCAGAGCTGGGCCGAGAGGTGGCGGATGGAGTTTAATGCGGAGAAGTGTGAGGTAATTCACTTTGGTAGGAATAACAGATGTGTCGAGTATAGGGCTAATGGGAGGACTTTGAATAGTGTGGATGAGCAGAGGGATCTAGGTATATGTGTACATAGATCCCTGAAAGTTGGGAGTCAAGTAGATAAGGTTGTTAAGAAGACATACGGTGTCTTGGCGTTTATTGGTAGGGGGATTGAATTTAGGAGTCGCAGCGTCATGTTGCAACTGTACACAATTCTGGTGCGGCCGCACTTGGAGTACTGTGTGCAGTTCTGGTCCCCACATTACAGGAAGGATGTGGAGGCTTTGGAGAGGGTGCAGAGGAGGTTTACCAGGATGTTGCCTGGTATGGAGGGGAGGTCCTATGAAGAGAGGCTGAGGGATTTGGGGTTGTTTTCGCTAGAAAGAAGGCGGCTAAGAGGGGATCTTATTGAAACATGTAAGATGATTAGAGGTTTAGATAGGGTGGATAGTAATAGCCTTTTTCCTCTGATGGAGAAATCTAGCACGAGGGGGCATGGCTTTAAATTAAGGGGTGGTAGTTATAGGACGGATGTCAAGGGTAGGTTCTTTACCCAGAGGGTGGTGAGGGATTGGAATGCCCTGTCTGCTGCAGTTGTAAATGCGCCTAGTTTGGGGGCGTTTAAGAGATCCGTGGATAGGTTTATGGATGAAAAGGGATTGGTTTAGGTTAGTGGGTCATTGTTTTGTAACTGGTCGGCGCAACATCGTGGGCCGAAGGGCTGTTCTGCGCTGTAATGTTCTATGTTCTATGTTCTATGAAGCTGAATATCACAGAGGGGAGACATAGGTAGAGTGGGGTTTAGCGACACGGGAGATATCAGAGTCAGAGTCAGAGAATCATTGAGGTTTACAGCATGGAAACAGGCCCTTCGGCCCAACTTGTCCATGTCACCCTTTTTATTAAACCCCTAAGCTAATCACAATTGCTCGCATTTGGCCCCTGTTCCTCTATACCCATCGTACCCATGAAACTGTCTAAATGCTTTTTAAAAATCAATATTGTACCTGCCTCTACTACTACCTCTGGCAGCTTGTTCCAGGCACTCGCCACCTTAAATCTACACCCTCTAGTTTTATACTCCCCTATTCTTGGGAAAAGATATTGACTATCTCGCTGATCTGTGCCCCTCATTATTTTATAGACCTCTATAAGATCACCCCTCAGCCTCCTACACTCCAGAGAAAAAAGCCTCAGTCTATCCAGCCTCTCCTTATAACTCAAACCATAAAGTCCCAGTGGCATCCCAGTCAATCTTTTCTGCACTCTTTCTAGTTTAATAATATCCTTTCTATAATAGGATGACCAGAACTATACACAGTATTCCAAGTGTAGCCTTACCATTGTCTTGTACAACTTAAACAAGACGTCCCAACTCCTGTATTCAATGTTCTTACTAATGAAACGAAGCATGCCGAATGCCTTCTTCACCACTCTGTCCACCTGTGACTCCACTTTCAAGGACACATACCCCAAAATCTCTTTGTTCTGTAATTCTCCCCAGTGCCTGACCATCAACTGAGTAAGTCCTGCCCTGGTTCAATCTACCAAAATGCATCACCTCGCATTTATCTAAATTAAACTCAATCTGCTATTCATCAGCCCACTGGCCCAATTGATTAAGATCGCGTTGCAACCGAAGATAACTTACTTCACTGTCCACTATGCCACCAATCTTGATGTCATCTGCAAACTTACTAATCATGCCTCCTAAATTCTCATCCAAATCATTAATTTAAATGACAAATAACAGTCGACCCGGCACTGATGCCTGAGGCTGGTTACAGGTCTCCAGTTTGAAAAACAACTCTCTACAACCACACTCATCAAGCCAATTTTGTATCCATTTAGATACCTCACCCTGGATCCTGTGAATTTAACTTTATGCAACAACCTACCATGTGGTACCTTGTCAAAGGCCTTGCTAAAGTCCATGTAGACAATATCAACTGTACTGCCCTCATCTACCTTCTTGGTTACCCCTTGAAAAAACTCAATCAAATTTGTGAGACATGGTTTTCCACTCACAGAGCCACGCTGACTGTCCCTAATCAGTCCTTGTGTCTCTAAATGCCTGTAGATCCTGTCTCTCAAAATACCTTCCAACAATTTGCCCACCGCAGCTGTGAGGCTCACTGGCCTGTAGTTCCCAGGTTTTTCTCTGCAGCCTTTTTTAAACAAAGGCACATTTGCCATTCTCCAATCTTCAGGAACCTCACCTGTGACTATTGATGATTCAAATAGTCATCGGAAATCAGGACTTGGGGTGGGCAATGGGACCTTGACGAAGGATGACTAAAGTTAAAATCAGGATCAGGCCTGGGATCAGACTTCCTGAGATCAGCAACTGAAAGCAACTACTCAGGCATCTTGTCATGTCAAGTTAAATTTAAGTCAAGGCATCAAAGATTTCTTCAGTTTGTGACTCTGATATTACTAAGGACCCCTTTGTTCAGGGGTCTGTCAATGACTTGATTTCTGCATGTCAGGATGTAATTTCCAACACCTCTGAAATAGCAGTTAAACCTAAGATAATAAGTAAATCTATTCACTATAAGCACCAGAATGGGCCAGCTCCTCCAATCTGAGGCTTCTAATAATGTCAGTGTGCATTTACAAACTGTGTACAGACCTTAGATATTCCTTCCATTGGATGTCATCCGTCTTGGTGCAGATAAAAGCAATGTCATGACATCTCCCCCCATTTGTAGCAGACTTCATTGACTTACTAAAAATCTCATTGGCAATTTTTTCATCAAGAGCCCTGGATATGGCGGATACAATCCAGACAGATGAGCATTGCATCAGGCTCTGCAAAATACACAGAAGAATTGACAGAAAAAACACACAACAGTCAAAATCAATGTGGATGTATTTACAATAACAGGTTCAACAGGTGACTCGTCGCTGTGATGCAATTACTACTGTATCACAGCAACAAGTCACACAGTAACTGTATCACAGCAACAAGTCACACAGTAACTGTATCACAGCAACCAGTCACACAGTAACTGTATCACAGTGACCAGTCACACAGTAACTGTATCACAGCAACAAGTCACACAGTAACTGTATCACAGCAACAAGTCACACAGTAACTGTATCACAGCAACAAGTCACACAGTAACGGTATCACAGTGACCAGTCACACAGTAACTGTATCACAGCAACAAGTCACACAGTAACTGTATCACAGCAACAAGTCACACAGTAACTGTATCACAGTGACCAGTCACACAGTAACTGTATCACAGCAACAAGTCACACAGTAACTGTATCACAGCAACAAGTCACACAGTAACTGTATCACAGCAACAAGTCACACAGTAACTGTATCACAGCAACAAGTCACACAGTAACTGTATCAGAGCAACAAGTCACACAGTAACGGTATCACAGCAACAAGTCACACAGTAACTGTATCACAGCAACAAGTCACACAGTAACTGTATCACAGCAACAAGTCACACAGTAACTGTATCACAGCAACAAGTCACACAGTAACTGTATCACAGCAACAAGTCACACAGTAACGGTATCACAGCAACAAGTCACACAGTAACTGTATCACAGCAACAAGTCACACAGTAACTGTATCACAGCAACAAGTCACACAGTAACTGTATCACAGCAACAAGTCACACAGTAACGGTATCACAGCAACAAGTCACACAGTAACTGTATCAGAGCAACAAGTCACACAGTAACTGTATCACAGCAACAAGTCACACAGTAACTGTATCACAGCAACAAGTCACACAGTAACTGTATCACAGCAACAAGTCACACAGTAACTGTATCACAGCAACAAGTCACACAGTAACTGTATCACAGCAACAAGTCACACAGTAACTGTATCACCGTGACCAGTCACACAGTAACGGTATCACAGCAACAAGTCACACAGTAACTGTATCACAGCAACAAGTCACACAGTAACTGTATCACCGTGACCAGTCACACAGTAACTGTATCACCGTGACCAGTCACACAGTAACTGTATCACAGTGACCAGTCACACAGTAACTGTATCACAGTGACCAGTCACACAGTAACTGTATCACAGTGACCAGTCACACAGTAACTGTACCACAGCAACCAGTCACACAGTAACTGTATCACCGTGACCAGTCACACAGTAACTGTACCACAGCAACCAGTCACACAGTAACTGTATCACCGTGACCAGTCACACAGTAACTGTATCACAGCAACCAGTCACACAGTAACTGTATCACAGCAACCAGTCACACAGTAACTGTATCACCGTGACCAGTCACACAGTAACTGTATCACAGCAACCAGTCACACAGTAACTGTACCACAGCAACCAGTCACACAGTAACTGTATCACCGTGACCAGTCACACAGTAACTGTACCACAGCAACCAGTCACACAGTAACTGTATCACCGTGACCAGTCACACAGTAACTGTAGCACCGTGACCAGTCACACAGTAACTGTATCACCGTGACCAGTCACACAGTAACTGTATCACCGTGACCAGTCACACAGTAACTGTATCACAGCGACCAGTCACACAGTAACTGTATCACAGCGACCAGTCACACAGTAACGGTATCACAGTGACCAGTCACACAGTAACTGTATCACAGTGACCAGTCACACAGTAACTGTATCACCGTGACCAGTCACACAGTAACTGTATCACCGTGACCAGTCACACAGTAACTGTATCACCGTGACCAGTCACACAGTAACGGTATCACAGCGACCAGTCACACAGTAACTGTATCACAGTGACCAGTCACACAGTAACTGTATCACCGTGACCAGTCACACAGTAACGGTATCACAGTGACCAGTCACACAGTAATGGTATCACAGCGACCAGTCACACAGTAACTGTATCACCGTGACCAGTCACACAGTAACGGTATCACAGCGACCAGTCACACAGTAACTGTATCACAGTGACCAGTCACACAGTAACTGTATCACCGTGACCAGTCACACAGTAACTGTATCACCGTGACCAGTCACACAGTAACGGTATCACAGCGACCAGTCACACAGTAACTGTACCACAGCAACCAGTCACACAGTAACTGTATCACAGTGACCAGTCACACAGTCACTGTATCACCGTGACCAGTCACACAGTAACTGTATCACAGCAACAAGTCACACAGTAACTGTATCACAGCAACAAGTCACACAGTAACTGTATCACAGCAACAAGTCACACAGTAACTGTATCACAGCAACAAGTCACACAGTAACTGTATCACCGTGACCAGTCACACAGTAACGGTATCACAGCAACAAGTCACACAGTAACTGTATCACCGTGACCAGTCACACAGTAACTGTATCACCGTGACCAGTCACACAGTAACTGTATCACAGTGACCAGTCACACAGTAACTGTATCACAGTGACCAGTCACACAGTAACTGTATCACAGTGACCAGTCACACAGTAACTGTACCACAGCAACCAGTCACACAGTAACTGTATCACCGTGACCAGTCACACAGTAACTGTACCACAGCAACCAGTCACACAGTAACTGTATCACCGTGACCAGTCACACAGTAACTGTATCACAGCAACCAGTCACACAGTAACTGTATCACAGCAACCAGTCACACAGTAACTGTATCACCGTGACCAGTCACACAGTAACTGTATCACAGCAACCAGTCACACAGTAACTGTACCACAGCAACCAGTCACACAGTAACTGTATCACCGTGACCAGTCACACAGTAACTGTACCACAGCAACCAGTCACACAGTAACTGTATCACCGTGACCAGTCACACAGTAACTGTATCACCGTGACCAGTCACACAGTAACTGTATCACCGTGACCAGTCACACAGTAACTGTATCACAGCGACCAGTCACACAGTAACTGTATCACAGCGACCAGTCACACAGTAACGGTATCACAGTGACCAGTCACACAGTAACTGTATCACAGTGACCAGTCACACAGTAACTGTATCACCGTGACCAGTCACACAGTAACTGTATCACCGTGACCAGTCACACAGTAACTGTATCACCGTGACCAGTCACACAGTAACGGTATCACAGCGACCAGTCACACAGTAACTGTATCACAGTGACCAGTCACACAGTAACTGTATCACCGTGACCAGTCACACAGTAACGGTATCACAGTGACCAGTCACACAGTAATGGTATCACAGCGACCAGTCACACAGTAACTGTATCACCGTGACCAGTCACACAGTAACGGTATCACAGCGACCAGTCACACAGTAACTGTATCACAGTGACCAGTCACACAGTAACTGTATCACCGTGACCAGTCACACAGTAACTGTATCACCGTGACCAGTCACACAGTAACGGTATCACAGCGACCAGTCACACAGTAACTGTACCACAGCAACCAGTCACACAGTAACTGTATCACAGTGACCAGTCACACAGTCACTGTATCACCGTGACCAGTCACACAGTAACTGTATCACCGTGACCAGTCACACAGTAACTGTATCACAGCGACCAGTCACACAGTAACTGTAGCACCGTGACGAGTCACACAGTAACTGTATCACAGTGACCAGTCACACAGTAACTGTATCACCGTGACCAATCACACAGTAACTGTATCACCGTGACCAGTCACACAGTAACTGTATCACAGCGACCAGTCACACAGTAACTGTAGCACCGTGACCAGTCACACAGTAACTGTATCACAGCGACCAGTCACACAGTAACTGTATCACAGCAACCAGTCACACAGTAACTGTATCACAGTGACCAGTCACACAGTAACTGTATCACCCTGACCAGTTACAGAGTAACTGTATCACAGTGACCAGTCACACAGTAACTGTATCCCAGCGACCAGTCACACAGTAACGGTATCACAGCGACCAGTCACACAGTAACTGTATCACAGTGACCAGTCACACAGTAACTGTATCACAGTGACCAGTCACACAGTAACTGTATCACAGTGACCAGTCACACAGTAACGGTATCACAGCGACCAGTCACACAGTAACTGTATCACCGTGACCAGTCACACAGTAACTGTATCACAGTGACCAGTCACACAGTAACTGTATCACAGCGACCAGTCACACAGTAACGGTATCACAGCGACCAGTCACACAGTAACTGTATCACAGTGACCAGTCACACAGTAACTGTATCACAGTGACCAGTCACACAGTAACTGTATCACAGTGACCAGTCACACAGTAACTGTAACACTGTGACCAGTCACACAGTAACTGTATCCCAGCGACCAGTCACACAGTAACGGTATCACAGCGACCAGTCACACAGTAACTGTATCACAGTGACCAGTCACACAGTAACTGTATCACCGTGACCAGTCACACAGTAACTGTATCACCGTGACCAGTCACACAGTAACTGTATCCCAGCGACCAGTCACACAGTAACGGTATCACAGCGACCAGTCACACAGTAACGGTATCACAGTGACCAGTCACACAATAACTGTATCACAGTGACCAGTCACACAGTAACTGTATCACCGTGACCAGTCACACAGTAACTGTAGCACCGTGACCAGTCACACAGTAACTGTATCACCGTGACCAGTCACACAGTAACTGTATCACAGTGACCAGTCACACAGTAACTGTATCACCGTGACCAGTCACACAGTAACTGTAGCACCGTGACCAGTCACACAGTAACTGTATCACAGCGACCAGTCACACAGTAACTGTATCACAGTGACCAGTCACACAGTAACTGTATCACAGCAACCAGTCACACAGTAACTGTATCACAGTGACCAGTCACACAGTAACTGTATCACAGCAACCAGTCACACAGTAACTGTATCACAGTGACCAGTCACACAGTAACTATATCACCGTGACCAGTCACACAGTAACTGTATCCCAGCGACCAGTCACACAGTAACTGTATCCCAGCGACCAGTCACACAGTAACGGTATCACAGCGACCAGTCACACAGTAACGGTATCACAGTGACCAGTCACACAATAACTGTATCACAGTGACCAGTCACACAGTAACTGTATCACCGTGACCAGTCACACAGTAACTGTATCACAGCGACCAGTCACACAGTAACTGTATCACAGCGACCAGTCACACAGTAACTGTATCACAGTGACCAGTCACACAGTAACGGTATCACAGCGACCAGTCACACAGTAACTGTATCATAGTGACCAGTCACACAGTAACTGTATCACAGCGACCAGTCACACAGTAACTGTATCACCGTGACCAGTCACACAGTAACTGTATCACAGTGACCAGTCACACAGTAACTGTATCACAGCGACCAGTCACACAGTAACTGTATCACAGTGACCAGTCACACATTAACGGTATCACAGTGACCAGTCACACAGTAACTGTATCACCGTGAACAGTCACACAGTACCTGTATCACAGTGACCAGTCACACAGTAACTGTATCACCGTGAACAGTCACACAGTAACTGTATCACCGTGACCAGTCACACAGTAACTGCATCACAGCAACCAGTCACACAGTAACTGTATCACCGTGAACAGTCACACAGTAACTGTATCACAGTGACCAGTCACACAGTAACTGTATCACCGTGACCAGTCACACAGTAACTGTATCACAGTGACCAGTCACACAGTAACTGTATCACCATGACCAGTCACACAGTAACTGTATCACCGTGACCAGTCACACAGTAACTGTATCA
Organism: Prionace glauca; assembly: GCA_037974335.1. NCBI lineage: Eukaryota > Metazoa > Chordata > Chondrichthyes > Carcharhiniformes > Carcharhinidae > Prionace > Prionace glauca. Next base: position 49,899,786 of record CM075744.1, on the reverse strand, counting down.
TCGTGACCAGTCACACAGTAACTGTATCACAGTGACCAGTCACACAGTAACTGTATCACAGTGACCAGTCACACAGTAACTGTATCACAGTGACCAGTCACACAGTAACTGTATCACAGTGACCAGTCACACAGTAACTGTACCACAGCAACCAGTCACACAGTAACTGTATCACCGTGACCAGTCACACAGTAACTGTACCACAGCAACCAGTCACACAGTAACTGTATCACAGTGACCAGTCACACAGTAACTGTATCACAGTGACCAGTCACACAGTAACTGTATCACAGCAACCAGTCACACAGTAACTGTATCACAGCAACCAGTCACACAGTAACTGTATCACCGTGACCAGTCACACAGTAACTGTATCACAGCAACCAGTCACACAGTAACTGTACCACAGCAACCAGTCACAGAGTAACTGTATCACCGTGACCAGTCACACAGTAACTGTACCACAGCAACCAGTCACACAGTAACTGTATCACCGTGACCAGTCACACAGTAACTGTAGCACCGTGACCAGTCACACAGTAACTGTATCACCGTGACCAGTCACACAGTAACTGTATCACCGTGACCAGTCACACAGTAACTGTATCACCGTGACCAGTCACACAGTAACTGTATCACAGCGACCAGTCACACAGTAACTGTATCACAGCGACCAGTCACACAGTAACGGTATCACAGTGACAAGTCACACAGTAACTGTATCACAGTGACCAGTCACACAGTAACTGTATCACCGTGACCAGTCACACAGTAACTGTATCACCGTGACCAGTCACACAGTAACTGTATCACCGTGACCAGTCACACAGTAACGGTATCACAGCGACCAGTCACACAGTAACTGTATCACAGTGACCAGTCACACAGTAACTGTATCACCGTGACCAGTCACACAGTAACGGTATCACAGTGACCAGTCACACAGTAACTGTATCACAGCGACCAGTCACACAGTAACTGTATCACCGTGACCAGTTACACAGTAACGGTATCACAGCGACCAGTCACATAGTAACTGTATCACAGTGACCAGTCACACAGTAACTGTATCACCGTGACCAGTCACACAGTAACTGTATCACCGTGACCAGTCACACAGTAACGGTATCACAGCGACCAGTCACACAGTAACTGTACCACAGCAACCAGTCACACAGTAACTGTATCACAGTGACCAGTCACACAGTCACTGTATCACCGTGACCAGTCACACAGTAACTGTATCACCGTGACCAGTCACACAGTAACTGTATCACAGCGACCAGTCACACAGTAACTGTAGCACCGTGACCAGTCACACAGTAACTGTATCACAGTGACCAGTCACACAGTAACTGTATCACCGTGACCAATCACACAGTAACTGTATCACCGTGACCAGTCACACAGTAACTGTATCACAGCGACCAGTCACACAGTAACTGTAGCACCGTGACCAGTCACACAGTAACTGTATCACAGCGACCAGTCACACAGTAACTGTATCACAGCAACCAATCACACAGTAACTGTATCACAGTGACCAGTCACACAGTAACTGTATCACCGTGACCAGTCACACAGTAACTGTATCACAGTGACCAGTCACACAGTAACTGTATCCCAGCGACCAGTCACACAGTAACGGTATCACAGCGACCAGTCACACAGTAACTGTATCACAGTGACCAGTCACACAGTAACTGTATCACAGTGACCAGTCACACAGTAACTGTATCACAGCGACCAGTCACACAGTAACGGTATCACAGCGACCAGTCACACAGTAACTGTATCACCGTGACCAGTCACACAGTAACTGTATCACAGTGACCAGTCACATAGTAACTGTATCCCAGCGACCAGTCACACAGTAACGGTATCACAGCGACCAGTCACACAGTAACTGTATCACAGTGACCAGTCACACAGTAACTGTATCACAGTGACCAGTCACACAGTAACTGTATCACAGTGACCAGTCACACAGTAACTGTATCACCGTGACCAGTCACACAGTAACTGTATCCCAGCGACCAGTCACACAGTAACGGTATCACAGCGACCAGTCACACAGTAACTGTATCACAGTGACCAGTCACACAGTAACGGTATCACAGCGACCAGTCACACAGTAACTGTATCACCGTGACCAGTCACACAGGAACTGTATCACCGTGACCAGTCACACAGTAACTGTATCCCAGCGACCAGTCACACAGTAACGGTATCACAGCGACCAGTCACACAGTAACTGTATCACAGTGACCAGTCACACAGTAACGGTATCACAGCGACCAGTCACACAGTAACTGTATCACCGTGACCAGTCACACAGTAACTGTATCACCGTGACCAGTCACACAGTAACTGTATCACAGTGACCAGTCACACAGTAACTGTATCACCGTGACCAGTCACACAGTAACTGTATCACCGTGACCAGTCACACAGTAACTGTATCACCGTGACCAGTCACACAGTAACTGTATCACCGTGACCAGTCACACAGTAACTGTATCACCGTGACCAGTCACACAGTAACTGTATCACAGTGACCAGTCACACAGTAACTGTATCACCGTGACCAGTCACACAGTAACTGTATCCCAGCGACCAGTCACACAGTAACGGTATCACAGCGACCAGTCACACAGTAACTGTATCACAGTGACCAGTCACACAGTAACGGTATCACAGCGACCAGTCACACAGTAACTGTATCACCGTGACCAGTCACACAGTAACTGTATCACCGTGACCAGTCACACAGTAACTGTATCCCAGCGACCAGTCACACAGTAACGGTATCACAGCGACCAGTCACACAGTAACGGTATCACAGTGACCAGTCACACAGTAACTGTATCACCGTGACCAGTCACACAATAACTGTATCACAGTGCCCAGTCACACAGTAACTGTATCACAGTGACCAGTCACACAGTAACTGTATCACAGCGACCAGTCACACAGTAACTGTATCACAGCGACCAGTCACACAGTAACTGTATCACCGTGACCAGTCACACAGTAACTGTATCACAGCGACCAGTCACACAGTAACTGTATCACAGCAACCAGTCACACAGTAACGGTATCACCGTGACCAGTCACACAGTAACTGTATCACAGCAACCAGTCACACAGTAACGGTATCACCGTGAACAGTCACACAGTAACTGTATCACAGCAACCAGTCACACAGTAACGGTATCACCGTGACCAGTCACACAGTAACTGTATCACAGTGACCAGTCACACAGTAACTGTATCACAGCGACCAGTCACACAGTAACTGTATCACAGTGACCAGTCACACAGTAACTGTATCACAGCAACCAGTCACACAGTAACTGTATCACAGTGACCAGTCACACAGTAACTGTATCACAGCAACCAGTCACACAGTAACTGTATCACAGTGACCAGTCACACAGTAACTATATCACCGTGACCAGTCACACAGTAACTGTATCCCAGCGACCAGTCACACAGTAACTGTATCACAGCGACCAGTCACACAGTAACGGTATCACAGTGACCAGTCACACAGTAACTGTATCACAGCGACCAGTCACACAGTAACTATATCACAGTGACCAGTCACACAGTAACTGTATCACAGTGACCAGTCACACAGTAACTGTATCACCGTGAACAGTCACACAGTAACTGTATCACCGTGACCAGTCACACAGTAACTGTATCACCGTGACCAGTCACACAGTAACTGTATCACAGTGACCAGTCACACAGTAACTGTATCACAGCGACCAGTCACACAGTAACTGTATCACAGTGACCAGTCACACATTAACGGTATCACAGCGACCAGTCACACAGTAACTGTATCACCGTGAACAGTCACACAGTAACTGTATCACCGTGACCAGTCACACAGTAACTGTATCACCGTGAACAGTCACACAGTAACTGTATCACCGTGACCAGTCACACAGTAACTGTATCACAGCAACCAGTCACACAGTAACTGTATCACCGTGAACAGTCACACAGTAACTGTATCACAGTGACCAGTCACACAGTAACTGTATCACCGTGACCAGTCACACAGTAACTGTATCACAGCAACCAGTCACACAGTAACTGTATCACCGTGACCAGTCACACAGTAACTGTATCACCGTGACCAGTCACACAGTAACTGTATCACCGTGACCAGTCACACAGTAACTGTATCACAGTGACCAGTCACACAGTAACTGTATCACAGCGACCAGTCACACAGTAACTGTATCACAGTGACCAGTCACACAGTAACTGTATCACAGTGACCAGTCACACATTAACGGTATCACAGCGACCAGTCACACAGTAACTGTATCACCGTGACCAGTCACACAGTAACTGTATCACAGTGACCAGTCACACAGTAACTGTATCACAGTGACCAGTCACACATTAACGGTATCACAGCGACCAGTCACACAGTAACTGTATCACCGTGACCAGTCACACAGTAACTGTATCACCGTGACCAGTCACACAGTAACTGTATCACAGTGACCAGTCACACAGTAACGGTATCACAGCGACTAGTCACACAGTAACTGTATCACAGCGACCAGTCACACAGTAACTGTATCACCGTGACCAGTCACACAGTAACTGTATCACCGTGACCAGTCACACAGTAACTGTATCATAGAGACCAGTCACACAGTAATTGTATCACAGCGACCAGTTAAGGTATCACTTTAGCTAACCATTAACTAACTATGAATTGGTGACATTTTCCAAAAGTCTCCTACACTGGTACAGAAAGGAACAGCCATGGTTGAGGGGTCAATGACAAGGAGACCTAGTTTTAGGGTAAGAGGCAGGAGATTCAGAGGGGATTTGAGAAAAAGAAAAAAGTTGTGTTGATTTTTTTCAGTTAACCAATCAGTGATGTTAAACGCAATGTCTGCTCACCTGTTTCCACATTTCATCCCTCGCCTTGTTGTTATCTCCTGATCCTGGAAAGTCAATAAGAACGACTCCTTCTGGGAGGATTTGAGACTTGGGGATGTAAACAGAGACAGATTTCACAATCGGCCAGTATATTTTGTTTGTTTCTTGGAGATTGCTCCGGATATAAGGGTCTAACTTCTTCGACAGATCTTCTACCTAAGAATGAACAAAAGAGGCAATCATTGGAAGAAACAACAGGTTCTTCACTTCTTAAAATACATTGCAACTTTTTTAAATTATGGCAAATTCTGCATCCCTCCTGCATAATCAAATGCCAGATTCATGATTAGACATTCAGTAAGCAGAAATATATAATAATGGATGGAAGTTCTATGAATATTATAGGAATGAAGAGCAATGGAAAGTCTCCTACACTGGTACAGAAAGGAACAGCCGTTCCTCATGGTTGAGGGGTCAATGACAAGGAGACCTAGTTTTAGGGTAAGGGGCAGGAGATTCAGAGGGGATTTGAGAAAAAGAAAATTTGATTGATTTATTACTGTCATATTATTACAGTTTCTTTCACACTATCCAGACAAAGCGTACCATTCATAGAGAAGGAAATGAGAGAGTGCAGAATGTAGTGTTACAATTATAGCTTGGATGTAGAGAAACATAAACTTAATGCAATGTAAGTCCATCTAAAAGTCTGATGGCAGCAGGGAAGAAGCTTTATTTGAATCGTTTGGCACATGTTCTCGGACCTTTGCATCATTTTTCTGACGGAATATCACATAGTGGGTGATAGGAATCTGGAATGCCTTGCCTGGGAAGGTATTGGAGTAAAAAGTCTGACAACACCAGGTTTTAGTCCAACTGATTTATTTGATAATATTCTCACAAGCAAGCAAGCTTTCGGGGTTAGCCCCTTCGTCAGGTGAATGGAGAGTTCTGGCCTCAGACAGAGCATATAAAGCACAGACAGTTTAGAGATTGCTGATTAGAATGCGAATCCTTACACCTAACCTGCTGTTTAAGTAGCTGATAATGTGAGTGGAAGGAGCACTGATCACAGTTTAAAGAGATGTGTATTGTCTCCAGACAGTACAGTAAGTGAGGTTTTGCAAACCCAGGCAAGTCACGGGGGTTACAGATAGTGCGACATGAACCCAAGATCCCTGTTGAGACCGTCCTCATGTGTGCGGAACTTGGCTATCAGTCTCTGTTCAGCGACTCTGCGCTGTCGTGTGTCATGAAGGCCGCCTTGGAGAATGCTTACCCGAAGGTCAGAGGCTGAATGCCCGTGACCGCTGAAGTGTTCGCCAACAGGAAGGGAACAGTCTTGCCTGGTGACTGTCGAGCGATGTTCATTCATCCGTTGTCGTAGCGTCTGCATGGTCTCCCCAATGTACCATGCTTCGGGACATCCTTTCTTGCAACGTATCAGGTAGACAATGTTGGCCTTGTTTAAGCCTCTCATTATTTTATAGACCTCTATGAGGTCACCCATCAGCCTCCTACGTTCCAGAGAAAAAGGTCCCAGTCTATTCAGCCTCTCCTTAAAACGCAATCCATTAAGTCTCGGTAACATCCCAGTAAATCTTTTCTGCACTCTTTCTAGTTTAATAATATCCTTTCTATAATAGGGTGACCAGAATTGCACACAGTATTCCAAGTGTGGCCTTACCAATGTCTTGTACAACTTCAACAAGATGTCCCAACTCCTGTATTCAATGTTCTGACCAATGAAACCAAGCATGCTGAATGCCTTCTTCACTGCTCTGTCCACCTGTGACTCCACTTTTAAGGAGCTATGAACCTGTACCCCTAGATATCTTTGTTTTGTAACTCTCCCCAACGCCTTATCATTAACTGAATAAGTCCTGCCCTGGTTCAATCTATCAAAATGCATCACCTCGCATTTGTCTAAATTAAACTCCATCTGCCATTTGTCAGCCCACTGGCCCAATTGATCAGGATCCTGTTGCAATTGGAGATAACCTTCCTCACTGTCCACCATGCCACCAATCTTGGTGTCATCTACAAACATACTAACCATGCTCCCTATATTCTCAGCCAAATCATTAACATAAATGACAAGTAACAGTAGACCCAGCATTGAACCCTGAGGCACACTACTGGTCACAGGCCTCCAGTTTGAAAAACAACTCTCTGTAACCACTCTTCTGTCAAGAAGCCGATTTTGTATCCATTTAGGTACCTCCCCCTGGATCCCGTGAGATTTAACTTCATGCCACGACTTACAATGCAGTACCTTGTCAAAGGCCTTGCTAAAGTCCATGTAGACAACATCAACTGCACTGCCCTCATCTACCTTCTTGGTTACCCCTTCAAAAAACTCAATTAAATTTGTGAGACATGGTTTTCCACTCACAAAGCCATGCTGACTGTCCCTAATCAGTCCTTGCATGTCCAGTGCCGTGGACGTAGTGTACATGGACTTCAGCAAGGCTTTTGATAAGGTCCCCCATGCAAGACTTCTTGAGAAGGTGAGAGGGCATGGGATCCAAGGGCCTTTGGCCTTGTGGATCCAGAACTGGCTTGCCTGCAGAAGGCAGAGAGTGGTTGTGGATGGGTCTTTTTTGGAATGGAGGTCAGTCACCAGTGGGGTGCCCCAGGGATCTGTTCTGGGACCCTTGCTGTTTGTCATTTTCATAAATGACCTGGATGAGGAAGTGGAGGGATGGGTTAGCAAGTTCGCTGATGACACGAAGGTCGGCGGTGTTGTGGATGGTCTGGAAGGATGTCAAAAGTTGCAGCAGGACATAGATAGGATGCAGGAATGGGCGGAGAAGTGGCAGATGGACTTCAACGCGGATAAATGTGTAGTCGTCCATTTCGGCAGAACCAACGGGATGAACGAGTACACTATTAAGGGCAGGAGTCTTAGTAGCGTTGAAGAGCAGAAGGATCTCGGGGTCCGGGTTCACAGGACTCTTAAATCGGCCTCGCAGGTGGAGGAGATGGTCAAGAAGGCGTATGGTGTACTGGCCTTCATTAATCGAGGGATTGAGTTTAGGAGTCGGGAGGTAATGCTGCAACTTTACAGGACCCTCGTCAGGCCTCATTTGGAGTACTGTGCGCAGTTCTGGTCGCCTCACTATAGGAAAGACGTAGAAGCTATTGAAAAGGTGCAGAGGAGATTTACAAGGATGTTGCCTGGACTGGGAGGCATGCCTTATGAAGATAGGTTGAGGGAGCTGGGACTCTTTTCCCTGGAGAGGCGAAGGTTGAGAGGCGACCTGATAGAAGTTTATAAAATGTTGAGAGGAATAGATAGGGTGGACTCTCAGAGGCTATTTCCCCGGGTTGAAATGGTCGCTACGAGAGGACACAGATTTAAGGTGCGGGGAGGGAAGTACAGAGGTGATGTTAGGGGTAAGTTTTTCACTCAGAGGGTGGTGAGTGAATGGAATCGGCTGCCGTCGTCGGTGGTGGAGGCGAACTCGCTGGGGTCTTTTAAAAGACTTCTGGATGAGTATATGGGGTTTAATGGGATTGGGGGTTATAGATAGGTCTATAGATTGGTGGGGTTGATGTGATCGGCGCAACTCGAGGGCCGAAGGGCCTGTTTGTGCTGTAATGTTCTATGTTCTAAAGGCACAATATTTGTCACTCTCAAATTTTAAGGCATCTCACCCGTGACCATCAATGATTCAAATATCTCGGCCAAGGGTCCCGCAATTTCCATCCTAGCCTCCCACAACGTCCTGGGATATACTTCATCAGGTCCCGGGGATTTATCTATCTTGATGCACTTTAAGACTTCCAGCACCTACTTCTCTGTAAAAGGTACACTCCTCAAGACATCAATATTAAATTCCCCAAATTCCCTAACATCCATGCTTTTCTCAACAGCAAATACTGATGAGAAATATTCATTTATGATCTCACCCATCTCTTGTGGATCTGCACATAGATGATCCTTAAGAGGCCCTACTCTCTCCCTTGTTACTCTTTTGCCCTTTATGTATTTGTAGAAGCTCTTTGGATTCTCCTTTGCCTTATCTACCAAAACAATTTTGTGTCCCTTTTTTGCCCTCCTGAATTCTCTCTTAACTGTATTCCTACACCCCCTATATTCTTCAAGAGATTCACTTGATCCTAGCTGCCTATGCACACGTCATATGCCTCTTTCTTCTTCTTGACCAGGACTCAATAACCCGACTCATCCAGGGTTCCCAACTCTGCCAGCCTTCCCTTCAATCTAAGAGGAATGTGTTTACCCTGAACCCTGGTTAACACACTTTTAGAACATAGAACATAGAACCCTACAGTGCAGAAACAGGCCCTTCGGCCCATCGAGTCTGCACCGAACACAATCCCACCCAGACCTATCCCCATGTCCCTACACATTTACCCGCTAATCCCTCTAACCTACACATCCCAGGATACTAAGGGGCAATTTTAGCATAGCCAATGAACCTAACCCGCACATCTTTGGACTGTGGGAGGAAACCGGAGCACCCGGAGAAAACCCACGCAGACACGAGGAGAATGTGCAAACTCCACACAGGCAGTGACCCGAGCCGGGAATCGAACCCAGGACCCTGGAGCTGTGAAGCAGCAGTGCTAACCACTGTGCTACCGTGCCGCCCAAAGCATGCCACTTACCAGACATCCCTTTTCCTTCCCACAGACTCGCCGACTAACTTTTGAAAGTTTCTGCCTGATGCCATCAAAATTGGCCTTGCCCCAATTTAGAATATTAACTCCTGGGACAGACCGATCATTCTCTATGGTCACTGGTCCCAAAGTGATCCCTCACTAACACTTCTTATTTCCCAAGAGGAGGTCAAGTTTTGTCCCCTCTCTAATCGGGAGGTTGTCACACTGGTTAGGGGTTACTGGAACTTTATTTTGCACAAAATACATTATCTTCGGATTCCAGCTGGGAACATCTTTATCCTCAGGCAAAAGCAGCCTTGACAGAGCATCTGCATTGCAATGTTTCTCTGATTGACCATTCTGGATTTGTATGGTAGGTTGACAACATCAATGCTCACCTTTGCAATCAAGCTGCTGCCATGAAATGTATTCCCATGTTCAGCCCTAAAATGGATGTCAAAGGCCTACGGTCTGTCAGAAGTACAGAATTATACTGGCACTGATAAAGCTTCTTGATGCCAAAGATGATGCCCTAGCCCTCTTTTTCCACTAGACCATACTTTTCCTCAGCTTTTGTCAATGAACAGGTGGCAAGGCAGCACAGTGGTTAGCACTGCTACTTCACAGCTCCAGGGACCTGGATTTGATTCCCGGCTTGAATCATAGAGTTTGCACATTCTCCCTGTGTCTGCATGGGTTTCCTCTGGGTGCTCCAGTTTCCTCTCACACCCAAAGATTAGGTTGATTGGCAATCTTAAATTGCCCCTTAGTGTCCCAGGATGCGTAGACTAGCAGGATTAGCAGAGTAAATATGTGGGGTTATGGAGGTAGGACCTAAGTGGATTCTTGTCGGTGCAGATTTGATGGGCTAAGTAGCCCTATAGGGATTCTGTTCTATTTGAAGTGAACACAATGTGCCTTTCCTTCCAGTTTAGCATAATACGGAACTGAATACCCCCAACCCCACTGGACGAGGTGTCGCATGCAAACTGCAGTGGTGACTTTGGGTTGAAATGAACTAGACTTTCAAAGCCTGCTTTACTGCCAAATCAGGCCTTCTCACATTCTTTGGTCACTTCCACAGTTGCTTGTTTCCCAGCAACCGATGCATTGATTTCAACTCCATCACTGACTCCAGAATGAACTTGCCTTAGTAATTAATAAATCCCAGAAACAACATCAATTGGGTCATGCAGCTCCTGACTTCTTTACAGCCTTGGTTCAAACATGGACAAAAGAGCTGAATTCAGAGGTGAGGTAGAGTTGGCAAGGTGGATACAGAACTGGCTCGGTCATAGAGGGCTGTGACAAGTGGCGTTCCTCAGGGATCAGTGCTGGGACCTTTGCTGCTCATGTATATCAATGATTTGGAGGAAAATGTAATTGGTTTGATTAGTAAATTTGCAGACGATACAAAGGTTGATGGATTTGCGAAGGCGATGAGGACCATCAGAGGATACAGCAGGATTACAGATCGGTTGGAGACTTGGGCAGAGAGATGAGAGATGGAGTTTAATCCGGACAAATGTGAGGTAATGCATTTTTGGAAGGTCTAATACAGATAGGAAATATACGGTAAATGACAGAACCCTTAAGAGTATTGACAGGCAAAGGGATCTGGGTGTACAAATACACAGGTCACTGAAAGTGGCAATGCAGGTGGAGAAGGTAGTCAAGAAGACATACAGCATGCTTGCCTTCATCGGCCGAGGCATTGAATTTAAAAATTGGCAAGTCATGTTGCAGCTTTATAGAACCTTAGTTAATCCACACTTGGAATATAGAGTTCAATTCTGGTCGCCACACTACCAGAAGGATGTGGAGACTCTAGAGAGGGTACAGAAAAGATTTACCAGGATGTTGCCTGGTATGGAGGGCATTAGCTATGAGGAGAGGTTGGAGAAACTTGGCTTGTTCTCACTGGAACGGCAAAGGTTGAGGGGAGACCTAAAATAAGTCTACAAGATTACGAGAGGCATGGACAGAGTGGAGAATCAGAAGTTTTTTCCCAGGATGGAACAGTTAATTACTAGGGAACACAGGTTTAAGGTGCGAGGGGTAAGGTTTAAAGAAGATGTACAAGGCAGATTTTTTTCACAGAGGGTGGTGGGTGACCGGAACTCGTTGCCAGGGGAGGTAGTAAAAGCAGATACAGTAGTGACTTTTAAGGGGCATCTTGACAAATAAATGAATAGGATGGGAATAGAGGGATACGGTTCCTGAAAGAGTTGGGCAGCATGGTCAGTGCAGGCTTGGAGTGCCAAAGGGCCTGTCCCTGTACTGTAATTTTCTTTGTTCTCTCTGCTCGAATGGGAATAATTTCATCTCTCCCCATCCCTTACATTGTTCTAGCAAGTCTCTTCTCTATCTTCTCCAAGATCTTGTCCCCCTTCCTAAAGTGCAGTATCCAGAATTGGACACAATACACCAGCTGAGGCCTAACAAGTTTGATCAAGGTTTAATTTAACATTGTGGAGACAGAAAAACACAGACACAGACCCACAGTAAAACAAGAGATTAAAGAGACAAAAAAAAAATGTAGCAAAGAGATTTGGGAGAAACAATGTGATTAGAGAAAGGTTAGAAAGAGACAGAAATGGATTAAAGGGTGAGGTAGAGACTGGAGCAATTAAGATGAAGAGGAGTTAGAGAGAAAGAGACAGTGATGGATGACAGGTTATAGAACATAGAACATAGAACATTACAGCACAAACAGGCCCTTCGGCCCTCGAGTTGCGCCGATCGCATCAACCCCACCAATCTATAGACCTATCTATAACCCCCAATCCCATTAAACCCCATATACTCATCCAGAAGTCTTTTAAAAGACCCCAGCGAGTTCGCCTCCACCACCGACGACGGCAGCCGATTCCAATCACTCACTACCCTCTGAGTGAAAAACTTACCCCTAACATCACCTCTGTACTTCCCTCCCCGCACCTTAAATCTGTGTCCTCTCGTAGCGACCATTTCAACCCGGGGAAATAGCCTCTGAGAGTCCACCCTATCTATTCCTCTCAACATTTTATAAAATGTTATATATAGAAAAATGTTAGGGTAAGAATGTAGAGGTTCACTGTAGGCACACAGAGAAAATCAAACTAAAGACAGTCCTGCAGATATGGGGCTTGTTAAGGACATGTTATTTTTATAACTTAAACGCTCCATCCCAGGCAGTATCTTGGTGAACCTCCTCTGGACCCTCTCCAGTGCAATCACATCCTTCCGATAATATGGAAACCAGAACTGCACACAGTACTCGGGCTGTGGCCTCACCAACTCCAACATGACTTCCCTGCTTTTGTAATCTATGCCTTGATTGATAAAGGCAAGTGTCCCATATGCCTTTTTTACCACCCAACTAACACGCCCTTCAGCCTTCAGAGATCTATGGACAAACATGCCAAGATCCCTTTGTTCCTCAGAATCTTCTAGTGTTCTGTTAAATCAGTTAATGCTTTGAGTCCACATGAATGAAAAAGGGCCCAGGTTTTTATTGTGGGTGGCATAGTGGCTCGCACTGCTGCCTCACAGGGCCAAGGTCACTGTCTGTGCAGATTCTGCACACTCTTTCCGTATCTATGTGGATTTCCTCCAAGTGCTCCAGTTTCCTTCCACAGTTCAAAAGATTTGCTATTTAGCTGCCTTGGTATGTTAAATTCTCCCTCAGTGTATTGAACAGGCGCCAGGATGTGGCAACTAAGGGCTTTTCACAGTAACTTCATTGCAGTGTTAACATAAGCCAACTTGTGACATTAATCAATAAACATTAAACTTCAAATTTCATTATCTACGATGGTGGGTTTGAACCCAGGTCCCCAGAGCATTAGCCTGGGTTTCCCTGGTCAGACCCTACTTGGAGTACTGTGCCCAGTTCTAGTCGCCTCATTACAGGAAGAATGTAGAAGCCATAGAAAGGGTGCAGAGGATATTTACAAGGATGTTGCCTGGATTGGGTGGCATGCCTTATGAGGATATGTTGAGGGAGCTCGGTCTTTTCTCCTTAGAGAGACAAAGGATGAGAGGTGACCTGATAGAGGTGTGTAGGATGTTGAGAGGAATTGATTGAGTGGATTCTCACGGGCTTTTTCCCAGGGCTGAAATGGTCACTACGAGAGGACACAGGTTTAAGGTGCTGGGGAGTAGGTACAGAGGAGATGTCAGGGGTAAGTTTTTCACTAAGAGGGCGGTGGGTGAGTGGAATGGGCTGCCGGCGGTGGTGGTGGATGCAAATTCGATAGGGTCTTTTAAGAGACTTTTGGATAAGTACATGGAACTTAGTAAGATAGAGGGTTATAGGTCAGCTTAGTAGGTAGGGACATGTTTGACGCAACTTATGGGCCGAAGGGCCTGTTTGTGCTGTAGTTTTTGTATGTTCTATGCTCCCGATTACCAATCTAGTGACAATACCACTGTGCCACTGCCTCCCCTACAATGAAAACAGGACAACAGTGAAGCTAAGTTCGAAGCACTTCCATTTCCCTTTTGAACTCAATGGCAGGAATGTTACCGCACACCACCCCCATCACCAACCCCTCCACCTCCTGCCACAGGAATTGAAGCAGGTGAGGGGCAGACAATGGAAAGATTTGTTGATCTCTGGTGGGATTTTATGGTTTTGGGATGAATCCCGCCCCATAACTCTGTTAAATACTCACATTTTCCTCAGATAAAGTTTTTTTGCCACTTTTGGGGATTTGTTGCCAAATGTTCATTTTTATCAAATCTTCATAGCTCTTCTCTGGTCCACATTCCCCATAAATCATTTTCAGTTTATTCTTTGCCATTTCAACCTCTTCATTATCTTCATCATCATCATCATCATCATCGTTGTTGTCTTTCTCACACAGCTCAACAAGAAGTTTTAGTTCCTCATTCCAATCCTGGAATAAAAAAATCATTTTTATTTTAGAGAGATTTCTGAGTTAAATTTCAATTAATTTTATTGTAGAAAATGTCCCCAACCAATGTCCTTTGAGATAAGACCATAAACTTAGTAACTGACACCAAAGAATTGCTGCAAATTCACAATATAATCAAACAATAATATCTAACCAAGGTCCAAGCCCATCAATCTAAACCACTCAACTGTTTCAGATTTAATTTTTATTAAGTTTAGTAGTTAAAACGTAGCATTAAAAGCTGACAGTGTCTGTACAAACTTTGACCACAGCATTCTTTCAGACCGGCTGACTCAGATTTTTATTTAAATTCACTTTCAAGTTATTTTTTCATTGCGCCGCACATAAACAAATTAAACCCCCAAAATGAGAAGAAGAAGGGTGTGGTGAGCTGAGGTGTGGTGTGGTGAGGGGGTTAATATTTTTGCCAACCACAAACAGACTCCGATGCACTACCTAACAGTGTGGGAATGAAAAATGAACAAAATAAACTTTTTCTTTAAAAGCTGTTCTCCAGAGTCAGGTTGGTCATTTAAATTTGTTAAATACATTACTGAGGATGTATGCCTTAAATTTACAGTGAACGACTGTGAGCCTGCTTTCCCGGGTCTTGGGAAACCCAATGGCACTGGGGAGCCGCAAGTTCCAGCAAATGCCTTTTCAGCACTGCTTCTGGGCAAAAACAGCAGAAATCCTCTTCCCATTTAACTGGCCACAATCAACACTTCTCCTTCCCTACACTCCAGCCCAAGTCTTTCTCCCAATCAACAATCTCGCCCCTGATTCCCAAACCTGATCTTCCTAACCCCAAATCATCTCCCAAATCCCAACCTCTCCCCAGTTTCTGATCTTGCCCTTGATTTCTCCTCAAACCTCAATCTGTCCCCAACCTCCCGTACCCAATCGCCCCCTGATCCCGAGCTCTTGTCCAACTTTCAATTATTCCTGATCTCTATTATCCCCTGTCCCTGATCTCTATTATCCCCTGTCCCATGGCATTGTAAGGCTGTAACCTGTTCTATTGCAACGACATTTTCCATAGACTTGAGTCATTTCATTTCACAATAACCTTGAGCAGGATTTTCCGGCTGCGCTAGCCCCAGTGCCAAAAAATCCCGGCCAAGGTCAACGGATCTTTGTGTGCTTTGCGTGGCCTGTGTCCTGCCCCTTGGGTGTAATTGTATATTAAAGTTATTTTGACTCAAAAGCAGGACTGTGGCTAATGACTATGATTGTAAATTTACATTTCTAACAGTCCAACTTCACTAAGCATCTACTATACTATCCAATTCCAAGCTTTTTAAAAAAATTCATTCATGGGATGTGAGTATCACTGCCTCGGTCCATTCCTAATTACACTAATTACACTTGAGAAACATTTGTTGCCAAATATTCATTTTTGTCAAATCTTCATAGCTCTGGCCCACAATTCCCATAAATCATTTTCAGTTTATTTTTTGCCATTTCATTATTCCCTGTCCCTGATATCACCCATGGTAAGGCTGTAACCTGTTCTACTGCAACTATGTTTTCCACAGAAGTGATGTCATTTCATTTCACAATAAGTGAAGTGAGCTACCTTCCTAAACCAATGTAGTCCTTGGAGTTCAGGTAAAAAGTGCTGTTATGGAGGGAGTTTCAGAATTTGGATTCAGCAATAGTGAATTGATGTTTGCAAAGTTGCGATTGTGTGTGGCTTGGAGGAGAACATCCAGGTGGTGATGTTCCTGTGCACTTGCTGCTTCTAGACGGTACAGGTCATGGATTTGGAAGATTTGAATGAAGGATCTTTGCTGCGTTGCTGCAGAGTAAAATGTACGTGGTATATTGCTGCTACTGTGCGTTGGTGGTGAAGGGGCTGAATGTTTAAGACGTTAAATGGGGTGCCGATCTGGCAGGTTGCTTTTTCCTGGG
This sequence comes from Prionace glauca, assembly GCA_037974335.1. Classification (NCBI taxonomy): domain Eukaryota; kingdom Metazoa; phylum Chordata; class Chondrichthyes; order Carcharhiniformes; family Carcharhinidae; genus Prionace; species Prionace glauca. The sequence goes on along the minus strand of CM075744.1, from coordinate 49,883,425 downwards.
TGATATGGAGCTTCGCGAGTGTTCTTGGAGCTGCACTCATCCAGGAAAGTGGAGGGTGTTCCAATACACTCCCGACTTGTGCCTTGTAGATGGTGGAGTCAGGAGGTGAGTACCTCACCCCAACATTCCCAACCTCCAACTTGCTTTGTAGGCACATTATCTATATGGCTAATCCAGTCAAGTTTCTGGTCACTGCAAGCTTCAAAGGATTTCTTGTGGGGTTTCAACAATGCTAATGCCCTTCAATGTCACATCTCCCTTGTTGAAGATGGTCATTGCCTGGCAGTTCAATGATGTGAATGTTACTAACTCTATCTTGTGTGCAAGCCCTTTCTCATCTAACCCCAATATCAGTCCAATTCCATTCAATGCCAGGATTTTCCACCCCCATCTTCGGAGGATTGTTATGGTAGAGGGGACAAAGAATCAAGCAGAGATGCAAAATGGCTTTTACATCAGTGGAATGTCTCCAGTCAATTGTCTCTGTCCCCTGCCACTAATGTATTTGAATATATGTAACAGGCGTTTAGGCCTGACTGCCCCCCATGTTACACTGCCTATTCATGTCAGAGTGAGGGCATACCAATGTGAATCACAACAGGTTTGCCATGACATGCAACCATGAACAGAATCATGATTGGAGCACACAGGCGAGTACAGTCCCTGAGGGGAGAAAGTTATGTCTGGGCAGTATCTTGGCACAGGCCTGGCACTGCCCCACAGTATCATCATTTCATTGTAAAGACAAGTGCCTGGGCAGTACGAGGGGGTAGTGCTGGAGGAGTTCCATGGTGAGGAGCCAGGATTTTCAGGCAGAGAGAGGGAATTCCATGGGGGATGGAGGGGTTCCAAGGGGTCCCCCATTTCATGTTTTTATTGTTTGAAAATGGGGCACTTTTTACTAAGGAATGCTTGATAGGGCGGACGCAACACGGTTTCATTAAAGGGAAGTCGTGTCTGACAAATTTACTGGAGTTCTATGAGGATGTGTCTAGGGCAGTGGATGGAGGAGAGCCGGTGGATGTGGTCTTTCTGGATTTTCAGAAGGCGTTTGACAAGGTGCCTCACAAGAGGTTATTGCAGAAGGTCAGGGGACATGGAGTTGGGGGTAGGGTGTTAGCGTGGATAGAGGATTGGTTGTCAAATAGGAGGCAGAGAGTGGGGGTCAATGGATGCTATTCGGATTGGCGTTTGGTGACTAGTGGGGTGCCCCAGGGGTCGGTGCTGGGGCCTCAGCTATTTACCATTTATATAGATGGTCTGGAGGAGGGAACCGAGTGCAGGGTGTCGAAATTTGCTGATGACACCAAGATTGGGGGAAAGGCAAATTGTGCGGAGGGTGTGGAGAGTCTGCAGAAGGATCTAGATAGGCTGGGCGAATGGGCCAGGAAATGGCAAATGGAATTTAATGTTGGCAAGTGTGAGGTGGTCCACTTTGGTAGGAGGAATGGTAGGAAGGACTATTACTTACGGGGCGAAAAACTGCAGCAGGCGACGGTGCAGAGGGACCTCGGGGTCCTTGTGCATGAGTCGCAAAAACCCACCTTGCAGGTGCAGCAGGTGGTCAGGAAGGCGAATGGGATGCTGGCCTTCATAGCGAAGGGGATTGAATATAAAAGTAGGGAGGTCTTGCTGCAGCTGTATAGGGCATTGGTGAGGCCGCAGCTGGAGTACTGTGTGCAGTTTTGGGCGCCGCACCTGCGCAAGGATGTTTTGGCCCTGGAGGGAGTGCAGAGGAGGTTTACTCGGCTGATACCGGAGTTGAGGGGATTGAGCTATGAGGAGAGGCTGAATAAACTAGGCTTGTACTCGTTAGAGTTTAGAAGAATGAGGGGAGATCTCATTGAGACGTATAAGATGATGAATGGGATGGATAGGATAGAGGTGGAGAGACTGTTCCCGCTCAAAAAAGACAGTAGGACTAGGGGGCACAGCCTCAAGATAAAGGGGGGGCGGTTTAGAACAGAGTTGAGGAGGAACTTCTTCACTCAAAGGGTGGTGAATCTCTGGAATTCTCTGCCCGTTGAAGTGGTGGAGGCTGCCTCGCTAAATATTTTTAAGAAACGGGTTGATGGGTTTTTGATAAGAGAAGGGATTAAGGGTTATGGGGAGAGGGCGGGAAGGTGGAGCTGAGTCACGACAGATCAGCCATGATCTTATTGAATGGCGGGGCAGGCTCGAAGGGCCAGATGGCCTACTCCTGCTCCTATTTCTTATGTTCTTATGTTCTTATGTTCTTATGAATGCCCAATCTTTTAAAAGCTTGTGTTGCAGGGTGGGCTCTGAAAACTTCATTTTCCCAAACTATCAAAAAGTTTGGTGGAAAAAGGTAGCAGCACAGCTGGTGCGGTACACCCCATTTCCCGCCTGCTTTGACACTTTGAAAGAAACTCGGGAAATTCCACCCTGTGAGTTGGAGATGGGAGTCACTCAATGCTGATGATTGTACAGGAGTCAAAATGAAATAGAAGCTGAACAAAAAAAGCATACATGGTATGACCATGTAGACCATGCAGTCTCTGATCTTATTACCTTCTCCATGAGGAATTCAATCTCTGCTTTATAAGACCGACTTCTGCCAGATTGCACTTTTATTATTGCTGATGTGCAGGCTCCTGTCGATGATGTAGGCAGCAAAGACTCCTCTTGTAAAACTGCATTAACCAGTGAACTTTTCCCAGCCCCTGTCTGTCCAAAGACCCCAATGTAAATGTTCTCCAGGAGACATTTCTCCTTTAACTGCTGGGCCTTTTTTCTGAAAAAAAAAGATTATCTTTAGCATCATACCGAAACCAGAAAGTAAGGATGATTGGTGGATTTGTAGACAACTATAGAAAGCACTAACACATCTAATACATGATGTGGAGATGCTGGAGTTGGATTGCGGTAAGCACAGTAAGAAGTCCCCAATCATTATCTTATAAATTGAGGTTATGTCTATACATGCCCTGTTTGTGAACACAATTCCCACTCACCAATGCTCTGAAAGCTTGTACTGCCAAATAAACTTGTTGGACTTTAACCTGGTGTTGTCAGACTTCTTACTATATCTAATGTATCCCAGTTATATTCTGACATTCTGCTAAGTAGGATAGCTAAACCAAGAGAATCCAAGACAAGATTCTAGAAAGATCAAAAAGCAAATGGGGGGAAGAAAAATGAGAAGTCCATTTAGTCAGGGGTCATTCAAAACCAGATCTTGGAAATCTGCAATAAGAACAGAAAATGTTGGAAACACTACTCCCAGTGCCACAGGGCACAAACTTCTCTCCAAATCCTAGAAAGCCAAGTCTCCTGAGAGACACAAGAACTAATTCGGGACAGTCAACATGGCTTTGTGAGTGGAAAATCTTGTCTCACAAATTCGATTGAGTTTTTTTGAAGGGGTAACCAAGAAGCTAGATGAGGGCAGTGCATTAATGTTGTCCACATGGACTTTAGCAAGGCCTTTGACAAGGTATCGCATGCTAGGTTTTTGCATAAAGTTAAATATCACGGAATCCAGGGTGAAGTAGCTAAATGAATATAAAATTGGCTTTCTGACAGAAGCCAGAGGGTGGCTGTAGAGGGTTGTTTTTCAAACTGGAGATCTATGACCAGTGGTGTGCCTCAGGGATCGGTGCTGGTCCACTTGTCATTTATGTTAATGATGAGAATATAGGAGGCAGGGTTAGTAAGTTTGTAGATGACACCAAGATTGGTGGCATAGTGGACAGTGAAGGAGGTTATCTCTGATTGCAACGGGATCCTGATCAACTGGGCCAGTGGGCTGACGAATGGCAGATGGAGTTTAATTTAGACAAATTCAAGGTAATGCATTTTGGTCGATTGAACCAGGGCAGGACTTACTCAGTTAATGGTAGGGCATTGGGGAGAGTTACAGAACAAAGAGATCTAGGGATACAGGTTCATAGCTTCTTGAAAGTGGAGTCACAGGTGGACAGAGTGGTGAAGAAGGCATTCGGCATGCTTGGTTTCATCGGTCAGAACATTGAATACAGGAGTTGGGACGTCTTGTTGAAGTTGTACAAGACATTGGTAAGGCCACACTTGGAAGACTATATACAGTTCTGGTCACCCTATTATAGAAAGGATATTATTAAACTAGAAAGACTGCAGAAAAGATTTACTGGGATGCTATTGGGACTGGATGGTTTGAATTATAAGGAGAGGCTGGATAGACTGGGACTTTTTTCTCTAGAGCGTAGAAGGCTGAGGGGTGATCTTATAGAGGTCTATAAAATAATGAGGGACACAGATCAGCTAGATAGTCAATATCTTTTCCCAATGGTAAGGGAGTCTAAAACTAGAGGGCATAGGTTTAAGGTGAGAGGGAAGAGATACAAAAGGGTCCAAAGAAGTAATCTTTTCACACAGAGTGTGCTGAGAGTCTGGAACAAGCTGTCAGAGGTAGTAATAGAGGTGGATACAATTTTGTCTTTTAAAAAGCGTTTAGACAGTTACATGGGTAAGATGGGTATAGAGGGATAGGGGCCACATGCAGGCAACTGGGACTAGCTTAGGGATGGAAAAAAGGGGCAACATGGACAAGTTGGGCTGAAAGGCCTGTTTCCATACTGTAAACCTCTATGACTCTACAACTCCTTCCTTTACCCAGCTTTGGTGTCATGGAAAATACTAGTGTCTTTCACACGTAGTGATTGAGGGAGTCCATTTGAAGGTTCACCAGACTGATTCCCAGAATGGCATATGAAGAAGGATTGGATCGAGTCCGCTTGTACTCACCGGAATTTAGAAGAATGAATAGAGATCTTCTAGAAACATATAAAATCCTTATGGGACTAATACGCTAGATGCGGGAAGAATGTTCCCAATGTTGGGGAAGTCCAGAACTTGGGATTAAAGTCCAAGAAGAAAAGGTAATGGTAATCTGCCTCCCTGGAGCAGGGGTACAGGATGTTTCGGAGGAGGGTAGAGGGAATTTTGAAGGGCGAAGGGACCCAGGCTGATGTAATTGTACATATAGGGAAGAAGGACGTAGGAAGGAAGATCAGAGGGGATATACGTAGGCAGTTCAGGGAGTTGGGGGCCAGGCTGAAGGCCTCTAGGGTGGCAATCCCTGGGCTGCTGCCAGTGCCTAGTAACAGTGGGGTTAGGAATAATGAGATCCTACAGCTGAATGCATGGCTGAAGGATTGGTGCAAGACAGAGGGTTTTACATATGTAGATGATTGGGAAGTATTTGTGATGGAAGGGCACCTGTATAGGAGGGATGGAGAACATTTAAATGGGAAGGGCACAAATATCTTAGCTGGGAGGTTAGCTGGAGTGTTTTGGCAGGGTTTAAACTAATATGGAGGGGGGGTGGAGATGAGACCGATAGCTTAGTAGGCACTGGGATTGGGAGCGAGTTGGGTGACAGGGTAAATTTGGATGAGAGGAAAATTCTCCGGGAGAAGGAGGATCTGAGTGGGCCTGGAAGTCTGGAGTGCATCTGTTTTAATGTGAGGAGCATAACGGATAAAACGGATGAACTTAAGGATGTTGGTGAGGAATTTAGATGCGGTGGCAGTGACAAAGACGTGGTTAAAGGAAGGGCAGCAATGGCAGCTAAATATTCCTGGGTATAAGTGTTTTAGGCGTGACAGAGGAGGGTCGAAAAGGGGTGGGGGAGTGGCGTTGTTAGATAGGGAGCACATTACAGCGGTGCAGAGGGAGGATAATATAGAGGAGTTAGGAATTGAATCACTGTAGGTGGAGTTGTGGAATAGGAAGGGAGCAATTACTATGCTAGGGGTGTACTACAGATCGCCCGACAGCCCGTGGGCAGTAGAAGAGGGTATATGTAAAGACATTTTGGATAGGTGCAGAAGATCAGGGTTGTACTGGGATATTTTAATCTCCCTGGGATAGATTGGAAGGTGCCTAGAGCTGGGGGTTCGGACTGGGAGGAATTTGTAAAATGTGTACTGGAAGGGTCCCTGGAGCAGTATGTACATAGCCCAACTAGAGAGGGGGCTATACAGGACTTAGTTCTGGGTAATGAGCCAGGTCAGGTGGTTGAGGTTGCAGTGGGTGAACATGTAGCTAACAGTGACCACAACTCTGTCTCCTTGAGGACATTAATGGAAAAAGATGAGTGCTGTCCTAAGGGGAGGGTGCTACACTGGGGGAAGGCAAGTTACAGCAGGATTAGGCAGGCGCTTAGGGATACTGATTGGGAGAGGTTGTTTGAGGGTAAGTCCACGTTTCGCATGTGGAAGTTTTTCAATGTGGATTTCTAGGGAGATTGAGGACTTGGTCAGGAAGAAACGAATGGCGTATTTTAGGTCTAAGCAACTGGGAACGGAGAGAGCGTTGGAGGAATACAGAGAGAGTAGGAGGGAGCTCAAATAGAACATAGAACATTACAGCGCAGAACAGGCCCTTCAGCCCACGATGTTGCACCGACCAGTTACAAAACAATGACCCACTAACCTAAACCAATCCCTTTTCGTCCATAAACCTATCCACGGATCTCTTAAACGCCCCCAAACTAGGCACATTTACAACTGCAGCAGGCAGGGCATTCCAATCCCTCACCACCCTCTGGGTAAAGAACCTACTCCTGACATCCATCCTATAACTACCACCCCTTAATTTAAAGCAATGTCCCCTCGTGCGAGATTTCTCCATCAGAGGAAAAAGGCTATCACTGTCCACCCTATCTAAATCTCTAATCATCTTATATGTTTCAATAAGATCCCCTCTTAGCCGCCTTCTTTCCAGCGAAAACAACCCCAAATCCCTCAGCCTCTCCTCATAGGACTTCCCCTCCATACCAGGCAACATCCTGGTAAACCTCCTCTGCACCCTCTCCAAAGCCTCTACATCCTTCCTGTAATGTGGGGACCAGAACTGCACACAGTACTCCAAGTGCGGCCGCACCAGAGTTGTGTACAGTTGCAACATGACGCTGCGACTCCTAAATTCAATCCCCCTACCAATAAACGCCAAGACACCGTACGCCTTCTTAGCAACCTTATCTACTTGACTCCCAACTTTCAGGGATCTATGTACACATACACCTAGATCCCTCTGCTCATCCACACTATTCAAAGTCCTCCCGTTAGCCCTATACTCAACACATCTGTTATTCCTACCAAAGTGAATTACCTCACACTTCTCCACATTAAACTCCATCCGCCACCTCTCGGCCCAGCTCTGCAACCTGTCTAAGTCTTCCTGCAAACTATGACACCCTTCATCACTATCTACCACACCTCCGACTTTGGTGTCATCAGCAAATTTACTAATCCACCCAACTATACTCTCATCCAGATCATTAATAAAAATTACAAACAGCAGTGGCCCCAAAACAGATCCCTGAGGCACACCACTCGTAACCGAACTCCATGACGAATATTTACCATCAACCACCACCCTCTGTCTCCTATCCGCTAGCCAATTCCTGATCCAATTCCCTAGGTCATCCCCAATCCCATACATCTGCATTTTCTGCAGAAGCCTACCATAGTGAACCTTATCAAACGCCTTACTAAAATCCATATATACCACATCAACTGCCTTACCCCCATCCACCTCTTTGGTCACTTTCTCAAAAAACTCACTCAGAGGGTAGTGAGTGATTGGAATCGGCTGCCGTCGTCGGTGGTGGAGGCGAACTCGCTGGGGTCTTTTAAAAGACTTCTGGATGAGTATATGGGGTTTAATGGGATTGGGGGTTATAGATAGGTCTATAGATTGGTGGGGTTGATGCGATCGGCGCAACTCGAGGGCCGAAGGGCCTGTTTGTGCTGTAATGTTCTATGAATAAGGTTAGTAAGGCACGACCTACCTGCCACAAAACCATGCTGACTATCTCCAATCAATTCATTACTCTCCAACTAACTATAAATCCTATCCCGAAGCCGTTGTTTAAGAAGGGTGCCAGGCAAAAGGCAGGGAATTATAGGCCGGTTAGTTTAACGTCTGTGGTAGGTAAAATGTTAGAATCCGTCATTAAAGAGGAAATTGCGAGGCATCTTGAAGGGAATTGCTTGATAGAGCAGACGCAGCACGGTTTCATTAAAGGGAAGTCGTGTCTGACAAATTTACTGGAGTTCTATGAGGATGTGTCTAGGGCGGTGGATAGAGGAGAGCCGGTGGATGTGGTCTTTCTGGATTTTCAGAAGGTGTTTGACAAAGTACCTCATAAGAGGTTATTGCAGAAGGTCAGGGGACTTGGAGTTGGGGGTAGGGTGTTAGCGTGGATAGAGGATTGGTTGTCAAATAGGAGGCAGAGAGTGGGGGTCAACGGGTGCTATTCGGATTGGCGGATGGTGACTAGTGGAGTGCCCCAGGAGTCGGTGCTGGGGCCTCAGCTATTTACCATTTATATAGATGATCTGGAGGAGGGAACCGAGTGTAGGGTGTCGAAATTTGCGGATGACACCAAGATTGGGGGAACGGCAAATTGTGCGGAGGGTGTGGAGAGTCTGCAGAAGGATCTAGATAGGCTGGGCGAATGGGCCAGGAAATGGCAAATGGAATTTAATGTTGGCAAGTGTGAGTGGTCCACTTTGGAAGGAAGAATGGTAGGAAGGACTATTACTTACGTGGCGAAAAACTGCAGGAGGCGACGGTGCAGAGGGACCTCGGGGTCCTTGTGCATGAGTCGCAAAAACCCAGCTTGCAGGTGCAGCAGGTGGTCAGGAAGGCGAATGGGATGCTGGCCTTCATAGCGAAGGGGATTGAATATAAAAGTAGGGAGGTCTTGCTACAGCTGTATAGGGCATTGGTGAGGCCGCAGCTGGAGTACTGTGTGCAGTTTTGGGCGCCGCACCTGCGCAAAGATATTTTGGCCTTGGAGGGAGTGCAGAAGAGGTTTACTAGGCTGATACCGGAGTTGAGGGGGTTGAGCTATGAGGAGAGGCTGAATGAACGAGGCTTGTACTCGTTAGAGTTTAGAAGAATGAGGGGAGATCTCATTGAGACGTATAAGATGATGAATGGGATGGATAGGATAGAGGTGGAGAGACTCTTCCCGCTCAAAAAAGACAGTAGGACTAGGGGGCACAGCCTCAAGATAAAGGGGGGCCGTTTTAGAACGGAGTTGAGGAGGAACTTCTTCACTCAAAGGGTGGTGAATCTCTGGAATTCTCTACCCGTTGAAGTGGTGGAGGCTGCCTCGCTAAATATTTTCAAGAAGCGGGTTGATGGGTTTTTGATAAGAGAGGGGATTAAGGGTTATGGGGAGAGGGCCGGAATGTGGAACTGAGCCACGACAGATAAGCCATGATCTTATTGAATGGCGGGACAGGCTCGAAGGGCCAGATGGCCTACTCCTGCTCCTATTTCTTATGTTCTTATGTTTATGTTCTTATGAATAATTTTTTCTAAAACCTTGCCCACAACAGAAGTGAGACTCAACGGTCTATAATTCCCGGGGAAGTCTCTGTTCTCCTCCTTAAACAATGGGACAACATTCGCTATCCTCCAATCTTCCGGTACTCTACCAGAGGCCAACGACGACATGAAGATCAGAGCCAGAGGCTCAGCAATCACTTCTCTTGCCTCCCAGAGAATCCTGGGGTAAATCCCATCCGGACCAGGGGACTTATCTATTTTCAGACCCTCCAGAATATCCAGCACATCCCCCTTATCAACTGCAACACTGTCAATTCTACTCCCCTGCAATCTAGTATCCTCCTCAGCTATATCCATGTCCCCCTGCGTGAACACCGAAGAGAAATATTGGTTCAATGCCTCTCCAATCTCCTCCGGTTCCACACATAACTTCCCTCTGCTGTCTATAACTGGCCCTAATCTTGCCCTAACCAACCTTCTATTCTTGACATATCTATAGAACGCCTTAGGATTTTCCTTAACCCTATCAGCCAAAGGGGAATTAGAAGGGCAAAAAGGGGGCATGAAATGGCTTTGACAGACAGGATTAAGGAAAATCCAAAGGCATTTTACTCCTATGTTAGGAACAAAAGGGTGGTTAGAGGAAAAATCGGTCCTCTTAGGGACAGAGGAGGGGAACTGTGCATAGAGTCTGAGGAAATGAGGGAGATCCTGAATGAATACTTTGTGTCGATATTCATGAAGGAGAGGAGCTTGATGTCCAGTACTGTCTTGGAGGGAGCTGTAGACCAGTTGAAGGAAATATCCATTATGAGGGAAGAAGTGAGAGGGTTTTTAGATAGCATAAGAACTGATAAAGCTCCAGGGCCCGATGGTATTTATCCCAGGCTGCTTAGGGAGGCGAGAGATGAAATTGCTGGGCCTCTGATGCAAATCTTTGTCTCTTCTTTAGACGCAGGTGAGGTCCCAGAGGACTGGAGGATAGCGAACGTGGTACCATTGTCTAAAAAGGGTAGGAGGGATAACCCTGGTAACTATAGGCCGGTGAGTTTGACGTCAGTGGTAGGGAAGTTGTTGGAAAAAATTCTTAGGGATAGGATGTATACGCATTTAGAGCGTTGTGATCTGATTAGGGATATGCAGATGGATTTGTTAAGGGCAGGTCTTGCCTTACGAATCTGGTAGAATTTTTTGAGGAGGTGACAGAAACGGTCGATGAAGGATGAGCTGTTGATGTCATCTATATGGATTTCAGTAAGGCTTTTGGTTGGTTGGTTGAAAAGGTTAAGGCTCATGGGATATAAGGACAGGTATCTAGATGGATTGATAAGTGGCTTGGTAATAGGAGATAGAGAGTAGTAGTGGAAGGGTCTTTTTCTATCTGGAGATCTGTCAGTAGTGGTGTGCCACAGGGCTCAGTACTGGGACCTCTTCTATTTGTAATATATATAAATGAATTGGAAGAGGGTGTGATCAGCAAGTTTGCAGATGACACTAAGATGGCTGGACTGGCAGACAATGAGGAGCAGTGTCAGGCAATACAACAGGATATAGATAGGCTGGTATTTTGGGCAGATAAATGGCAGATGGAATTTAATCCTGATAAATGTGAGGTGATGCATTTGGGAGGAATAATGTAGGGGGGAGTTATATGATAAAGGGTGTACCTATAAAGAGTATAGAAACACAGAGGGACACAGAGGGAAACACAGAGGCAAATGCACAAGTCTTTGAAGGTGGCAGTACAGGTGGAGAAGGTTGTGAAGAAAGCTTATGGTATGCTAGCCTTTATAGGAAGGGGTATAGAGTACAAGAGCTGGAATCTAATGTTGCAGTTGTATAGAACATTGGTTAGGCCGCATTTGGAGTACTGTGTCCAGTTTTGGTCACCTTACTACCGGAAAGACTTGGATTCCCTGGAGAGAGTGCAGAGGAGGTTTACCAGGATGCTGCCTGGTATGGAAGGACTGGGTTATGAGGAAAGATTGGGCAAATTGGGGCTGTTTTCTTTAGAAAGACGGAGAATGAGGGGAGATCTAATAGAGGTGTATAAGATTATGAAGGGTATAGATAAAGTAAACAGTGGGAAGCTTTTTCCTAGATTGGAAACAAACATTATGAGGGGCTTGGGGGGAGGGGGGCTATAATTCGGATGTTGGAGGGAGGTTTTTCACACAGAGGGTAGTGGGGGTATGGAATGCTCTGCCAAGTAAGATGGTGGAGGCAGGCACGCTGGCGTTGTTTAAGGGATACTTAGATAGGCACATGAGCGGGATGGAGATGGAGGCTGTTTTAAATAAGGATCAAGAGCCTTGGGATGTCCCTGGGAATCAATTGATTCCTATGGACCTTCCAACATATTTTCTGGCTCACTTGTTTTACTTTTAACATAGAACATTACAGCACAAACAGGCCCTTCGGCCCTCGAGCCCTTGAATGTTTGTATAAGGATGTGGATGGTATTGATGTTTTTCTCTTTTAATCCACAGGTGCTTCGGTCTGCCTTGTTGTCCAATGAGGGGCGTAACACGCGCTGGGTCGTACAAGGGCTGCTCTTGGTTGTTTCGAGAATAGCCTAGTGCTTCACGTCATTAGTGTACACTTAAACTGGACCAGCTGATGGGCAACACGACAGCTCAGTGACTATCACTGTTTGCTGTGCAGACACATGGATTTAGGCCGGTGTCTGTGTGAGTTTGTGCATTCTCCCTGTGCTTGTGTGGGTTTTCTCTAGTTTCCTCCCACATCTCAAAGGCTAATTGGTGAAACAAATTGTCCCTAAATTAGTCTCCCCTCAATCTGGTTTCCAATGTGGAATGCCATTAGCGTAGAAAAGGGTCATGGGTGGAAGAGGGGATTCACAATGTTGAAATGGCGGTGCGGGCTTGTTGGGCCAAAGGTCCTGTTTCCCGTGCTGTGTTGTTCTTTGTTCTTTGGTAAGCCATTAAAGACAAAGATGAGGAAGAATTTCTTAACTTAGTTGTGAATCTGTAGAATTCTCTCCCACATAAAGTTGTTGGGGCCAGTTCAAAAGGGAGCTGGATGTGGCTGTTGTGGCTAAAGGAGAGCAAGCAGGAGTGGGATATTAAAGTGCATGATTAGACATGTTCATATTGAATGATGATGCAGCTTGAAGGGCCAAATGGCCTTTTCCTGCTGCAACTTTTGACATCCTTCCAGACCATCCACAACACCACCGACCTTAGTGTCATCAGCGAACTTACTTACCCATCCCTCCACTTCCTCATCCAGGTCATTTATGAAAATGACAAACAACAAGGGTCCCAGAACAGATCCTTGAGGCACTCCGCTGGTGACTGACCTCCATTCAGAAAAAGCCCCATTCACAACCACTCTCTGCCTTCTGCAGGCAAGCCAGTTCTGGATCCACAAGGCCAAAGGCCCTTGGATCCCATGCCCTCTCACCTTCTCAAGAAGTCTTGCATGGGGGACCTTATCAAACGCCTTGCTGAAGTCCATGTACACTACGTCCACGGCACTTCCTTCGTCAATGTGTTCAGTCACATTATCGAAGAACTCAACTAGGCTTGTAAGGCACGACCTGCCCTTGACAAATCCATGATGATTATTCCTGATCATGTCAAACCTCTCCAAATGTCCGTAAATCTTGTCCCTCAGAAGCCTCTCCATCAGCTTACCAACCACTGAGGTCAGACTCACCGGTCGGTAATTTCCCGGGCTATCTCTGTTCCCTTTCTTGAAAATAGGAACTACATCCGCAATCCTCCAATCCTCCGGAACCTCTCCCGTCTCCATTGACGACGCAAAGATCATCGCCAGGAGCTCCACAATCTCTTCCCTCGCCTCCCACAGTATCCTGGGGTACATCCCATCTGGTCCAGGCGACTTATCTACCTTGATAGAATTCAAAAGTTCCAACACATCCTCCTCCTTAATATTCACGTATTCAATCTTTTCCATCTGCTGCAAATCCATAACAAAATCTCCCGGATCAGCTTCCACTGTGAATACTGAGGCGAAGTACTCGTTAAGCACCTCTGCCATTTCTTCTGGTTCCACACAAACTTTTCCCCCCTCACCTTTTATAGGTCCTATCCCTTCTCTTCTTATCCTTTTACCTTTCACATATTTATAGAAGGCCTTGGGATTCTCCTTAATCTTACCTGCCAAGGTCTTCTCATGACCCCTTCTGGCTCTCCTAATTTCCCTCTTAAGTTCCTTCCTACAGCCCTTATACTCCTCAAGATCTTTAACCTCTCCTAATTCCCTGAACCTCTTGTACACCTTCCCTTTCCTCCTGACTAGGTTCAACACAGCCTTTGTGCACCACGGTTCCCGCGACCTATCAAAACCCCCTTGTCTCATCGGAACGTTGTCATTCAGAGCTCCAGACACACATTCCTTGAATATCTGCCACCTTCCTTCGGTACTTTTCCCCAAGAATGCCTCCTTCCAGTTTATTTGTCCAAGTAACTTCCTGACTTCTTCATATCTCCCCTAACCCTAGACAAACACCTTCCTAGCCTGCCTGATCAAATCTCGTTCCGATGTTGGATGATGAGTCTGGGGAAGGGTGTGTAGATAGTTTAAACTATGTTGAGATCATAAATGAGGAGGGTATTGGGGTTCTTGAGAAACATAAAGGGAGACAAGTCCTCAGGGTCTGATGGGATATATCCCAGGATGCTGAGAGAGGCAAGAGAAGAAATTGCTGGGACCTTGAGAGAAACCATTGTATCCTCACTGGCTACAAGGGAGGTCCCAGAGGATTGGAGAAAAGCCAATGTTGTTCCTTTTGTTAAGAAGGGGACACTTGAAATAAGGGGACATATTACTGAGAGGCAACATGGTTTTGTGAAGGGGACGGGTTGTGTCTCACTAACTCGATCAAGTTTTTTGAGGAAGTGACGAAGATGATTGATGAGGGTAGGGCAGTGGATGTTGTCTACATGGACTTCAGTAAGGCCTTTGACAAGGTCCCTCATGGCAGACTGGTGCAGAAGGTGAAGTCGCATGGGATCAGAGATGATCTGGCAAGGTGGATACAAAACTGGCTCAGTCAAAGAAGACAGAGGGTAGCAGTGGAAGGGTGCATTTCTGAATGGAGGGCTGTGACAAGTGGTGTTCCTCAGGGAACAGCGCTGGGACCTTTACTGTTTGTAATATATATAAATGATTTGGAAGAATATGTAATTGGATTGATTAGTAAGTTTGCGGCCGACACAGAGGTTGGTGGACTTGCAGATAGTGATGAGGACCATCAGCAGGATATAGATCAATTAGAGACTTGGGTGAAGAGATGGCAGATGGAGTTTAAGCCAGACAAATGTGAGATAATGCATTTTGGAAGATCTAATACAGATAGGAAATATGCAGTAAATGGCAGAACCTTTCAGAGTATTGATAGGCAAAAGGATCTGGGTGTACAGGTACACAGGTCACTGAAAGTGGCAATGCAGGTGGAGGAGGTAGTTAAGAAGGCATACAGCATGCTTGCCTTCATTGGCCAGGGTGTTGAGTTTAAAAATTGGCAAGTCATGTTGCAGCTTTATAGAACCTTAGTGAAGCTGCACTTGGAATATCGGGTTCAATTCTGGTCGCCACACTACCAGAAGGATATGGAGGCTTTGGAGAGGGTACAGAAAAGATTTATCACGATGTTGCCTGGTATGGAGGGCATTAGCTATGAGGAGAGGTTGAAGAAACTTGGTTTGTTCTCATTGGAACGATGGAGGTTGAGGGCCGACCTGATAGAAGATAGATTGAGAGGCATGGACTGAATGGAGAGTCAGAAGCTTTTTCTCAGCGTGGAACAATCAATTACTAGGGAACATAAGGTGCAAGGGGCAAGGTTTAAAGGAGATGTATGAGGCAGATTTTTTTACACAGAGAGTAGTGGGTGCCTGGAACTCACTGCCGGGGGAGGGAGTGGAAGCGGATACGGTAGTGACTTTTAAGGGGCATCTTGACAAATACATGAATAGGATGGGAATAGAGGGA
Organism: Prionace glauca; assembly: GCA_037974335.1. Lineage (NCBI taxonomy): Eukaryota > Metazoa > Chordata > Chondrichthyes > Carcharhiniformes > Carcharhinidae > Prionace > Prionace glauca. The sequence goes on along the minus strand of CM075744.1, from coordinate 49,868,134 downwards.
TATGGTCCCTGGAAGGTTAGGGGAGGTTTTAGTTTAGTTGGGCAGCCTGGTCAGTGCAGGCTTGGAGGGTTGAAAGGCCTGTTCCTGTGCTGTAATTTTCTTTGTTCTTTGAGAAGGAGCAATTGAAAGATATTGATATTAAAATTTGCGCTGGAGAAATTAATGGGACTGAAAGCCAATAAATCCCAGGGTCTGATAATCTAGAAGATGGCCATGGAAATGGGGAATACGTTGGCTACCATCTTCCAAAATACAGTCCTGGCACAATGGAATGTGGCAAATGTAATCCTGCTGTTTTAAGGAGGGAGAAAATAACGATTTATAGACCAATTAGCCAACTGTCAGTAGCAGGGAAAATGTGAGTCTATTGTAAAGAATGTGATAACAGGACACTTTGAAAATATCAACTGGATTTATGAAAGGGTTTATGTCATTTTTGACAAACCTACTGGGGCTTTGGAAGATGTAACTAGTAAAATAGATAAAGATGGACCAGTGGAAATAGTGCATTTGGATTTTCAGAAAGCTTGATAAAATCCTACATGAGTTGATTGTGCAAAATTAAAATATATGGAACTGGGGGGTGAGGATTGAGAACTATTTGGCAGAATTTGAAGTTATCCAGTGGATAAAAGTAAATTACTGCGGATTATGGAATCTGAAACAAAAAGAGAAAATGCTGGAAAATCTCAGCAAGTCTGGCAGCATCAGTAAAGAGAGAAAAGAGCTGATGTTTTGACTTGAGACGAGCTTTTGTCAAAACTAAAAGGCACAGAATGTGGGAGGGGGAAGTGTCCCACTTACAATAGTTCTGGAAGAAGAAGAATCCCCAGCCTCTGAAACTGCCACGGGAACATGTTACTTTACATATTACCAGATTCGCCGAATTAATTAAGGAGTCAGAAAATCCAGAGATTGTGATCAGTCCAACTAACACTATGGAGTGAAAGCTGAAAACATCAGGAGGGTTTCCCTGTGTCTGTGTGGGTTTCCTCTGGGTGCTCAGGTTTCTTCCCACACCCCAAAAATGTGCAGGCCAGGCTGGATTAGCATGGTTGTGCAGATTATGGGAATAGGGTAAGGCAGTGGGCCTGGGTAAGATGCTCTTTCACAGAGTTGGTGGAGACTTAATGGGCCAAATTGGTACGGCCACATTTGCATACAATGCTGTTCACTCTGCTGTAGGAAGTACGTCACTAAACTGGAAAGGGTGCAAAAGAGATTTACAAGGATGCGACCAAGACTGGATGGTTTGAATTATAATGATAGGCTGGGACTTTTCCTTGGGGCATAGGAGGATGATGGGTGACCTTACAGAGGTTTATAAAAATCATAAGGCGCCTAGGTAAGGTGAATAGCAATGGTCCTTTCCCCAAGTCAGGGGAGTCCAAAACCAGATGGCATAGGTTTCAGGTGAGAGGAGAAAGATTTGAAAGGGACCTGAGGATGTGTCTGGAATGAGCTGCCAGAGACAGGTACAATTACAACATTTAAAAGACATTTGGACAGGTACGTGGAGGGGAATGTTTCAGAGGGTTGTGGGCCAAATGCAGGCAAATGGGACTAGTTCAGTTTACAAAACCTGGTCGGCATGGACAAGTTGGGCCAACCACAGAAATTGCCCCTTAGTGTCCTGGGATGTGTAGGTTAGAGGGATTAGTGGTTACAATATGTAGGGATATGGGGGTAGGGCCTGGGTGGGATGGGCTGAAGGGCCTCTTTCTGCACTGTAGGGTTCTATGATTCTATGATTCACAGTTTCTATGCTGTATACCTCTGACTCTAAATGGCCACCGTCTGCACTTTGGGATTAGGGTCTATGGAACCAGAGATGCACAGGTAAGTGGATAGAGGGTAGGGGAGGCAGGACGCTGGAGCCAGGGGCAAACCCAGGGCCCCTTGAGTCAACTGTGTTTCCCATGCTGTGTTGTTCTTTGTTTGTTCTTTGTGCAGGGTGTGGTCCTCCTCATTGGTTGTGGGGGAAGGGTCACCCATGTCTATGTGGAAGGAGTTCCTTTTTTTTCTATCAGAGATCAGGGAATCTTTCCAATCTCAGGATTCCCGGCAGTCAGCCTTTCCTAGTCCTGCCAGTAGGCCAGTGTGGGCAATGCCCTGGGTTATCCCTGCACAGTCCTGGATGGTACAAGCTGCACACAAGTTTTCTTGCCCCAGGCAACAAACTGTAGTGAATCAAAAATTCCATTCTTCCCAGTAATTTGTGTTCTGTCAGCTGCCATGTTGTTTAGTGATATACATGCCTGAGGGTGGAGAGCAGATTCTCTTCATCAGAGCCAGCAGCGCTGACATTCTCCAGTTTTGCTAGCACTGCTTCAACAACTTTCCTTGTTTCCTCTTCCCATTTCACGCCTGAGAAAATAAAAATGTAACAGCTTAAATAAATGCAGCTGACATAAGAAACCTTCTGGTAGAAGGTGAAAAAACTGACATAAAGTGTTTGATAGGATGGACCCTTGGGGTGGCAGAGTGGTGAGCACTGCTACCTCACAGCATCAGAGACCCAGGTTTGATTCTGGTCTTGGTGATTGTGTGGAGTTTGCATGTTTTCTCCTTGTCTGCATGGGGATGAGCCTGGGTAAGATGCTCTTTCAGAGAGTTAGTGCAGATACAATGGGCTGAATGGCTCCCTTCTGCGCTGTAGGAATTCTAAGGATTAAGAGACTATTTCATCTGACTAGCTAGGGATTAGGATTAAGGATTTAGAACTGAGATGAGGACAATTTTTTTTCCTTCACAATCTTTGGAATTTTCTCAGATGGCTGTGGATCTTCAATCATTGAGAATTTTCAAAACTGAATTTAATTGAATTTTGGGACTCAGGTATTCCATATGCTTTAACCTTCTCAATCAGTCTCCCATGTAGGATCTTGTCAAATGCTTTGCTAAAATGCATATAAACTACATCAACTGCACTCCCTCATCTATTCAGTTGATCACTTTTTTGAAAAATTGTTTCAAATTTGACTTCCCTTCACAAAGCCATGATGATTATCCTAGTCAACCCATGCCTTTCCAGGTGGACATTAATCCTCTCCTTCATGACTTTCTCCAACAGTTTCCCCACCAATGATATGAGACTCACAGGTCTGTAATTCCCTGGTTCATCTCTACCACCCTTCTTGAAAAGTGGAACTACACGAACCACTCCACAATTCTCTGGCATTTTCCCTGAGGTCAGAGAGGAACTTAAAATTTGCATCAGAGACCCAGCAAATTCTTGCCTCTCCTCCCAGCCTAGGGTTCAATTCATCCAGGTTTGGGGATTTGTCCATGTTTAGGCCGTCAAAGCCTCAAATTCCAAACTGCTCAAGGTCCTCCCTGTCGTTTTCCTGAAACATAGAAACATAGAAAAACTACAGCACAAACAGGCCCTTCAGCCTGCAACTTGTGCCGAACATGTCCCTACCTACTAGGCTTGCCTATAACCCTCTATCTTACTAAGTTCCATGTACTTATCCAAAAGTCCCTTAAAAGACCCTATTAAATCCACTGGCAGCCGATTCCACTCACTCACCACGCTCTGAGTGAAAAACTTACCCCTGACATCTCCTCTGTACCTACTCCCCAGCACCCTAAACTTGTGTCCTCTTGTGGCAAACATTTCAGCCCTGGGAAAAAGCCCCTGAGAATCCACTCGATCAATACCTCTCAACATCCTATACACCTCTATCAGGTCATCTCTCTCTAAGGAGAAAGACCGAGCTCTCTCAACCTATCCTCATAAGGCATGCCGCCCAATCCAATCTCTTCTGCACCCTTTCAATAGCTTCCACATCCTTCCTGTAATGAGGTGACCAGAACTGAGCACAATACTCCAAGTGGGGTCTGATCAGGATCTTATACAGCTGCAGTATTATCCCCCGACTCCTAAACTCAATTCCTCGATTGATGAATGCTAGATGAATGAAGCCATGTATTTTCAAATACGGCTCTTTCCCTGGTTAACCTCTTCCCCTTATTTATAGAATGTTTTAGGATTCTCCCTAATTCAGTTCACAAGTCCTTTTTCATACCACATTTTTGCTTTTCTATTTGCTTTCTTAAATTCCATCTGGTGCTTCCTATATTCCTCTAGGGCCACAGCTGAATTGCTCCCTTTGGACTTGCTATAAAAGTCTTTTTCTTCTTTCTTATCCAATCCTGAATTGTCCTAGACTTCCAGAGTTCCATCAGCTTATTGCTCCTTTCTTCTCTCTGCAGCGAACATGTTGGATCTGTACTCTCCCTATTTCCTTTTGAATGCCCTACATTCTTGCATCCAGTTCTTAAGTCCAATGCTATCAGTTTTAATAATAACTAGTTTTAATAATAACAACAATAAAAAGATAATCACCCTGGTCCCCTCTCTCCCTCTCAGTTAAAATACCCAAACTTTTACACTTACAGTTTAATATCAATTTAACATCATCATCTGTGATATGAGGGCCGTTGATGTATCGTGCTCTGTGTCTCCTTCTCTCACATGATTCAGGTGTCATCTTTCTCTTGGCACCTTCAAAGATTAATATTTTAAAATTTACAATTTCATCAATCTGTTATGATAAAATCATCATCTATGAATGACAGAACAACACAACATAGGAGGCCTTGCAATCCTTTGTGCCAATGCTTCCTCTCTTCGGAGTTATCCCACTTCACAGCCATGTAAATAATCTGTTCTGTAAATTTAATTTGTCCTCGTGCTTCTTTTTGCCAATCAGCTTGCAGCGATGGCCTTTACTTACCAACCCTTCTGCCACAGGTAACATTTTCTCCTGATTCACCCGACTAAAACCCTTCAGGATTTTGAAAACCTCGATCAAGGCCTCACATTCTTTTGACCAAAATGCATTATTTCACATTTTTCTGCATTCAATTTTAGCTGCCCATTTCATCGTTCTATATATATCCACATGAAACTGTTCAGAACCTTCTCAAGGATTATCTCATTTCCAAGCATCGTTTATAAATTTTGGAAATTATGCCCTTTATTATAATAATAGAATTTATTTGCTTTACTCTCCTTGATCAGGATGTTTGTACATCATGTTTTCTTCACCTCTGTGACTGTCTCAATTAAATATTTTCAGCATAAACTTTGAGTTTTAAAATAAAGGTATTTATTCTCACCCACTTACTCCCCAAAATAATGCAATGTCACACACTCACATAGTTTCTATAGTTTCTGAGATGAAGTTGATGCTTTAAAAGTGAGACGGCAGTTTTGGAAAGCAAAAAATTCTCAGTAGGCTGTGAGATTTCTTGTTGTTGAATTTCTAGGAGGTTGGTTCAAGTTGGAAAAGGTTAGGGGAGTCCTTTGCCTTGGATTTCCTGGATCTTTCCTACTCTAAACAGTTAACCCGACAGTATGACAATGAGAAACATTAACACCGGCAATGATTTTTAATTCCTGATTGTACCTGATTGTGAATTTGTTGATGGTGTATTTTCTGGCCAACATGCTCATACTGGCACCATTTTTCAGTCTATCCAAGATTGTGACATTTTGTTCAACAATCATCACATCCCTGGGTTGTTTGCTCCTTGACTCTGACTTACTCATTTTTGGTAAAATGCTGTACGTAAAATACTGATGTGGAGATGCTGGCGTTGGACTGGGGTAAACACAGTAAAAAGTCTGACAACACCAGGTTTAGGTCCAACCGATTTATTTGATAGTAAACTCATTAGCTTTCGAGGTTACCCCTCTTCGTCAGGTGAATGGAGAGTTCTAGCCTCAGACAGAGCATATAAAGCACAGACAGTTTAGAGATTGCTGATTAGAATGCGAATCCTTACACCTAACCTGCTGTTCAAGACCTGAAGTGGCTGATAATGTGAGTGGAAGGAGCACTGATCACAGGTTACAGAGATGTGTATTGTCTCCAGACAGTACAGTAAGTGAGGTTTTGCAAACCCAGGCAAGTCACGGGGGTTACAGATAGTGCGACATGAACCCAAGATCCCTGTTGAGACCGTCCTCATGTGTGCGGAACTTGGCTATCAGTCTCTGCGCTGTCGTGTGTCGTGAAGGCCGCCTTGGAGAATGCTTACCCGAAGGTCAGAGGCTGAATGCCCGTGACCGCTGAAGTGTTCGCCAACAGGAAGGGAACAGTCTTGCCTGGTGATTGTCGAGCGATGTTCATTCATCCGTTGTCGTAGCGTCTGCATGGTCTCCCCAATGTACCATGCTTCGGGACATCCTTTCCTGCAGCGTATCAGGTAGACAATGTTGGCAAAGTATGTACCGTGTACCTGGTGGATGGTATTCTCACGTGTGATGATGGTATCCATGTCGATGATCCGGCATGTCTTGCAGAGGTTGCTGTGGCAGTTTGGGGGGTGTTGTGGTCACTGTTCCCCTGAAGGCTGGGTAGTTTGCTGCGAACAATGGTCTGTTTGAGGTCGTATGTTTGTCTGAAGGCAAGAAGTGGGGGTGTGGGGATGGCCCTGGCGAGATGTTCGTCTTCATCAATGACATGTTGAAGACTCCAGAGAAGATGTCGTAGCTTCTCTGCTGCGGGGAAGTACTGGACGATGAAGGGTACTCTGTCCACTGTGTCCCGTGTTTGTCTTCTGAGGAGATCGGTGAGATTTTTCGCTGTGGCGCGTCGGAACTGTCGATCGATGGGTCGAGTGCCATATCCTGTTCTTATGAGGGCATCTTTCAGGGTCTGGAGGTGTCTGTCACGATCCTCCTCATCTGAGCAAATCCTGCGTATACGGAGGGCTTGTCCATAGGGAATGGCTTCTTTAATATGTTTAGGGTGGAAACTGGAGAAGTGGAGCATTGTGAGACTGTCTGTGGGCTTGCGGTACAGTGAGGTGCTGAGGTGACCGTCCTTAATGGAGATGCGTGTGTCCAAGAATGCAACAGATTCTGGGGAATAGTCCATGGTAAGTCTGATGGTGGGATGGAACTTGTTGATATCATCATATAGTTGTTTCAGTGATTGTTCACCATGAGTCCAAAGGAAGAAAATGTCATCGATGTATCCAGTGTATAGCATCGGTTGAAGATTCTGTGCAGTGAAGAAGTCTTGTTCGAACCTGTGCATGAAGATGTTGGCATATTGAGGTGCAAATTTGGTCCCCATGGCTGCTCCGTGTGCGCTCAACTCATAGATCGGCAGTTCCGATGTGCCACAGCGAAAAACCGCACCGATCTCCTCAGAAGACAACCACGGGACACAGTGGATAGAGTACCCTTCATCGTCCAGTACTTCCCTGCAACAGAGAAGCTACGACATCTTCTCCGGAGTCTTCAACATATCATTGATAAAGACGAACATCTCGCCAGGGCCATCCCCACACCCCTACTTCTTGCCTTCAGAGAACCACGCAACCTCAAACAGACCATTGTTAGCTGCAAACTACCCAGCTTTCAGGAGATCAGTGACCACAATATCACACAACCCTGCCACAGCAACTTCTGCAAGACATGCTGGATCATTGACACGGATGCCATCATCACACGTGAGAATACCATCCACCAGGTACATGGTAAATACTCTTGCAACTCGGCCAACATTGTCTACCTCTTATGTTGCAAGAAAGGATGTCCCGAAGCATGGTACATTGGGGAGACCATGCAGACACTACGACAACGGATGAATGAACATCGATCGACAGTCACCAGGCAAGACTGTTCCCTTCCTGTTGGCGAACACTTCAGCGGTCACGGGCATTCAGCCTCTGACCTTCGGGTAAGCATTCTCGAAGGCGTCCTTCACGACACACGACAGCGCAGAGTCGCTGAACAGAGACTGATAGCCAAGTTCCGCACACATGAGGACGGTCTCAACAGGGATCTTGGGTTCATGTCGCACTATCTGTAACCCCCATGACTTGCCTGGGTTTGCAAAACCTCACTTACTGTCCTGTCTGGGGACAATACACATCTCTTTAAACTGTGATCAGTGCTCCTTCCACTCACATTATCAGCCACTTCAGGTCTTGAACAGCAGATTAGGTGTAAGGATTCGTATTCTAATCAGTAATCTCTAAACTGTCTGTGCTTTATATGCTCTGTCTGAGGCCAGAACTCTCCATTCACCTGATGAAGGGGCTAACCCGAAAGCTTGTGAGTCTACTATCAAATAAATCGGTTGGACTAAAACCTGGTTATTTTATAGAACTCTATAAGATCACACTCAAGTCTCCTATGTGCCTATGATAAAAGTCCCAGTCTATCGAGTCTCTCCTTATAACACAAACCATCAAGTCCCAGTAGTATCCTAATAAATCTTTTCTGCACTCTTTCGAATTTAAAAATATCCTTTCCAGGCAAATACTTTGGAAACAAGGGTTTGTATCCCACTATGGCAGCTAATGGAATTTAAATTCAATTAAAAAACCTGAACTGCACAACTCGCCCGAATAATAGTGACCGAGTAACACCTATCAAACCCATCTGTTTGACCACTGTCCTTTTAAGGGAGGAATCTGCTATTTTTATCTGGTTCAGACGCACAGCACTGTGCTTTAGCCTAAACTGCCCTCTGAAATGGTCCAGTAAGCATTCAGCTCAAGACTTGCAATAGAGGGGAGGAGAAACCTCTTCACAGGGTGCAGAATACACATCCAGAGTTACAGCACATGTGACATGTGCTTCTCAGGTTTTCTCTAAGATAGTTATTTGCTCCAAAGATTGATCCAACTGATCAGATGCATTGATGAATTTATCACACCTGGTTTCTCGGCTCTTGTGATCTTACCAAACTTTTGGTGGTAGCGACCAACACGGTTCAATTTAAATCTGTTATTGATAAAGAAAAAGGTTTTGGATTGGGGGAGAGTATATTTTTAAAAAATTAGGCAGGATCCAGCCAAAGTTGATTGGAATGAGCTATTTGTGGGAAAGTCTATAGAACAGGAGTGGAGGGTGTTCAAAGATGAAACGGGGAGGGTACAGGCCCACCATGTTCCTTTTAGGGGAATGGAAGGTATAACAAATTCAGAGAACCATGGGTGACCAGAGACAGTGAAAAGTCTGACAACACCAGGTTTTAGTCCAACCGATTTATTTGATAATATACTCACAAACTTTTGGGTTAGTCCCTTCGTCAGGTGAATGGAGAGTTCTGGCCTCAGACAGAGCATATAAAGCACAGACAGTTTAGAGATTACTGATTAGAATGCAAATCCTTACACCTAACCTGCTGTTCAAGACCTGAAGTGGCTGATAATGAGAGTGGAAGGAGCACTGATCACAGTTTAAAGAGATGTGTATTGTCTCCAGACAGTACAGTAAGTGAGGTTTTGCCAACCCAGGCAAGTCACGGGGGTTACAGATAGTGCGACATGAACCCAAGATCCCTGTTGAAACGTCCTCATGTGTGCAACGAACACAATGAGACAGTTGATGAACCAGAACAGCCGACAGAGAGATCCGCAGTGCAACAGCCTAAGAGGAAGGAATCCAATTGGACTCCTCCGGAAGGCCGCTGCCCTCGACTGGACCTGTACGCCCAAACCATCAGGAGGTGCGTTAACACCAGATTCATCAGCCGCACTCACAAGACAGCCCCAAACATCACCCAAGCACAACGCAACGCCATCCACGCTCTCAAGACAAACCGCAACATTGTCATCAAACCAGCAGACAAAGGAGGGGCATCGTCATACTGAACAGAACGGATTACTGTAAAGAAGTGTACCGACAACTAAACAATGAGGAACACTACAGACAATTACCCACAGATCCAACCAAAGAACACACTCGTCAACTCAACAATCTGATCAAGACCTTTGATCTGGACCTTCAGAGCACCCTCCGTGCTCTCATTCCACGTACTCCCCGCATTGGAGATCTCTACTGCCTCCCAAAGATACACAAGGCAAACACACCTGGCCATCCCATCGTATCGGGCAATGGAACTCTGTGTGAGAACCTCTCCAGCTACGTCGAGGGCATCCTGAAACCCATTGTACAAAGAACCCCCAGCTTTTGTCGCGACACTACAGACTTCCTACTGAAACTCAGCACACACAGAGCAGTTGAACCAGGGACATTCCTCGTCACAATGGATGTCTCAGCACCAACATCCCCCACAACGATAGCATTGCTGCGACTGCCTCAGTACTCAATGCTGACAACTGCCAGTTTCCAGATGCAATTTTACAACTCATCCGCTTTATCCTGGACCACAATGTCTTCACCTTCAACAACCAGTTTTTCATCCAGACACACGGAACAGCCATGGGGACCAAATTTGCACCTCAATATGCCAACATCTTCATGCACAGGTTCGAACAAGACTTCTTCACTGCACAGAATCTTCAACCGATGCTATACACTAGATACATCAATGACATTTTCTTCCTTTGGCCTCATGGTGAACAATCACTGAAACAACTATATGATGATAACAACAAATTCCACCCCACCATCAGACTCACCATGGACTATTCCCCAGAATCAGTTGCATTCTTGGACACATGCATCTCCATTAAGGACGGTCACCTCAGCACCTCACTGTACCGCAAACCCACAGACAATCTCACAATGCTCCACTTCTCCAGTTTCCACCCTAAACATGTTAAAGAAGCTATTCCCTATGGACAAGCCCTCCGTATACACAGGATTTGCTCAGATGAGGAGGATCGTGACAGACACCTCCAGACCCTGAAAGATGCCCTCATAAGAACAGGATATGGTGCTCGACTCATAGATCGGCAGTTCCGATGTGCCACAGCGAAAAACCGCACCGATCTCCTCAGAAGGCAAACACAGGACACAATGGACAGAGTACCCTTCGTCGTCCAGTACTTCCCCGGAGCGGAGAAGCTACGACATCTTCTCCAGAGTCTTCAACATATCATTGATGAAGACGAACATCTCCTGGTATGGAGGGGAGATCCTATGAGGAGAGACTGAGAGATTTGGGGTTGTTTTCGCTGGAAAGAAGGCGGCTAAGAGGGGATCTCATTGAAACATATAAGATGATTAGAGGTTTAGACAGGGTAGATAGTGATAGCCTTTTTCCTAGAATGGAGAAAGCTAGCATGAGGGGGCACGACTTTAAATTAAGGGGGGGTAGTTATAGGACTGATGTCAGGGGTAGGTTCTTTACCCAGAGGGTGGTGAGGGACTGGAATGCCCTGCCAGCTGCAGTTGTAAATGCACCTAGTTTGGGGGCGTTTAAGAGATCTGTGGATAGGTTTATGGACGAAAAGGGATTGGTTTAGGCTAGTGGGTCATGGTTTTGTAACTGGTCGGCGCAACATCGTGGGCCGAAGGGCCTGTTCTGCGCTGTAATGTTCTATGTTCTGGGGCTATCCCCACACCCCCACTTCTTGCTTTCAGACAACCACACAACCTCAAACAGACCATTGTTCGCAGCAAACTACCCAGCCTTCAGGAGAACAGTGACCACAATACCACACAACCCTGCCACAGCAACCGCTGCAAGACATGCCGGATCATCGACATGGATACCATCATCACACGTGAGAATACCATCCACCAGGTACATGGTAAATACTCTTGCAACTCGGCCAACATTGTCTACCTGATACGTTGCAAGAAAGGATGTCCCGAAGCATGGTACATTGGGGAGACCATGCAGACGCTACGACAACGGATGAATGAACATCGCTCAACAGTCACCAGGCAAGACTGTTCCCTTCCTGTTGGCGAACACTTCAGTGGTCACGGGCATTCAGCCTCTGACCTTCGAGTAAGTGTTCTCCAAGCGTTCTCCTTCACGACACACGACAGCGCAGAGTCGCTGAACAGAGACTGATAGCCAAGTTCTGCACACATGAGGACGGTCTCAATAGGGATCTTGGGTTCATGTCGCACCATCTGTAACCCCCGTGACTTGCCTGGGTTGGCAAAACCTCACTTACTGTACTGTCTGGAGACAATACACATCTCTTTAAACTGTGATCAGTGCTCCTTCCACTCACATTATCAGCCACTTCAGGTCTTGAACAGCAGGTTAGGTGTAAGGATTCGCATTCTAATTAGTAATCTCTAAACTGTCTGTGCTTTATATGCTCTGTCTGAGGCCAGAACTCTCCATTCACCTGACGAAGGGACTAACCCGAAAGCTTGTGAGAATATTATCAAATAAATAGGTTGGACTAAAACCTGGTGTTGTCAGACTTTTCACTGTGTTTACGCCAGTCCAACGCCGGCATACCCACATCATGACCAGAGACATTCAGGATACAATGAGAAGGAAAAGAGAGGCTTTTAACAAGTATAAAAGCACACACTCAGTTTACAGAATACTGATTAGAATGCGAGCCTTTACAGCTAATCAAGGGTTAAACATGCAAACAATGTAAGTGCAGATAGCATTAAGCATAGACTAAAAGAGATGTGTATTGTCTCCAGACAGTACAGTAAGTGAGATGTTGCAAGCCCAGACAAGCCATGGGGGTTACAGATAGTGTGACATGAACTCAGGATCACTGTTGAGACGTCCTCATGTGTGCGGAACTTGGCTATCAGTCTCTGCTCGGCGACTCTGCGCTATCATGTGTTGTGAAGGCTGCCTTGGAGAACGCTTACTCGAAGATCAGAGGCCGAATGCCCGTGATCTCTGAAGTGTTCACCAACAGGAAAGAAAACTGTCTTGCCTGGTTAATGTCGAGCAATGTTCATTCATCCGTTGTCGTAGCGACTGCATGGTCTCCCCAACGTACCATGCTTCGGGACATCCTTTCTTGCAACGTATCAGGTAGACAATGTTGGCCGAGTTGCAAGAGTATGTACCGTGTACCTGGTGGATGGTATTCTCACGGGAGATGATGGCATCTGTGTCGATGATCCGGCATGTCTTGCAGAGGTTGCTGTGGCAGGGTTGTGTGGTATTGTGGTCACTGTTCTCCTGAAGGCTGGGTAGTTTGCTGCGGACAATGGTCTGTTTGAGGTTGTGCAGTTGTTTGAAGGCAAGAAGTGGGGGTGTGGGGATGGCCCTGGCGAGATGTTCGTCTTCATCAGTGACATGTTGAAGACTCCGGAGAAGATGTCGTAGCTTCTCCGCTCCGGGGAAGTACTGGACGACGAAGGGTACTCTGTCCACTGTGTCCCGTGATTATCTTCTGAGGAGGTTGGTAATGTTTTGCGCTGTGGCGTGTCAGAACTGTCGATCGATGAGTCAGCGCCATATCCTGTTCTTATGAGGGCATCTTTCAGCGTCTCAAGGTACCTGGTGTGATCCTCCACATCTGAGCAGATCCTGTGTATACGGAGGGCTTGTCCGTAGGAGATGACTCCTTTAATGTGTTTAGGGTGGAAGCTGGAGAAGTGGAGCATCGTGAGGTTATCTGTGGGCTTGCGGTACAGTGAAGTGCTGAAGTGACGGTCCTTAATGGAAATCCATGTGTCCAAGTATGCAAGATTCCGGAGTGTAGTCCATGGTGAGTCTGATGGTGGGATGGAACTTGTTGATATCGTCATATAGTTGTTTTAGTGATTGTCCACTACCGAAGAGTTGCCAGAGGACTGAAGAACAGTTCATGTGTCCCCAATATTTAAGAAAGGTTGTAAGGGCAAGCCAGGGACCTACAGGCCAGTGAGTCTCACATCTGTGGTTGGGAAGCTACTGGAGAAGATTCTGAAGGAGAGAATCTATCTCCATTTGGAGAGTCAAGGTTTGATCAGGGATATTCAGCATGGTTTAATCAGAGGGAGGTCATGCCCAACATATGTGATTGAATTTTTTGAGCATGTAACCAAGTGTGTGGATGAGGGTAGTGAAGTTGATGTAGTTTACATGGATTTCAGCAAAGCCTTTGACAAAGTCCCACATGAGAGACTGATTAAGAAGGCTAATGCACATGTGATTTAGGATGATCTGACAAGGTGGATTCACAATTGGCTTAGCAGTAGGTGACAGAGGGTGGTGACAGACGACTGCGTTAGCGGCTGGAGGCCAGTGACCAGTGGCATACCACAAACAGACCACTGACAGTTCCAACGCGCCACAGCACAAAACCGCAACAACCTCCTCAAGGAGACAAATACGGGACATGGTGGACAGAGTACCCTACGTCATCCAGTATTTCCCTGGAGCAGAGAAGCTATGACATCTTCTCCGGAGTCTTCAGCATGTCACTGATGAAGGTGAACATCTCGCCAGGGCTATCCCCACACCCCCACTTCTTGCCTTCAAACAACCGCACAACCTCAAACAGACCATTGTCCACAGCAAACTACCCAGCCTTCAGGAGAACAGTGACCACAATACCACACAACCCTGCCACAGCAACCTCTGCAAGACATGCCGGATCATTGACATGGATGCCATCATCTCACATGAGAACACCATCCACCAGGTATACGGTACGCACTCTTGCAACTTGGCCAATGTTGTCTACCTGATACGCTGCAGGAAAGGATCCGTGCTGGGCTCCCTATTATTCATCATTTATATAAAGGACATAGTTGACTATGTGGGGGGGAGGGATCAACGTGTTTCACATGCCGATTACACAAAGATTGGCCGAGTGGTTAAAAATGAGGTTGAGAGTCTTAGGTTACAGGAAGATATAGACGGAATGATCAAATGGGCAAATAAGTGGCAGATGGAATTCAATCCTGAAAAATGTGGGGTGCACTTTGGAAGGAGTAATTTGACAAGGAAGTATACTACAAAATGGTTTTGTGAAGGGGAGGTCGTGTCTCACAAACTTGACCGAGTTTTTCAAGGAAGTGACAAAGATGATTGATGAGGGTAGGGCAGTGGATGTTGTCTACATGAACTTCAGTAAAGCCTTTCACAAGGTCCCTCATGGCAGACTGGTGCAGAAGGTGAAATCATATGGGATCAGAGGTGAACTGGTAAGGTGGATACAAAACTGGCTCAGTCAAAGAAGACAGAGGGTAGCAGTGAAAGGGTGTGTTTCTGAATGGAGGGCTGTGACAAGTGGTGTTCCTCAGGGATCAGTGCTGGGACCTTTGCTGTAATATATATAAGTGATTTGGAGGAAAATGTAACTGGATTGATTGTTAAGTTTGCGGACGACACAAAGGCTGGTGGATTTGCGGATAGCAATGAGGACCATCAGAGGATACAGCAGGATATAGATCAGTTGGACACTTGGTCAGAGAGATGGAAGATGGAGTTTAATCCGGACAAATGTGAGATAATGCATTTTGGAAGGTCTAATACGCTTTATCGAACCTTAGTTAGGCCACACTTGGAATATAGTGTTCAATTCTGGTCGCCACACTACCAGAAGGATGTGGAGGCTTTGGAGAGGGTACAGAAAAGATTTACCAGGATGTTGCCTGGTATGGAGGGCATGAGCTATCAGGAGAGGTTAGAGAAACTTGGTTTGTTCTCACTCGAGCGACAGAGGTTGAGGGGAGACCTGACAGAAGTCTACAAGATTATGAGAGACATGGACAGAGTAGATAGTCAGAAGTTTTTTCCCAGGATGGAAGAGTCAATTACTAGGTTTAAGGTGTGAGGGGCAAGTTTTAAAAGAGATGTAGAAGGCAGATTTATTACACAGAGTGGTGGGTGCCTGGAACTCGTTGCCAGTGGAAGCAGATACGGTAGTGACTTTTAAGGGGCTTCTTGACAAGTACATGAATGAGATGGGAATAGAGGGATATGGTCCCTGGAAGTGTAAGGATTTTAGTTAAGTCAGGCAGCATGGTTGGTACAGGCTTGGAGGACCAAAGGGTCTGTTCCTGTGCTGTAATTTTCCTGTTCTCTTTGTTCTTTGTCTGAAGTTCCAAAGAACAAAGGGACCTTGGCGTGTTTGTCCATAGATCTGTAAATGTGGAAAGGCAGGTAAATAGGGTGGTGAATAAGGTATATGGCACACATGCCTTTATCAATTGGGGTATAGATTACAAAGCAGAGGGGTCATGATGGAGTTGTATAGAATTTTGGTGAGGCCATAGCTGGAGTATTGTGTGCAGTTCTTGTTGCCACATTATAGGAAGGGCGTGAACGCACTCGAGGTGGGGGCAGAGGAGCTTTAGCAGGATGCTGCCTGGGATATAACACTTAAGTTATGAAGAGAGGTTGGATAGGCTTGGGTTGTTTTCGTTGGAGCAGAGAAGACCGAGGGGCGATCTGATTGAGGTGTTCAAGATTATGAGAGGCATGGACAGGGTGGATAGGGACAGCTATTCCCCTTAGTTGACGAGTTAGTTACGAGGGGATAGAAGTTAAAAGCGAGGAGTGGAAAGTTAGTGGGAATTTGAGGAAAAACCTTTTTTACTCAGAGGGTGGTGACAGTCTGTATTGGCCCTCCTGGGAGGATGATGGAGTCAGGATGCATCACATCCTTTAAAAAGTACATGGATGAGTATTTGGCATGCCATAACATTCAAGGCTATGGGCCTAGTGCTGGCAAGTGGGATTAGATGGGCAGGTCAGAGCATCTGTCGGTGCAGACTCGATGGGCTGAAGGGCCTCTTCTTCACTGTAGTAATCTATGATTCTGTGAGCTAGCTTTAAATTTATTTAAATGACTTGCACCTTTCGTGAGCTTGGTACTCAATCCAGGCTCACCTGCCTTTATGGCCTCATTGAGA
The DNA here is from genome assembly GCA_037974335.1 of Prionace glauca. Classification (NCBI taxonomy): domain Eukaryota; kingdom Metazoa; phylum Chordata; class Chondrichthyes; order Carcharhiniformes; family Carcharhinidae; genus Prionace; species Prionace glauca. Next base: position 49,851,627 of record CM075744.1, on the reverse strand, counting down.
GAGTTTCTCCAGCAAGGAAAACACCTACTCTCCACGAAAGGGGAGCAGTTGTATTGGCTTCTCTACCAGAACTGGAGGCCATTGAGGGCCCCCAGGAAGCCAAGGGCAAGGGAGAGGGGGGGTTGTCACTTGAGCAGTGTCAACCTGACATCTTAGCATGCCCAGTGGGCAGTGCAGGGGCCAGGGCTGACTGATTGGCAGGGGGGGGGGGTTGGTTTCTGCTGCCACTCTGCATCAGATCAGCAGCGGGGGCTGCATTATCAGGTGGCATGGGGACCATGATCAGCCGTGGGCCCCGTGATTGCAAAGGGGAAGTTGGTTCAGGCTGGAGCAGAGGAATGACAGCCCTCTCTCTATCAGGCCTCAGCTGCTGGTCTTGGTCAAGATGTGTAATAGCTCCCTCTGCTGGTGAATTAAGCCCAACCCACTGCCTGGAGAAACTAGAAATGGCCATTATGTGCACACGATCGGATGTAAAAACTAGCCTGAAAAACGGGCCTGCCACTCTCCCATTTTCATGTTACATGGACACTGAGAAATTTTCTTGTAAAATTCTGGTCAATTGTGACAAGAATTGTAGCAGGCAGGATACGAACCATCCAAAGGTCTATTGACCTTGGGTGGTATTTGCTGATCTTGGGATGAGCACAGCCAGAAAATCCCAGCCAATGAGTTTAACACGTCTGTCTTGAGCTATACTGAGCACATGAGTCTTGTACTGGTTCTGGATGCAGCCAGGAGTAGTTTTCTCCATCGGATGGATATAGGTTGCATACAAATGAGAAACTGTGGGCCAAATCACCACTGTAATCTCACATTCCATCAGCCTCTCCATGTGGTACTTGACGCCTAATTCTTCAGTATTATGCAGAAAGCATTCATAAATTAATCTTGGATTCAGTCATTTTCTGCATCAAAATATAAAAAGCTAAACAATGAGAGGTACCTGGAGAATTGTTGGTGGCTCCGTCTGAATCAACCAACTCCATCATAGAGACTCGACCTGAAAGAAAACCACTTATATTATTGGCCAACAGTATAGTTTGATGTAAAAATGACCATGTATTTAACAGTAACAATCCTGATTGTAGACATCTATTACAGGAACCTTTCTCAGTTCCTCAATCCAGTCCAAATCCTCTACAATACAGCAGCAATTTTCAGCTCGCATTCGCCAGGGAGAACAAGAACTCAGGCGGAAAATCAGGTCAGGATTGGGAAACACGATTCTCTCCAATTTTCCCCACCGGTGACATCACAAGGTTCATTGACCACAAAGGGCGAGAACCTCATTTTAACGGATTTGAATAAATTTTTATGTTTTGCCCAGTACCTCCTGCCACATGCTTCCCCATCTCTCACTGAGTACACAAAGCAAGCTGACATGACAGCATGCCAGCGAGGTTTACAGAAGATATTTAAAAACAATTGAGGGGATCCCTCCAGGGGTGCAAAGTTAAATTTAGCCATGGGGAGGAGGGGGTGACATGCCTAGACAGTGTCCTAGTACAGTCCCCCTGGCATAGGTTGACCTGCACCAGAGCGGGCCCTGTATTGGGAGCCTGTAAACTGTGTGTGCCTTTAAATGCCCTTCTCTGAACAGAACTTTCCACACACCTGACAAAGGAACAGCGTCTCCGAAAGCTTGTGGATTTACTATCAAATAAACTGGTCAGACTTTAACCTGGTGTTGTGAGAATTCCATTCTCACTCTCCGTCTTTCCCCCAAACACCCTCCCCTTCCCCTTTCAGGGCAACTGTATATTCCTCAGGCAGTTCCTTGACAGTTTGTACCTTTGTTCTGTTATTCACACATTCTGATCACTTAATGGACCCTTTTAGCACTTCTCTCAGCTTTCTTCATTATCATTTACAATGTCCTATTGCCCTTCCACCACCCCCAATAATATAAATCTCTTCTGATTTTCTTTGCTCTTAGCTCTGAAGACTGGAAAAGTTGGCTCTATTCTCTCCACAGATCCTGTCAGACCTGCTGAGATTTTCCAGCATTTTCTGTTTTTGTTTTAGATTCCAGCATCCGCAGTATTTTGCTTTTATCGAGGTTAAGACTTCTCCTGCAAAGGATGAGCAGTGATCTGATCAGCTAAATGGAATCCTAATCAGGGTGGGATCTTGAGTAGCGGGGGTGAAAGTGAGGGGGGCATAGATGGGGACTGCAATGCACGGCATTGTGGGGGTGAAGCGGACCAGGGTTTGAAATGTGTATACTTTAATGCGAGGAGTATTCACATTAAAGTGGATGAATTTGCATCGTGGATCAGTACCTGGGACTTTGATGTTGTGGCCATTTCAGAGACATGGATAGAGCAGGGTCAGGAATGGTTGTTGCAGGTTCTGGGGTTCAAATGCTTCAGTAGGAGTAGAGAAGGAGGTAGAAGGGGTAGCATTATTAGTCAAGGATTGTATCACAGTGTCAGAGAGGAAGTTTGATGAGGACTTGTCTGTTGAGGTAGTATGGGCTGAGGTTAGAAATAGGAGAGGAGAGGTCACCCTGTTGGGAGTCTTTTATAGACCTCCTAAAAGTTCTAATGGAATTAAAAAGTAGAACCGACAAGGTGGTTATCTCTGGGCTACTGCCTGAACGGAGGGCAGACGGGCGTAGGGTTGATAGGATAAAGGAAGTAAATGGGTGGCTCAGGGATTGGTGTGGGAGGAATGGGTTCGAATTTATGGGGCATTGGCACCAGTATTGGGGTAGGTGGGACCTGTTCGGGCAGGATGGGGTTGGTCTGAATCATGCTGGGACCAGAGTGCTGGCGAATCGAGTAAAGAGGACGTAGACAGGGCTTTAAACTAATTGGGGGGGGGGGAGGGTGCGAGGGTAGGTGACGCTATGAGGTCTAAAGTTAAGGATAGGGTACAGGTAAGGGAAGAGGCCAAGGATGTCCCAATTGGTGGCGTTACGGCAAGTAGGGTCCAGGTGAAGGCTGGGATGAAAGCGCTTTATCTGAATGCACGAAGCATTCGGAATAAAGTGGATGAGCTGGTGGCGCAGATCGACACAAATGGATATGATCTGGTGGCCATTACAGAGACGTGGCTGCAAGGTGACAGGGACTGGGAGATGAATGTACAGGGCTATCAAGTGTTTAGGAAGGATAGGCAGGAGGAAAGAGGGGGTGGCGTAGCTCTGCTGATTAAGGATAATATCAAGGTGGTAGCAAGGGATGATATCGGAGCCAAGGAGCAGAAAGTGGAATCCTTGTGGGTGGAGATTAGGATCAGAAAAGGGAGGAAAACGCTAGTGGGTGTCGTCTATAGGCCCCCGAATAATGATCTGGAGGTGGGGCGGGCTGTTAACGCGGTGTCAAACGCCTTCTGAAAATCCAGAAAGACCACATCCATCGGCTCTCCTCTATCCACTGCCCTAGACACATCCTCATAGAACTCCAGTAAATTTGTCAGACACGACTTCCCTTTAATGAAACTGTGTTGCGTCCGCCCTATCAAGCAATTCCCCTCAAGATGCCTCGCATGTTGGACGAGGTGGGCTCGAGGAGGAGTTCTTGGAATGCTGCCGGGATAATTTCCTTGAACAGTGTGTGTTGGAGCCGACGAGGGAGCGAGCTATCTTGGATCTGGTGCTATGTAATGAGGCGGGTAGAATTAGGGACCTTGCGGTGAAGGATCCTCTTGGAGAGAGTGATCATTGTATGGTGGAGTTTCTGGTGCAGATGGAGGAGGAGAAAGTGGATTCCCAGACACGCGTCCTTTGTTTGAATAGAGGGGAGTATGGTAGGATGAGAGAAGAATTGGCGAATGTGGACTGGGGGAGCGCGTTGGAAGGTAGGTCTGCTGAGGAGCAGTGGAGGATCTTTAAGGAGATCTTTCTTGGTGCTCAGCAGAAATTTATTCCGATGGTTAAAAAGGACAGTAGGAGGAGAGGTAATAAGCCGTGGATAACGAAGGAGGTGAAGGAAAGTGTTAAATTAAAAACGGAGGAGTTTAGAGTAGCTAAGAGCAGTAGGCGAGAAGAGGATTGGGAAAGGTTTAAATGTCAACAAAGATTGACAAAGAAATTGATAAAGGAGGGTAGGAGAAGCTATGAGGCTGGGCTAGCACTTAATATAAAAAAGGATAGCAAGAGTTTTTATAAATATATAAAAAGGAAGAGGCTGGCTGGGGTGAACGTTGGTCCTTTAGAGGATGAGAAAGGGGAGCTAGTGGTAGGGGATGGGGATATGGCTAAGGTCTTGAATAACTTTTTTGTTTCTGTCTTCACGGAGGAGGACGTGAATAATTTGCCGGGTGTTAGCGATGGAAAGGTGGTAGGAATGGAGGGTCTTAATGACATTACTGTTACTAGAGACTGTTACTAGGTGCTCGACAGACTGGAGGGGCTGATTGTGGACAAGTCCCCAGGACCGGATGGAATGCATCCGAGGGTTCTGAAAGAAATGGCGGAGGTGATAGTGGATGCCTTGGTGGTTATTTTCCAGACGTCGCTGGATTCCGGGGAAGTGCCGGAAGATTGGAAAACGGCTAATGTTACGCCGTTGTTTAAGAAGGGTGCCAGGCAAAAGGCAGAGAGTGGGGGTCAATGGATGCTATTCGGATTGGCGGTTGGTGACTAGTGGGGTACCCCAGGGGTCGGTGCTGGGGCCACAGCTATTTACCATTTATATAGATGATCTGGAGGAGGGAACCGAGTGCAGGGTGTCGAAATTTGCTGATGACACCAAGATTGGGGGAAAGGCAAATTGTGCAGAGGGTGTGGAGAGTCTACAGAAGGATCTAGATAGGCTGGGCGAATGGGCCAGGAAATGGCAAATGGAATTTAATGTTGGCAAGTGTGAGGTGGTCCACTTTGGTAGGAGGAATGGTAGGAAGGACTATTACTTACGGGGCAAAAAACTGCAGCAGGCGACGGTGCAGAGGGACCTCGGGGTCCTTGTGCATGAGTCGCAAAAACCCAGCTTGCAGGTGCAGCAGGTGGTCAGGAAGGCGAATGGGATGCTGGCCTTCATAGCGAGGGGGATTGAATATAAAAGTAGGGAGGTCTTGCTACAGCTGTATAGGGCATTGGTGAGGCCGCAGCTGGAGTACTGTGTGCAGTTTTGGGCGCCGCACCTGCGCAAGGATATTTTGGCCCTGGAGGGAGTGCAGAGGAGGTTTACTCGGCTGATACTGGAGTTGAAGGGATTGAGCTATGAGGAGAGGCTGAATAAACTAGGCTTGTACTCGTTAGAGTTTAGAAGAATGAGGGGAGATCTCATTGAGACATATAAGATGATGAATGGGATTGATAGGATAGAGGTGGAGAGACTCTTCCCGCTCAAAAAAGACAGTAGGACTAGGGGGCACAGCCTCAAGATAAAGGGGGGGCGGTTTAGAACAGAGTTGAGGAGGAACTTCTTCACTCAAAGGGTGGTGAATCTCTGGAATTCTCTGCCCATTGAAGTGGTGGAGGCTGCCTCGCTAAATATTTTTAAGAAACGGGTTGAGGGGTTTTTGATAAGAGAGGGGATTAAGGGTTATGGGGAGAGGGCGGGAAGGTGGAGCTGAGTCACGACAGATCAGCCATGATCTTATTGAATGGCGGGGCAGGCTCGAAGGGCCAGATGGCCTACTCCTGCTCCTATTTCTGATGTTCTTATGTTCTTATGTAGAGAGGTTGAGGAAAGGATTGCAGAGACGATCCTGGATAGGAGTGAAAGTAATAGGGTAATTGTTATGGGGGGCTTTAACTTTACTAATATTGATTGGAATAGCTATAGCTCTAGCTCATTAGAGGGGTCAGTTTTTGTACAAAACGTGCAGGAAGGTTTTTTGACTCAGCATGTTGATAGGCCAACTCGAGGTGAGGCTATATTTGATTTGGTGCTGGGAAATGAGCCAGACCAGGTGCTAGACTTGGAAGTTGGGGTGCATTTTGGTGATAGTGACCACAATTCAGTTACGTTCACCTTAGTGATGGAAAGGGATAGGCATGAACCTCGGGACAGTAGTTTCAGCTGGGGGAAGGGTAATTATGAGGCTATTAGGAGAGAATTAGGAAGCATAGGTTGGACTAGGAGACTACAGGGTCTCGAAACGTCCGAAATGTGGAGTTTTTTCAAGGAGCAGCTACTGCGAGTCCTTGACATGTAAGTCCCTGTCAGGCAAGGAGGAATTGGTCGAGCGAGGGAACCATGGTGTACTAGGAAAGTTGATTCGCTGGTTAAAAAGAAAAAGGAGGCTTATGTTCGGATGAGACTTGAGGGCTCAGGTAGTGCACTAGAAAGCTTTAGATTGGCTAGGAGGCAGTTAAAAAGAGAGTTAAGAAGGGTTAAAAGAGAACATGAGAAGACTTTGGCTGATAGGATTAAGGAGAATCCTAAGGCGTTCTACAGATATGTTAAGAACAAAAGGTTGGTTAGGGCAAGATTAGGGCCAGTTAGAGACAGCAGTGGGAATTTATGTGTGGAACCGGAAGAGATTGGAGAGGCATTGAACCAATATTTCTCTTTGGTGTTCACGCAGGGGGACATAAATGTACCTGTGGAGAACACTGGGTTACAGGGTTGTAAACTGGACAGTATTGCAGTTGATAAGGAGGATGTGCTAGATATTCTTGAGGGTTTGAAAATAGATAAGTCCCCTGGGCCGGACGGGATTTACCCTAGGGAGGCAAGAGAGGTGATTGCAGAGCCTCTGGCTCTGATCTTCAGGTTGTCGTTGGTCACCGGTATAGTGCCAGAAGATTGGAGGTTAGCGAATGTTGTCCCATTGTTTAAGAAGGGGAACAGAGACTTCCCCAGGAATTATAGACCGGTGAGTCTTACTTCTGTTGTGGGCAAGGTTTTAGAAAAAATTATTAGGGATAGGATTAATAGTTATTTGGAGAGTAATGAAATGATTAGAGACAGTCAGCATGGTTTTGTGGCGGGTAGGTCGTGCCTTACTAATCTTATTGAGTTTTTTGAGAAAGTGACCAAAGAGTTGGATGGGGGTAAGGCAATTGACGTGGTATATATGGACTTTAGTAAGGCGTTTGATAAGGTTCATCATGGAAGGCTTCTGCAGAAAATGCAGATGTATGGGATTGAGGGTGATTTAGGTAATTGGATAAGGAATTGGCTGGCGGATAGGAGACAGAGGGTGGTGGTCGATGGTAAGTATTCGACATGGAGTTCAGTAACAAGTGGTGTGCGTCAGGGATCTGTTTTGGGGCCACTGCTGTTTGTAATTTCTATAAATGATCTGGATGAGGGTATAGTTGGGTGGATTAGTAAATTTGCTGATGACACCAAAGTCGGAGGTGTGGTAGATAGTGAGGAAGGGTGTCTTAGTCTACAGGGAGACTTGGACAAGTTGCAGAGCTGGGCCGAGAGGTGGAGGATGGAGTTTAATGCGGAAAAGTGTGAGGTAATTCACTTTGGTAGGAATAACGGATGTGTAGAGTATAGGGCTAACGGGAGGACTCTGAATAGTGTGGATGAACAGAGGGATCTAGGTGTATGTGTACATAGAACCAGCACAGAACCCTAGAACCAGCATAGAACCCTACAGTGCAGAAACAGGCCCTTCGGCCCATCGAGTCTGCACCGAACACAATCCCACCCAGACCCTATCCCCATATCCCTACACATTTACCTGCTAATCCCTCTAACCTACACATCCCAGGACACTAAGGGGCAATTTTAGCATAGCCAATGAACCTAACCCGCACATCTTTGGACTGTGGGAGGAAACCGGAGCACCCAGAGAAAACCCACGCAGACACGAGGAGAATGTGCAAACTCTACACAGGCAGTGACCCGAGCCGGGAATCGAACCCAGGACCCTGGAGCTGTGAAGCAGCAGTGCTAACCACTGTGCTACCGTGCCGCCCTGAAAGTTGGGAATCAAGTAGATAGGGTTAAGAACATAGAACATTACAGCGCCAAACAGGCCCTTCGGCCCACGATGTTGCGCCGACCAGTTACAAAAACAATGACCCACTAGCCTATACCAATCCCTTTTCATCCATAAACCTATCTACAGATCTCTTAAACGCCCCCAAACTAGGAGCATTTACAACTGCAGCAGGCAGGGCATTCCAGTCCCTCACCACCCGCTGGGTAAAGAATCTACCCCTGACATCCGTCCTATAACTACCACCCCCTAATTTAAAGCTATGCCCTCTCGTGCTAGCTTTCTCCATCCGAGGAAAAAGGCTATCATTGTCCACCCTGTCTAAACCTCTAATCATCTTATATGTTTCAATAAGATCCCCTCTTAGCTGCCTTCTTTCTAATGAAAACAACCTCAAATCCCTCAGTCTCTCCTCATAGGATCTCCCCTCCATACCAGGCAACAGCCTGGTAAACCTCCTCTGCACCCTCTCCAAAGCCTCCATATCCTTCCTGTAATGTGGGGACCAGAACTGCACACAGTACTCCAAGTGCGGCCGTACCAGAGATGTGTACAGTTGCAACATGACGCTGCGACTCTTAAATTCAATCCCCCTACCAATAAACGCCAAGACACCGTATGCCTTCTTAACAACCTTATCTACTTGATTCCCAACTTTCAGGGATCTATGTACACATACACCTAGATCCCTCTGTTCATCCACACTATTCAAAGTCCTCCCGTTAGCCCTATACTCGACACATCTGTTGCTCCTACCGAAGTGTATTACCTCACACTTCTCCACATTGTTAGGAGGGCATACGGAGTCTTCGCGTTTATTGGTAGGGGGATTGAATTTCAGAGCCGCAGCGTCATGATGCAACTGTACAAAACTCCGGTGCTGCCGCACTTGGAGTTTTGTGTGCAGTTCTGGTCCCCACATTACAGGAAGGATGTGGAGGCTTTGGAGAGGGTGCAGAGGAGGTTTACCAGGATGTTGCCTGGTATGGAGGGGAGGTCCTATGAGGAGAGACTGAGAGATTTGGGGTTGTTTTCATTAGCTAAGAGGGGATCTTATTGAAACATATAAGATGATTAGAGGTTTAGATAGGGTGGACAATGATAGCCTTTTTCCTCGGATGGAGAAAGCTAGCACGAGGGGGCATAGCTTTAAATTAAGGGGTGGTAGTTATAGGACTGATGTCAGGGGTAGGTTCTTTACCCAGAGGGTGGTGAGGGATTGGAATGCTCTGGCTGCTACAGTTGTAAATGTGCCTATTTTGGGGGCGTTTAAGAGATCCGTGGATAGGTTTATGGATGGAAGGGGTTTGGTTTAGGTTAGTGGGTCATTGTTTTTTAACTGGTCGGCGCAACATCGTGGGCCGAAGGGCCTGTTCTGCGCTGTAATGTTCTATGTTCTAATGGGCTCCAAACTTGATAATCCCGAGACATTGAATAGACCTTCCTTGTATTTCAGATCTCTGGCATTCTCTGCCTCTACTCAGAATGCCAGCACCTCCCATATGTGGACTATACGAAATAGCCCCCGGCATCTCTTGTCAAAGGCCAGCTGCGACATGTTGTGCCTCATGAGTCACCCACCAACTCCCAGAAATGGCACTCCTTCAATGTTAAGTTAATCAAACACAGAGAAATGTATCGATCTTAATTAGAAACCGTGTTAAACATCATTAAAAAGCATCAGGAACAGGCACAGAATGAAAAATGCGGTGTACAGTTAGTTGTGAGTCCTCCTCCTCACAACTGTACACTCTGACTGATCCTCACTTATTAACTACACTCGTACTAATTCTCACTCGCTAACTATAGTTACACTAATTCTTGCACCGAATGCCGTTAGAGTCATTTCCACACTCATTAATTAGCTATATGTACTCATTTACACACTCACCGGGTTAGAGATGCCAGTTCCTGTTGAGCAGTTTCCTGATCTCACTGTAATGTTCTAGTTTCACTTTCCTGCTCAGGGTGTGTATCATACACTGTTCTGCCAATGGAAAGTGCTGTGGGGAGTGGCAGAATCGAGCTTCAGAATCGAGTTCAGCAGCTTGGGTCGAAGCTGTGTGATTCTACTCCTGTCCCGGGTTAACTCAGTGCTGAACTCATGCTCATGTCAGAGGGAATTGGTTTGCGGTGGAAAGGACAGGAAAAGAAGGTTTTTAACAACTCTAATCATTGAAACCTGGAGTGATTTGAGGGAAATTGGAAGAAGGTGTGAAAAAATGATAGCATTTGATGGGAGTTGAATAAATCATTTGGAAAAACACAATAAATAAATTGCATTAATAAAAACTCTGACCGTGCATTTCCTCTCCACAACGTTTGTCTCCCTGTGATATTTTGTCATCTTTTTGTGGTTATAAATTCCATGTGAGTATTTAGAAGCGGTTTCACTGGTATAAACCCTGAACTTTCATTGGCCACCTGGATACCCCATTTCTCCAGATTGTCAGACCACTGAGAAATTTTCTTGTAAAATTCTGGTCAATTGTGACAAGAATTGTAGCAGGCAGGATACGAACCATCCAAAGGTCTATTGACCTTGGGTGGTATTTGCTGATCTTGGGATGAGCACAGCCAGAAAATCCCAACCAATGAGTTTAACACGTCTGTCTTGAGCTATACTGAGCACATGAGTCTTGTACTGGTTCTGGATGCAGTCAGGAGTAGTTTTCTCCATCGGATGGATATAGGTTGCATACAAGTGAGAAACTGTGGGCCAAATCACCACTGTAATCTCACATTCCATCAGCCTCTCCATGTGGTACTTGACGCCTAGTTCTTCAGTATTATGCAGAAAGCATTCATAAATTAATCTTGGATTCAGTCATTTTCTGCATCAAAATATAAAAAGCTAAACAATGAGAGGTACCTGGAGAATTGTTGGTGGCTCCGTCTGAATCAACCAACTCCATCATAGAGACTCGACCTGAAAGAAAACCACTTATATTATTGGCCAACAGTATAGTTTGATGTAAAAATGACCATGTATTTAACAGTAACAATCCTGATTGTAGACATCTATTACAGGAACCTTTCTCAGTTCCTCAATCCAGTCCAAATCCTCTACAATACAGCAGCAATTTTCAGCTCGCATTCGCCAGGGAGAACAAGAACTCAGGCGGAAAATCAGGTCAGGATTGGGAAACACGATTCTCTCCAATTTTCCCCACCGGTGACATCACAAGGTTCATTGACCACAAAGGGCGAGAACCTCATTTTAACGGATTTGAATAAATTTTTATGTTTTGCCCAGTACCTCCTGCCACATGCTTCCCCATCTCTCACTGAGTACACAAAGCAAGCTGACATGACAGCATGACAGCATGCCAGCGAGGTTTACAGAAGATATTTAAAAACAATTGAGGGGATCCCTCCAGGGGTGCAAAGTTAAATTTAGCCATGGGGAGGAGGGGGTGACATGCCTAGACAGTGTCCTAGTACAGTCCCCCTGGCATAGGTTGACCTGCACCAGAGCGGGCCCTGTTTTGGGAGCCTGTAAACTGTGTGTGCCTTTAAATGCCCTTCTCTGAACAGAACTTTCCACACACCTGACAAAGGAACAGCGTCTCCGAAAGCTTGTGGATTTACTATCAAATAAACTGGTCAGACTTTAACCTGGTGTTGTGAGAATTCCATTCTCACTCTCCGTCTTTCCCCCAAACACCCTCCCCTTCCCCTTTCAGGGCAACTGTATATTCCTCAGGCAGTTCCTTGACAGTTTGTACCTTTGTTCTGTTATTCACACATTCTGATCACTTAATGGACCCTTTTAGCACTTCTCTCAGCTTTCTTCATTATCATTTACAATGTCCTATTGCCCTTCCACCACCCCCAATAATATAAATCTCTTCTGATTTTCTTTGCTCTTAGCTCTGAAGAAGGGTCATCCAGACTCGAAAAGTTGGCTCTATTCTCTCCACAGATCCTGCCAGACCTGCTGAGATTTTCCAGCATTTTCTGTTTTTGTTTTAGATTCCAGCATCCGCAGTATTTTGCTTTTATCGAGGTTAAGACTTCTCTTGCAAAGGATGAGCAGTGGATCAGCTAAATGGAACTCTAATGGGCTCCAAACTTGATAATCCCGAGACATTGAATTCCTTGTATTTCAGATCTCTGGCATTCTCTGCCTCTACTCACACGGAGCAGTTGAACCAGGGACACTCCTCATCACAATGGATGTCTCAGCGCTCTACACCAACATCCCCCACAACGATGGCATTGCTGCGACAGCCTCAGCACTCAATGCTGACAACTGCCAGTTTCCAGATGCAATTTTACAACTCATCCGCTTTATCCTGGACCATAATGTCTTCACCTTCAACAACCAGTTTTTCATCCAGACACACGGAACAGCCATGGGGACCAAATTTGCACCTCAATATGTCAACATCTTCATGCACAGGTTCGAACAAGACTTCTTCACTGCACAGAATCTTCAACCGATGCTGTACACTAGATACATCGATGACATTTTCTTCCTTTGGCCTCATGGTGAACAATCACTGAAACAACTATATGATGATATCAACAAATTCCACCCCACCATCAGACTCACCATGGACTATTCCCCAGAATCAGTTGCATTCTTGGACACACGTCCATTAAGGACGGTCACCTCAGCACCTCACTGTACCGCAAGCCCACAGACAATCTCACAATGCTCCACTTCTCCAGTTTCCACCCTAAACATGTTAAAGAAGCCATTCCCTATGGACAAGCCCTCCGTATACACAGGATTTGCTCAGATGAGGAGGATCATGACAGACACCTCCAGACCCTGAAAGATGCCCTCATAAGAACAGGATATGGTGCTCGACTCATAGATCGGCAGTTCCGATGCGCCACAGCGAAAAACCGCACCGATCTCCTCAGAAGGCAAACACGGGACACAGTGGACAGAGTACCCTTCGTCGTCCAGTACTTCCCTGGAGCGGAGAACCTACGACATCTTCTCCGGAGTCTTCAACATATCATTGATGAAGACGAACATCTCGCCAGGGCTATCCCCACACCCCCACTTCTTGCTTTCAGACAACCACACAACCTCAAACAGACCATTGTTCGCAGCAAACTACCCAGCCTTCAGGAGAACAGTGACCACAATACCACACAACCCTGCCACAGCAACCGCTGCAAGACATGCCGGATCATCGACATGGATACCATCATCACACGTGAGAATACCATCCTCCAGGTACATGGTAAATACTCTTGCAACTCGGCCAACATAGTCTACCTGATACGTTGCAAGAAAGGATGTCCCGAAGCATGGTACATTGGGGAGACCATACAGACGCTACGACAACGGATGAATGAACATCGCTCGACAGTCACCAGGCAAGACTGTTCCCTTCCTGTTGGTGAACACTTCAGCGGTCACAGACATTCAGCCTCTGACCTTCGGGTAAGCATTCTCCAAGGCGGCCTTCATGACACACGACAGCGCAGAGTCGCTGAACAGAGACTGATAGCCAAGTTCCGCACACATGAGGACGGTCTCAACAGGGATCTTGGGTTCATGTCGCACTATCTGTAACCCCCGTGACTTGCCTGGGTTTGCAAAACCTCACTTACTGTACTGTCTGGAGACAATACACATCTCTTTAAACTGTGATCAGTGCTCCTTCCACTCACATTATCAGCCACTTCAGGTCTTGAACAGCAGGTTAGGTGTAAGGATTCGCATTCTAATCAGCAATCTCTAAACTGTCTGTGCTTTATATGCTCTGTCTGAGGCTAGAACTCTCCATTCACCTGACGAAGGGGCTAACCCCGAAAGCTTGTAAGTATTTTATCAAATAAATAGGTTGGACTAAAACCTGGTGTTGTCAGACTTTTTACTGTGTCTACTCAGAATGCCAGCACCTCCCATATGTGGACTATACGAAATGGCCCCCGGCATCTCTTGTCAAAGGCCAGCTGCGACATGTTGTGCTTCATGAGTCACCCACCAACTCCCAGAAATGGCACTCCTTCAATGTTAAGTTAATCAAACACAGAGAAATGTATCGATCTTAATTAGAAACCGTGTTAAACATCATTAAAAAGCATCAGGAACAGGCACAGAATGAAAAATGCGGTGTACAGTTAGTTGTGAGTCCTCCTCCTCACAACTGTACACTCTGACTGATCCTCACTTATTAACTACACTCGTACTAATTCTCACTCGCTAACTATAGTTACACTAATTCTTGCACCGAATGCCGTTAGAGTCATTTCCACACTCATTAATTAGCTATATGTACTCATTTACACACTCACCGGGTTAGAGATGCCAGTTCCTGTTGAGCAGTTTCCCGATCTCACTGTAATGTTCTAGTTTCACTTTCCTGCTCAGGGTGTGTATCATACACTGTTCTGCCAATGGAAAGTGCTGTGGGGAGTGGCAGAATCGAGCTTCAGAATCGAGTTCAGCAGCTTGGGTCGAAGCTGTGTGATTCCTACTCCTGTCCCGGGTTAACTCAGTGCTGAACTCATGCTCATGTCAGAGGGAATTGGTTTGTGGTGGAAAGGACAGGAAAAGAAGGTTTTTAACAACTCTAATCATTGAAACCTGGAGTGATTTGAGGGAAATTGGAAGAAGGCGTGAAAAAATGATAGCATTTGATGGGAGTTGAATAAATCATTTAGAAAAACACAATAAATAAATTGCATTAATAAAAACTCTGACCGTGCATTTCCTCTCCACAACGTTTGTCTCCCTGTGATATTTTGTCATCTTTTTGTGGTTATAAATTCCATGTGAGTATTTAGAAGCGGTTTCACTGGTATAAACCCTGAACTTTCATTGGCCACCTGGTTACCCCATTTCTACAGATCACTCAAAATACTTGGATTAATTTTCCATCTGACATTTTATTTTAACAAACTGCAATCAAAGGATTTAAACATCTGAATTTCAGAAGAACATGGTGCTAATTGTTTCTTAGCGCCTTTACTAAAATACCTTAATTTCTCCCAAAACCCAGCGTTTAACATTGATATTTTTGTCCAATGCTGGCAGCTTCACAGTTCGAGCAGGTACAGAGTACCCCAATTAAACTGATCACTTTTAGCCCCCACTGTCACCAGCCTCTGGTCAAACACACTTCGATAGCAGGTACAAGTGATAGGGAGGCAAATGGAATGCTGGTATCGATTGCAAGAGGATGGGATATAAAAGTAGGGAAATTTTATTGCAGCTGTACAGAGCCTTGTGAGAATATTGTGTAAAGTTTTTGTTTCCTTATTTGACAAAATATGTAATTGCATTGAAGAAGCACAGAGAAGGTTCACTTGACACATTCCTGGGATGTGGGACTCACCTTATGGAGAAAGATTGGTCCTATACCCATTGGAGTTGAAAAGAATGAGCAGTGATCTTAAAAAACAAAGAACAAAGAACAAAACAGCACGGGAAACAGGCCCATCGGCCCAACGAGCCCGCGCCGCCGTCCCATGGTCAGTGACCTATTCATGACTCTAGTCTATGCCTAATGTGTGAGGATCAGGGAGGTCCAATATAGGGACAATTTGTTACCCAATCAATCAGCCTAAAAGCACATTTTTGGGATGTGGGAGGAAACCGGAGCACCCGGAGAAAACCCACGCAACCACGGGGAGAACGCGCAAACTCCCACGGACACAGGCCCAAATCCATGTGTCTGCACAGTAACAGAGATAACCTCTGTGCTGCCATGATGCCCTCGAGATGGTCAGTGCCTGTGGATAAAAATTTCATTATTAAAGACTCTATACCCCTGAGGCTAAAACTGACCCCAAGCCTACAATGCTTAATAAGGCCTGCTATATCCCCCTATATGTAAACTGCTCATGTGGCTGTCCAAGTGACTCTTGCTCTTGCTCCAGGGTCGCGTCTTACTGAAACATGTAAGATGGTGTGGGATTTGACAGGATAGATACCAGGGGAATGTTACCACTTATGAGGAAGACGAGAACCAGGAGACACAGCAGAATTCTCCCTTTCCACCTGCAAGGTGGACAAGAGTGGACAATCTAGCAGGAGCTAAAATGTTCTCCCAATGGTGAGTTGATCTTCCCACTAGCTGGTGACATGGATGTCATAAAAAATCTGACAACACCAGGTTTAAATCCAACCGATTTATTTGATAGTAAACTCACTAGCTTTCGAGGTTACCCCCTTTGCCGGGTGAATGGAGAGTTCTGGCCTCAGACAGAGGATATAAAGCACAGACAGTTTACAGATTACTGATTAGAATGCGAATCTTTACACCTAACCTGCTATTCAAGTCTTAAAGTGGCTGACAATGTGAGTAGAAGGAGCACTGATCACAGGTTAACGAGATGTATATTGTCTCCAGACAGTACAGTAAATGAGGATTTGCAAACCCAGGCAAGTCACGGGGGTTACAGATAGTGCGACATGAACCCAAGATCCCTGTTGAGACCGTCCTCATGTGTGCGGAACTTGGCTATCAGTCTCTGTTCAGCGACTCTGCGCTGTCATGTGTCGTGAAGGCCACCTTCGAGAATGCTTACCCGAAGGTCAGGGGCTGAATGCCCATGACCGCTGAAGTGTTCGCCAACAGGAAGGGAACAGTCTTGCCTGGTGATTGTCGAGCGATGTTCATTCATCCATTGTCGTAGCGTCTGCATGGTCTCTCCAATGTACCATGCTTCGGGACATCCTTTCTTGCAACGTATCAGGTAGACAATGTTGGCCAAGTTGCAAGAGTATTTACCGTGTACCTGGTGGATGGTATTCTCATGTGTGATGATGGTATCCATGTCGATGATCCGGCATGTCTTGCAGAGGTTGCTGTGACAGGGTTGTGTGATATTGTGGTCACTGTTCCCCTGAAGGCTGGGTAGTTTGCTGCGAACAATGGTCTGTTTGAGGTTGCATGGTTGTCTGAAGGCAAGAAGTGGGGGTGTGGGGATGGCCCTGGCGAGATGCTCATCTTCATCAATGACATGTTGAAGACTCCGGAGAAGATGTCGTAGCTTCTCCGCTCCAGGGAAGTACTGGATGACGAAGGGTACTCTGTCCGCTGTGTCCTGTGTTTGTCTTCTGAGGAGATCAGTGTGGTTTTTCGGTGTGGTGCATTGGAACTGCCGATCTATGAGTCGTGTGCCATATCCTGTTCTTATGAGGGCATCTTTCAGCATCTGGAGGTGTCTGTCACGATCCTCCTCATCTGAGCAAATCTTGTGTATAGAGAGGGCTTGTCCATAGGGAATGGCTTCTTTAACATGTTTCGGGTGGAAGCTGGAGAAGTGGAGCAATGAGAGATTGTCTATGGGCTTGCGGTACAGTGAGGTGCTGAGCTGACCGTCCTTGATGGAGATGCGTGTGTCCAAGAATGCAACAGATTCTGGGGAATAGTCCATGGTGAGTCTGATGGTGGGGTGGAATTTGTTGATATCATCATATAATTGTTTCAGTGATTGTTCACCATGAGGCCAAAGGAAGAAAATGTCATCGATGTATCTAGTGTACAGCATCGGTTGAAGATTCTGTGCAGTGAAGAAGTCTTGTTCGAACCTGTGCATGAAGATGTTGGCATATTGAAGTGAAAATTTGGTCCCCATGGCTGTTCCGTGTGTCTGGATGAAAAACTGGTTGTTGAAGGTGAAGACATTGTGGTCCAGGATAAAGCGGATACAAAGAACAACAACAAAGAACAACACAGCACGGAATACAGGCCCTTCGGCCCAACGAGCCCGCGCCGCGTCCCGTTGTCTCAGTGACCTATTCATGATTTTAGTCTACGCCTAATGTGCGAGGATCAGGGAGGTCCAATATAGGGACAATTTGTTACCCAATCAATCAGCCTAAAAGCACATTTTTGGGATGTGGGAGGAAACTGGAGCACCCGGAGGAAACCTGTGAGAAACGGTCAGATACTCACTTTTATGATCCCCCCCTTGAATCAAAGACACGGATGAGTTCAGCTAACTGTTGGTTTATTCGATCTTGCAAGAAAGGGTGCCGTCCCGTGGGTACACACACCTTGCTTTACACAATCATAGTTTATATACATTTTTCTAGATAACAATAGGACAGCCCCCCCCTTTCTTCATTGGTTACCACTTCCTAATCTCTTTACCGAGTGAGCTCCTCCCTTGTTGACATCCCATTAACTCTAATCCACCCCCTTTAAGGCTTGAATCGTTTTACCTCTCATTAATTCAGCTAACTCTTTTTCATTGTCCTGTAATTTACTGACACATTTATTTTATATGGCGGACGAACAAGCAAAATTGGCAGGGATGGAGGAGGAGATAGTGAACTGCTTGGTCTGGGTGCCCCAAGTGTCTGAAGTAACAGAAACACCAGCATTTAGCGAGAAGGAAGAAGCCGAGCTAAAATCACTTGGGGGTCAGAAAGATGAAAGAGGGAAATGGACACTACCCGATGGTCGACAACTATTAAACTGACCGATGACCAGAGACATAATTAGTCATCTCCATCGGGGAGGACATTGGGGGACACAGGCAATGTGCGATGCATTTCTGCGTCAGTACGCACATCCCGGTTTATACACTGTGGCTAAGCAAGTCACGGAAGATTGTGTAATTTGTCAGAAGATAAATAAAAAAGGACTGAGACAGAATACGAAGCAAGGAGGGAGAAGCCCAGCCTATAGGCCTTTCGAGTATATCCAAGTGGATTATACCGAACTCCCTCCCATAGGGCGCCTGAAATATCTTTTGGTAATAGTGGACCACTTGACAGGGTGGGTTGAGGCGTACCCAACCGCCACAGCATCGGCGACACAGGTTAGCAAGGTCCTTCTCGAACAAATTATCCCACGATACGGACTCCCCCGGGCCATCGATTCAGACCAGGGGAGCCATTTTACATCCACTGTCCTACAGAACATCGTGCGGGCAGTGGGGGTAAGCTGGGATTTTCACACCCCTTGGCATCCCCCGTCCTCGGGCAAGGTGGAGAGAATGAATCAGACTATTAGCTGAGGAAACTCAGGACGGAGACCGGGTTGCCCTGGACCAAGTGCCTTCCCCTTGCCTTGCTGCAAATAAGAACGCAGCCACAGAGGGACTTGGGGGTGTCCCCATACGAAATAATGTTCGGTCTCCCCTTTAATGGACCAAAAAGGGGAACTCCCCACATTCGAGTCCCGCGATGTATTTGTGCATAAATATGTTGAGGTCCTGGGGTCTGCTCTATCTCATTTACACCAACAGGGACTCCTGGCACAGACACCATCTCTCGAGTTTGCGATACACACCATCAAGCCAGGGCATTGGGTCCTAATCAAGAACTGGAAACTCCGGACTTTAGAACCGATCTGGGATGGTCCATTCTTGGTACTTCTGACCACGGAAACGGCTATCCGCACGGCTGAGAAAGGCTGGACGCATTACACTCGAGTGAAAGGACCGGTGCCAGAACCAGCAGAAGAAGTGTCTACTTCTGGCCACCACACCGCGAAGGACTGATTGGACTTGATTTTTGTTATGTTAATTTAGGCAATATACGGCAATAGCGGGATGTTACTAATAATATGTTTACTCTATGGGGGCATAGGTGCTGGGCAGGCGGCCCAAGTGTACTCCCTTACTATAATCCAATCACCCCAGGCACAGGTAATTGAGATTGACCTTTGTCGAATGGTACCCTGCAAAGACGACCTCACGGGGAAATAGAATTACTTGTCTTCGATAAGAACCCAAAGTGTACTAAAAATGAACAGGGGAAAGTAGAATCTTGTCAAGTAGGGGGGTTAAATGAAGACGTTAAGTTAAGGATTCGCGAGAAAATATCACTTGTTCCACGGAAGATCTTTCCCAGAGACTGTAAGCTAAACCAATGTAACCCCCTCTACCTCACCATAAAAAAGTCAGACGACGGTGGGACGGAGGGTCTCGACGGACAAGTTTTTGGAGTCAAGATCAAGGAACACACTGGGAGGGTGGGGGTGGCCCTGTGTTGTGTGCGGGTTATAGTCAAAAATGCCGAAACCAGGAACTCCTCCGCCCCTAGCCGGGGAGTCTCGGGAGAAGTCAGGGTAGTGGAGGTAAAGGATTTAAGAGAGACCATTGAAATAGAAACAGGATTCAGGGAAGCGAACGCCTGGATAGAATGGGTCAAATATACAGTACAAAGTGTCGGAAAGGGTAACTGTTATGCATGCACTAGTAGCCGGCCAACTCCCCAGGTGGTCCCATTCCCGCTGGGATGGGATAAAGAACCAGCTAAAATGGAGTGTATGGTGAAACTTTCAAAACAGAGAGGCTTGGGGAGACCCCACTTGTCGCTCCTTGAGCCTGACATTTTCCCCCAATCAAAGGGCGTCTCAACCCCCCCCTTTTTCCGGAGTAACGGGGATACATCACACCTGTATCACCCGGACTGGGGTTGGATTGGACAAGGAAGTGGGAAGCTTCGATAGGTGTGGAACAGTTAAGAACAAAATAACAAAGAACAACACAGCACGGGAAACAAGCCCTTTGGCCCAACGAGCCCGCGCCGCCGTCCCATGGTCAGTGACCTATTCATGATTTTAGTCTATGCCTAATGTGTGAGGATCAGGGAGGTCCAATATAGGGACAATTTGTTACCCAATCAATCAGCCGAAAAGCACATTTTTGGGATGTGGGAGGAAACTGGAGCACCCGGAGGAAACCTACGCAACCATGGAGAGAACGCGCAAACTCCCACGGACACAGGCCCAAATCCATGTGTCCGCACAGCAACAGAGATAGTCTCTGAGCTGTCATGTTGCCCTCGAGATGGTCCAGTTTAAGCACACCAACGACATGAAGCAGTAGGCAACTCCCGAAGCAACATCCAAGAGCAGCCCACCACAACCTGCCGCATGCATTAAGGAAGTCAGCGACACCACTGAGGGAGGAAACTACTCCCAAATCCAGGTACCTAGAGCTGATCTATGGTGGTACTGTGGAGGGAGGACTTTAAGACCCATTTTACCTCAGAAATGGAAGGGCACTTGTGCACTAGAACATAGAACATTACAGCACAAACAGGCCCTTCGGCCCTCGAGTTGCGCCGATCACATCAATCCCACCAATCTATAGACCTATCTATAACTCCCAATCCCATTAAACCCCATATACTCATCCAGAAGTTTTTTAAAAGACCCCAGCGAGTTCGCCTCCACCACCGATGACGGCAGCCGATTCCATTCACTCACCACCCTCTGAGTGAAAAACTTACCCCTAACATCACCTCTGTACTTCCCTCCCCGCACCTTAAATCTGTGTCCTCTCGTAGTGACCATTTCAACCTGGGGAAATAGCCTCTGAGAGTCCACCCTATCTATTCCTCTCAACATTTTATAAACTTCTATCAGGTCGCCTCTCAACCTTCGCCTCTCTAGGGAAAAGAGTCCCAGCTCCCTCAACCTATCTTCATAAGGCATGCCTCCCAGTCCAGGCAACATCCTTGTAAATCTCCTCTGCACCCTTTCAATAGCTTCTACGTCTTTCCTATAGTGAGGCGACCAGAACTGCACACAGTACTCCAAATGAGGCCTGACAAGGGTCTTATAAAGTTGCAGCATTACCTCCCGACTCCTAAACTCAATCCCTCGATTAATGAAGGCCAGTACACTATACGCCTTCTTGAGCACCTCCTCCACCTGCGAGGCCGATTTAAGAGTCGATTCAATTGGCCATACCCTTTACCCTGGCATTCGAACATCAGGGACCCCGTGGAAAAGAACGAGGAAAAAGGAACCTCCCGGGTTCTTTTGATGAATGAATATATCTGGACTCCATAGGGGGGTCCCTGATGAGTACAAAGCCAGGAGCCAGATAGCAGCAGGGTTTGAATCCCTGTTCTGGTGGGTGACCATTAACAAGAACGTGGATTGGATCAACTATATCTATTATAATCAACAGAGGTTTGTTAATTATACCTGAAATGCGATAAGCGGGATAGCGGAACAATTGGACGCAACCAGCAGAATGGCCTGGGAAAACAAGCTAGCCCTGGACATGATTCTAGCAGAGAAAGGGGGGGTATGCGTCATGATAGGAACTGAATGCTGCACCTTTATCCCAAATAACATAGCTCCCGATGGGTCAATTACCCGAGCCCTCGAAGGGCTAACAACCCTAGCTAATGAACTAGCTGAGAACTCGGGTACAGACCCAGGTCTCACTAGGTGGTTGGAAGCTTGGTTCGGCAAATGGAAAGGAGTAGTAATGTCCGTCCTTGTCTCTTTCATGGTGACGGCAGGGGTATTGGCCGCCCTAGGGTGCTGTATCATCCCTTGTGTTCGGGGGTTGGCTCAGCGGCTAATTGAAACAGCCCTGACTAAGGGGGATGTCCTGAATGGAAAAGTGATAAATATGAATTTAGAGACGGAAGAGAGGATAAGCCTCTTAGATGATAAAACTCTGGACGAACAGGCCCATGACCTGCTGGAACGCCTGGAACACCAGAGGAATGTCAAAAATTACAAAGTGTAAGAAAAACGGGGGGGGATTGTAAGGGATGGTAGTGTAATTTTTGAGTCAAACCATCTGGGGCGGAAACCATGACAGAACCGTTATTGTAACCTAAGGGGTAAATGCTAAGACCAGCAGATGATGAAACACATAGAAAAAGAAGAAAAAAACATGAGACTGGCAAGCACCCGGGGTCTTCAGCATAGCTTAAAAGAGATAGGAAAACAAACTAACAGTGTTGACAGAATCATTTTCTCAGAGTTGAAATATTTAATACTCGGGGACATGAATGTAAGAGAGGAAAGTTGAAAGAGATGTGATAAGCAAGCTTTTTTACACAGAGTGGTAGTGTCTGGAACGTGCTGCCAGGACTAGTTGTAGAACATAGAACATTACAGCACAAACAGGCCCTTCGGCCCTCGAGTTGCGCCGATCACATCAACCCCACCAATCTATAGACCTATCTATAACCCCCAATCCCATTAAACCCCATATACTCATCCAGAAGTCTTTTAAAAGACCCCAGCGAGTTCGCCTCCACCACCAATGACGGCAGCCGATTCCATTCACTCACCACCCTCTGAGTGAAAAACTTACCCCTAACATCACCTCTGTACTTCCCTCCCCGCACCTTAAATCTGTGTCCTCTCGTAGCGACCATTTCAACCCGGGGAAATAGCCTCTGAGAGTCCACCCTATCTATTCCTCTCAACATTTTATAAACTTCTATCAGGTCGCCTCTCAACCTTCGCCTCTCCAGGGAAAAGAGTCCCAGCTCCCTCAAACCTATCTTCATAAAGCATGCCTCCCAGTCCAGGCAACATCCTTGTAAATCTCCTTTGCACCCTTTCAATAGCTTCTACGTCTTTCCTATAGTGAGGCGACCAGAACTGCGCACAGTACTCCAAATGTGTAGACTCCACACAGACAGTGACCCTCGCCTGGGTCCCTGGAGCTGTGAGACAGCAGTGCTAACCACTATGTTCTCATCATTTCTCTTCAGGTAATGGTCCAAGTTCCTTTGAAGTGCTTTGAGTGACCCTGCCCCAGCACTCTGTCAGGCAGTGCATCCCACATCCCAACCACTTTCAGTACATGCTCACGTCACTTCTGGGTCTTTAATCAATGGGTGACCAACTCCTGGCAAAATATTTAAGGGATCCTTTCGGAGTGGATTGGTGGGTGGCTGGGGGGGGAAGGGGATGTTCAGGCCTCCAGAGAGGAGAGCACCAGCATAGAAAATCTGATAATTATCCTCACTGCGTTATGTGGGATCTTGCTGTGAATGAACTGGCAGTCACGCTTCTTACAAGAAGGTCCAGAATGAGGTCTACAAGACCAAATTTAATTTCAAGAACCTCAGTGACCGTGATAGGCTCAAGGAGCTGGGTCTGGATTTCTTTGGAGCATGGTCATCCAATGGCATTTACTCAGTTACACCCTGCTCACCTAACACTCAATCAGGGAGGGAGTTCCAGGATTGTGACCCAGTGACAGTGAAGGAATGGCTGATATATTTCCAAGTCAGGATGGTGAGTGGCTCGGAGGAGAATCTCCAGGTGGTGATGTTCCCAGGAATCTGCTGCCTCTTGTCCTTCTAGATGGTAGAGGTTGAGAGTTTGGAAGGTGCTGTCATTGAAGCTACACAGAGCTCTGAGATAGTTAACACTGCTGCCATTACAATAATCTCTCAATGGGGACACTATCCAGCCCTCTCACTGCTTTATAGACACATGTCTAGTCATGATGCTGTGTCCACAATCAGGCAAGTCTAATGGACCAGATGATGTTTTTCTGTCCATTTGTTTGTCCAGTGAAGACACTGACCAGCTGGCACTTTGTAAACCTAGGCGTTGTGTAGGCGTTTAAGAGGCTTTTGGATAAGCACATGGACATGCAAGAAATAGAAGGATATAGACAAGGACAGGCAGAAGGAATTAGTTTAATTTGCTGTCATGTTTGGCATAACCTTGTAGTTAGGTTGTCTCACTACAAGGATGTGGAAGCTATTGAGAGGGTGAAGAGGAGATTTACAAGGGTGTTGCCTGGATTGGGAGGCATGCCTTATGAAGATATGTTGAGGGAGCTAGGTCTCTTCTCCCTGGAGAGACGAAGATTGAGAGGCGACCTGACAGAGGTTTATAAAATGGTGAGAGGTTTAGATAGGGTGGATTCTCAGAGGCTATTTCCCAGGGCTGAAATGATCGCTACGAGAGGACACAGGTTTAAAGTGCTGGGGAGCAGGTACAGAGGAGATGTCAGGGGTAAGTTTTTCACTCAGAGGGTGGTGAGTGAGTGGAATTGGCTGCTGTCGGTGGTGGTAGAGGCAAACTCGCTGGGGTCTTTTGAGAGACTTCTGGATGAGTACATGGGATTGAGAGTTATAGATAGGCTTGGTAGGTATGGATATGATCAGCGCAACTTGCTGAAGGGCTGAAGGGCCTGTTTGTGCTGTAGTGTCCTATGTTCTATAACATTATGGATCGAAGGGCCTGTTCCTGTGCTGTACTGTTCAATGCTCTACATACTGTCACATGGGACTGAAGTTCATATATCATTTGTGTGATAGGCAGAATGACTTTTTGTCTTGATGGCGGGATCCTGTTAATGGCAAATACCACTTGTGTTGCTACTGCATAGTAGCAGTATGACTAAGTTTTGAGATAGCTTGCCTTTCCAGGATAGCCTGAAGTAGACTGGGCAGTTTTCAGGTCCAAAAGCAATTAGTTCTGGGAAATGAGCCGGGTCAGGTGGTTGAGGTTGCGGTAGGCGAACATGTGGCTAATAGTGACCACAACTCCGTCTACTTTAGGATACGAATGGAAAAAGATGAGAGCTGTCCTAAGGGGAGGGTGCTAAATTGGGGGAAGGCTAGATACAGCCGGATTAGGCAGGAGCTTAGGGATACAGACTGGGATAGGCTGTTGGAAGGCAAGACCACGTTAGGCATGTGGGAGTCTTTCAAGGGAAAATTGCAAAGGGTGCAGGAAAGGCATGTGCCGGTTAGGAGAAAGGATGGGAAAGGTAGGATTAGGGAACCGTGGATTACTAGAGATATAGAAGACCTGGTTAGGAAGAAACGAGAGGCGTATGTCAGGTCTAAGCAGCTGGGAACGGAGAGAGCGTTGGAGGAATACAGAGAGAGTAGGAGGGATCTCAAATGGGGAGTTAGGAGAGCAAAGAGGGGGCATGAAATGGCTTTGGCAGCTAGGGTTAAGGAGAATCCAAAGGCGTTTTACTCCTATCTTAAGAACAAAAGGGTGGCTAGGGATAAAATCGGTCCTCTCAGGGACAGACGTGGGGAATTGTGCTGAGAGGCAGAGGGAATAGGGGAGATCCTGAATGAATACTTTGCGTCGGTATTCACGAAGGAGAGGGGCTTGATGTCTGGTATGGTCATTGAGGGAGCGGTAGACCAATTGAAAGATCTATTGATTACGAGGGAAGAAGTGTTAGGGCTTTTAGAGGGCATTAAGACCGATAAATCTCCGGGGCCTGATTGCATTTATCCTAGGCTGCTTAGAGAGGCGAGGAATGCGATTGTTGGGCCTCTGACATGAATTTTTGTCTCTTCTCTGGACACAGGTGAGGTAGTAAAAAGTCTGACAACACCAGGTTTTAGTCCAACCGATTTGGAGAGGTGAATGGAGAGTCTGGAACTCTCCATTCACCTGACGAAGAGGGTAACCTCGAAAGCTTGCTTGCTCGTGAGAATATTATCAAATAAATCGCTTGGACTAAAACCTGGTGTTGTCAGACTTTTTACTGTGTTTACGCCAGTCCAACGCCGGCATACCCACATCATGACAGGTGAGGTCCCAGAGGACTGGAGGATAGCGAATGTGGTGCCGTTGTTTAAAAAGGGCAGGAGGGATAGCCCAGGTAACTATAGGCCAGTGAGCTTAACGTCAGTGGTAGGTAAGTTGATGGAGAGGATTCTTAGGGATAGGATGTATGCGCACTTGGAGCGTTGCGATCTGATTAAGGATACGCAGCATGGCTTTGTCAAGGGGAAGTCTTGCCTTATGAATCTGGTAGAATTTTTTGAGGAGGTGACAAAAACGGTTGACGAAGGACAAGCTGTTGATGTCGTCTATACGGATTTCAGTAAGGCGTTTGACAAAGTCCCTCATGGTAGGTTGGTACAGAAGATTAAAGCTCATGGGATATGTGGTCAGGTATCTAGATGGGTAGAGAACTGGCTTGCAAAGAGGAGTCAGAGAGTAGTTGTGGAGGGATCTTTTTCTAGCTGGAGGTCTGTCACTAGTGGTGTGCCGCAGGGCTCGGTACTGGGACCTCTTCTCTTTGTAGTGTATATAAATGATTTGGAAGAGGGAATAGGTGGTGTGATCAGCAAATTTGCTGATGACACCAAGATGGCTGTAGGAGCAGTGTCTGGCAATACAGTGGGACATTGATAGGCTGGTTGATTGGGCAGATAAGTGGCAAATGGAGTTTAATCCGGATAAATGTGAGGTGATGCATTTTGGCCAGAATAATGTAGGGGGAAGTTATATAATAAAGGGTAAGCCCGTAAGGAGTATAGAGTCGCAACGAGACCTGGGGTGCAAGTGCACAAGTCTTTGAAGATGGCAGTGCAAGTGGAGAGTGTGGTGAAGAAAGCCTATGGTATGTTAGCCTTTATAGGAAGGGGTATAGAATATAAGAGCTGGAGTCTAATGTTGCAGTTGTACAGAATGTTGGTTAGGTCGCATTTGGAGTACTGCGTACAGTTCTGGTCGCCTTACTACCGGAAGGACGTGGAGACTCTGGAGAGAGTGCAGAGGAGGTTTAGCAGGATGTTGCCTGGTATGGAAGGACTGGGGTATGAGGAAAGATTGAAGAAATTGGGGCTCTTTTCCCTTGAAAGACACCGACTGAGGGGAGATCTAATAGAGGTATATAAGATTATGAAGGGTATAGACAGAGTAAACAGATGTAAGCTATTTTCTATAATAGAAACACGTAGGACAAGGGGCCAAGGACTTAAGGCGAGGGGGGAGCAGTACAACACAGATATTAGAGGGAGGTTTTTCACACAGAGGGTAGTGGGGGTATGGAATGCTCTGCCAAGGAAGGTGGTGGAGGCAAACATGCTAGTGTCCTTTAAGAGTAACTTAGACAGGCACATGACTGAGTTGGAGATGGGTGGATACAGATCCTTTTAAATAAGGGTCATTAGCATTGGGGCGTCCCTGGTAATGTAAATGGGTATAGTATGATAATAATGTTTTTCTCTTTTCATTCACAGGTTTTAAGTCGGTCCACCTCGTGTCCAATGAGGGGACATACACGCGATGGATCGTACTGGGGCTGCTCTTGGTTGTTCGAGATTGGCCTAGCGCTTCATATCGTTACTGTGTGCCTAAACTGGACAAGATACTGGGCAAGACGACAGCTCAGTGGTTGCACCAAAAAAGTTGATTCGTTGGTTAGGAAGAAAAAGGAGGCTTATGTTCGGATGAGGCTTGAGGGCTCAGGTAGTGCATTAGAAAGTTTTAGATTGGCTAGGAGGGAGTTGAAGAGGGAGTTAAGAAGGGCTAAAAGAGGGCATGAGATGATTTTGGCTGATAGGATTAAGGAGAACCCTAAGGCGTTTTACAGGTATGTCAAGGACAGAAGGTTGGTTAGGACAAGATTAGGGCCAGTTACAGACAGTAGAGGGAAGTTGTGTGTGGAACCGGAGGAGATTGGAGAGGCGTTGAACCAATATTTCTCTTCGGTGTTCACGCAAGGGGGACAGGAATGTAGCTGAGGAGGACACTGGGGTGCAGGGGTGTGAAATAGATAGTATTGCAGTTGATACGGGGGATGTGCTGGATATTTTAGAGGGATTGAAAATAGATAAGTCCCCTGGTCCAGATGGGATTTACCCTAGGATTCTTTGGGAGGCAAGAGGGGTGATTGCGGAGCCTCTGGCTCTGATCTTCAGGTCGTCGTTAGTCTCTGGTATAGTACCAGAAGATTGGAGGACAGCAAATGTTGTCCCATTGTTTAAGAAGGGGAGAAGGGACTTCCCTGGGAATTATAGACCGGTGAGTCTTACTTCTGTGGTGGGTAAGGTTTTGGAAAGGATTATTAGAGACAGGATTTATAGTTATTTGGAAAGTAATGAGTTGATTAGAGACAGTCAGCATGGTTTTGTAGCGGGTAGGTCATGCCTTACTAACCTTATCGAGTTCTTTGAGAAAGTGACCAAAGAGGTGGATAGGGGTAAGGCTGTTGATGTGGTGTATATGCATTTTAGTAAGGCGTTTGATAAGGTTCACCATGGTAGGCTTCTGCAGAAAATGCAGATGTATGGGATTGGGGGTGATCTAGGTAATTGGATCAGGAATTGGCTAGCAGATAGGAGACAGAGAGTGGTGGTTGATGGGAAATATTCGTCATGGAGTTCGGTTACAAGTGGTGTGCCTCAGGGATCTGTTTTGGGGCCACTGCTGTTTGTAATTTTTATTAATGATCTGGATGAGGGTATAGTTGGGTGGATTAGTAAGTTTGCTGATGACACCAAAGTCGGAGGTGTGGTTGATTGTGAGGAAGGGTGTCATAGTTTGCAGGATGACTTAGAAAGGTTGCAGAGCTGGGCTGAGAGGTGGCGAATGGAGTTTAATGTGGAGAAGTGTGAGGTAATTCATTTCGGTAGGAATAACAGATGTGTTGAGTATAGGGCTAACGGGAGGACTTTGAATAGTGTGGAGGAGCAGAGGGATCTAGGTGTATGTGTACATAGATCCCTGAAAGTTGGGAATCAAGTAGATAAAGTTGTTAAGAAGGCATACGGAGTTTTGGCGTTTATTGGTAGGGGGATTGAATTCAGGAGTCGCAGCGTCATGATGCAACTGTACACATCTCTGGTGCGGCCGCACTTGGAGTTTTGTGTTCAGTTCTGGTCCCCACATTACAGGAAGGATGTAGAGGCTTTGGAGAGGGTGCAGAGGAGGTTTACCAGGATGTTGCCTGGTATGGAGGGGAGATCCTATGAGGAGAGATTGAGAGATTTGGGGTTGTTTTCGCTGGAAAGAAGGCGGCTAAGAGGGGATCTCATTGAGACATATAAGATGATTAGAGGTTTAGACAGGGTAGATAGTGATAGCCTTTTTCCTAGGATGGAGAAAGCTAACACGAGGGGGCACGATTTTAAATTAAGGGGGGGTAGTTATAGGACAGATGTCAGGGGGTAGGTTCTTTACCCAGAGGGTGGTGAGGGACTGGAATGCCCTGCCAGCTGCAGTTGTAAATGCACCTAGTTTGGGGGCGTTTAAAAGATCTGTGGATAGGTTTATGGATGAAAAGGGATTGGTTTAGGCTAGTGGGTCATTGTTTTGTAACTGGTCGGCGCAACATCGTGGGCCGAAGGGCCTGTTCTGCGCTGTAATGTTCTATGTTCAGTGACTATCGCTGATTGCTGTGCAGACACATGGATTTGGGCTGGTGTCTATGGGAGTTTGCGCATTCTCCCTGTGCTTGTGTGGGTTTTTCTCCAGGTGCTCCGGTTTCCTCCCATACCCCAAAGATGTGCTGTTAGGCTGATTGGCAGGAATAAATTGTCCCTAAATCAGTTTCCCTCAATCTGGATGACCATAAAACATTAGATAGGAGTCATGGGCAGAGAGGTGGACTGGTTGAGATGGCGGCGCGGGCTCGTTGGGCCGAAGGGCCTGTTTCCCGGGCTGATTTTGTTCTTTGAGCTTCGACCGGTTCAAATTCCGGTTCAAATTTCAGTAACACACACTGATCAGGGTCATCATTAACCTGCAGTATTCCTTATGGTCCCTAGTTCAGCATTGAACTTGCAGAGTGACCAAATGGCTCAGGGTCCTGTTTACAAGACTATCGATTAAGACCAATCTTATATCAGGTGGAACTGTATGAATCCCAACATATGCAGTGACCAGTGAAGTTCAACCTGCAGTAGACCGTGGTAGAGAATTCTCTGCCATATTTCTTAAATATCAAGGAAAGGAGGTTCATTTGACTGGGTTCTCTCTCACTCCAAGCTCCTGCTGCCTTATGGCTCAGGGTATTGATGTGCTGGAGTGAGGCAGCAGCGTGTGAAGTGCTCGCAGTGTGAGGGGGGGGTTAGGCCGGCTCTTGTACCTGAGCAGCTTGTGGATGAAGCTGCAGCCTGGGCTCATTGCTCTCCCTCCTTTGGCCTTACCTGCTGAATACTGGCCGCATTGTGTATTTATATTTTAAATTTCAACATTCTCGGCATTTTGAGAAAATTAAACAATAATTTCAGCATCCCGGCCAGAAAGCTCGCCGTTACCATGACTCCGGTATCAGAGCGGCGCATGCGCACTACTCACGGAGAGGCAGAACGCCGCCGCCATTTTGAAGCGAGGTCATTGACCTTTAACCCCGCCCCGCCCGCCCGCTGCCCGCCCGGGCCGCCGCAGCTGCACGTGAGTAACCGTCACCGCTCCCGCCGGTAAACAACCCCCTCCCCCCCCCCCACCAACCGGCCCAGACCCCCCAACACACACACAGCTTCCCGCCTCACACGGAGCAGCCTGGACTGCACTGCCGGCAACAACAACAACAACAACTCCCCCGACCCCCCCCCCCCTCTCCCGAACCCCAACTGCCCCCCCCGACCCCCAACACACCCGACCCTGAACTCCCGCAACCCCGAACTCCTCCCGACCCCCAACTCCACCCCGGCCCCCGACTCCTCCTCCCCCGACCTTGAACTCCCTCAACTCCCTCAACTCCCAACCCCGAACTCCTCCCGACCCCCAACTGCCCCCCTGACCCCCAACTCCCCCCCCGACCCCCAACTGCCCCCCCACCCCTGACCCCCGACCCCCAACTCCCCCGACCCTGAACACCCTCAACCCCGAACTCCTCCCGACCCCCAACTGCCCCCCTGACCCCCAACTCCCCCCCCGACCCCCAACTGCCCCCCCACCCCTGACCCCCGACCCCCAACTCCCCCGACCCTGAACACCCTCAACCCCGAACTCCTCCCGACCCCCAATTGCCCCCCTGACCCCCAACTCCCCCCCACCCCAAACTCCCCTGACCCCCAACTCCCCCCCCCACCCCCTGACCCCCAACTCCCCCGACCTGAACACCCTCAACCTCGAACTTCCCACTTCCGACCCCCAACTCCCCCCCCACCCCCTGACTCCCAACTCCCCCCCTCTGGCCCCCAACTCCCCTGACCCTCAACCCCGAACTCCTCCCGACCCCCAACTCCCCCCCCACCCTCTGACCCCCAACTCCTACCCGGCCCCGAACTCCCCCCAACCCCTGACCCCCAACTCCCCCCTGACCCCCAACTCTCCCCCTCACCCCCAACTCTCCCCCTGACCCCCAACTCCCCCCTGACCCCCAACTCTCCCCCTGACCCCCAACTCCCCCCTGACCCCCAACTCCCCCCTGACCCCCAACTCCCCCCTGACCCCCAACTCCCCCCTGACCCCCAACTCCCCCCCCTGACCCCCAACTCCCCCCCTGACCCCCAACTCCCCCCCTGACCCCCAACTCCCCCCCTGACCCCCAACTCCCCCCCTGACCCCCAACTCCCCCCCTGACCCCCAACTCCCCCCCTGACCCCCAACTCCCCCCCTGACCCCCAACTCCCCCCCTGACCCCCAACTCTCCCCCTGACCCCCAACTCTCCCCCTGACCCCCAACTCTCCCCCTGACCCCCAACTCTCCCCCTGACCCCCAACTCTCCCCCTGACCCCCAACTCTCCCCTGACCCCCAACTCTCCCCCTGACCCCCAACTCCCCCCCTGACCCCCAACTCCCCCCCTGACCCCCAACTCCCCCCCGACCCCCAACTCCCCCCCGACCCCCAACTCCCCCCCGACCCCCAACTCCCCCCCGACCCCCAACTCCCCCACCGACCCCCAACTCCCCCACCGACCCCCAACTCCCCCACCGACCCCCAACTCCCCCACTGACCCCCGACTCCCCCACTGACCCCCGACTCCCCCACTGACCCCCGACTCCCCCACTGACCCCCGACTCCCCCACTGACCCCCGACTCCCCCACTGACCCCCGACTCCCCCACTGACCCCCGACTCCCCCACTGACCCCCGACTCCCCCCCTGACCCCCGACTCCCCCCCTGACCCCCGACTCCCCCCCCTGACCCCCGACTCCCCCCCTGACCCCCGACTCCCCCCTGACCCCCGACTCCCCCCCTGACCCCCGACTCCCCCCCTGACCCCCGACTCCCCCCCTGACCCCCGACTCCCCCCCTGACCCCCGACTCCCCCCCTGACCCCCGACTCCCCCCCTGACCCCCGACTCCCCCCCTGACCCCCGACTCCCCCCCTGACCCCCGACTCCCCCCCTGACCCCCGACTCCCCCCCTGACCCCCCGACTCCCCCCCTGACCCCCGACTCCCCCCCTGACCCCCGACTCCCCCCCTGACCCCCGACTCCCCCCCTGACCCCCGACTCCCCCCCTGACCCCCGACTCCCCCCCTGACCCCCGACTCCCCCCCTGACCCCCGACTCCCCCCCTGACCCCCGACTCCCCCCCTGACCCCCGACTCCCCCCCTGACCCCCGACTCCCCCCCCTGACCCCCGACTCCCCCCCTGACCCCCGACTCCCCCCCTGACCCCCGACTCCCCCCCTGACCCCCGACTCCCCCCCCTGACCCCCGACTCCCCCCCTGACCCCCGACTCCCCCCCTGACCCCCGACTCCCCCCCCTGACCCCCGACTCCCCCCCTGACCCCCGACTCCCCCCCTGACCCCCGACTCCCCCCCTGACCCCCGACTCCCCCCCTGACCCCCGACTCCCCCCCTGACCCCCGACTCCCCCCCTGACCCCCGACTCCCCCCCTGACCCCCGACTCCCCCCCTGACCCCCGACTCCCCCCCTGACCCCCGACTCCCCCCCTGACCCCCGACTCCCCCCCTGACCCCCGACTCCCCCCCTGACCCCCGACTCCCCCCCTGACCCCCGACTCCCCCCCTGACCCCCGACTCCCCCCCTGACCCCCGACTCCCCCCCTGACCCCCCGACTCCCCCCCTGACCCCCGACTCCCCCCCTGACCCCCCACTCCCCCCCTGACCCCCCACTCCCCCCCTGACCCCCCACTCCCCCCCTGACCCCCCACTCCCCCCCCGACCCCCCACTCCCCCCCCGACCCCCCACTCCCCCCCCGACCCCCCACTCCCCCCCCGACCCCCCACTCCCCCCCGACCCCCCACTCCCCCCCCGACCCCCCACTCCCCCCCCCGACCCCCCACTCCCCCCCCGACCCCCGACTCCCCCCCCACCCCCGACCCCCAACTCCCCCCCCACCCCCGACCCCCAACTCCCCCCCACCCCCTGACCCCAACTCCCCCCTGACCCCCAACTCCCCCCACCCCTGACCCCCAACTCCCCCCACCCCCCTGACCCCCAACTCCCCCTGACCCCCAACTCCCCCCGACCCTGAACTCCCCGACCCTCAACTCCCCCCGACCCTGAACTCCCTCAACCCCCAATCCTGAACCCCCCCGACCCCCAAGTCCCCCCCAACCCCCAACTCCCCCGCCGACCCCCCAACTCCAAACTCCCCGCTGACCTCCAACTCCTCCCCCACCCCTGATCCCCAACTCCCCCCCAACTCTCCCCCCGACCCCCCAACTCCTCCCCCCGACCGACCTCCTGACCCCCAAGCACACACCCCCCCCCCCCCCCCCCCAACCTCCAACTCCACCCTGATGTGTTTCGTGTCTTAGGCTGCACTCCCTTTTTTTCCTGAAGAATCTTTTTTGGTGTTTTGTTTGCACTTCAGTCTCACGCTCCTGATTTACGGACACCTAATGTGGAGAGGGCAGGGGGGATGGCGACCTCCTTGCGAACCTGCTCCTGGGCCGGGCAAAGTGCTCCATTTACAGGAAAGGCAGCGGGCGATCGAGGGGGCCATCCATCCTAACTGTCTGTTCCTCTACCGTAGCTACATCGCGGCCAGGTGTCCCTGGAGAGGTAGCATGCAGTGTCCACAGGCACAATTGACGCCTTCCGTGTCTGTTGGGCTGCAGGGACTGGAGTGCATTATTGACCCTAATAATCTCATTTTAATTTGATGGTTTTTAAGTTTCCTTTGTACTTTGATTTTGTTTGGGCTGCCCCCATTCCTTTTGGGGAGCTGCTCCTTTTACTTTGTCCTGATTTAAGTTGAGTTTGTTTATTTGGTTTGACCTTAAAAGAGGCCAGTTCCCCCTCCCCTGCCTCTGTCTGGTCCCCCCACCCTATCCCTTCCCACCCCTTCCAGGGACTGTATCCCTCTATTCCCATTCTAGTCATGTATTTGTCCAGATGCCCCTTTAAAACTCACTATCACGTCTGCTTCTACCTACCTCAACAGCAAGTTCAAGGCACCCAAAAAACTTGCCTCATACAAGTTAAAACCTTTAAAACCTTGCCCCTCGCACCTTAAACCTATGCCCTCTAGTAAGTGACTCTTCCACCCTTTATAACAAGTCATCTTGTCCTTCCTATCAAAATATATCTCTTCAAACTATGCATTAAATTTCACCTGTCTGTGCACAGGTGACACAGTGGTTAGCACTGCTGCCTCAGTACCAGGGACCAGCTTTCAATTCCCCGCTTGGGTTACTGACTGTGTGGAGTTTGTATGTTCTCCCTGTGTCTGCATGTGTTTTCTCTGGGTGCTCTAATTTCCTCCCAAAGTCTGAAAGACATGTTGATACACCTACTTGTGACTCTAATAAATAAACTTTAAAAAACATCCCACCAGCCAGTCTATGTTCTCTTGAAGTTTATCACTATCCTCCTCACACTTTTAAAAAGCCCTCACTTAATGCTGGGGTTGCATTCTGTAAAATTACACCTTTGAGTGAAACAACTTGATGTGCATTATTGAATGATGGGAACCAACGCTAAAGTCAGAGTTAGGTTCCGACAGGTTAAAGTACTGAACTGTGCGTTGTTAGCTGAAATAATTGTTTAAACTGTACCAAGTACTGTATAAATTCAAATTAGATCCCTCTCCTTAGGCAGTCTTTTGGGATCGAGGACGATTAGTTTTCATTCCAGTTAGGTGAGTTCTAAGATGACTAATAATCCAATGTATATCTGCAGACTCTGCTACTGTAAATGTGGGTCAGGTGTTGCTTGGATGTCAGTTAGATAATATATTTATAGGCTTGTGCACTCTTCACCTGTGAACATTTCTGACATATTAACTTTATTTTTGGTGCCTTCCCAGATGAACCTTCTCCCATTTTGGTTGGCCGCCAAGAGTCAGTGGAGCTGTTTGACCTCTTCAGGGATCCTTTGAGGATATGCTTAAAGCATTTCAGTGGCGGCATCTCGATCCTGGGTATGTTGGCTTGGGAGAAGACCTACTGTTGGACTGTTTGTCTTGCCACTGGATTTGGAGGATCTTCTGAAGGTGGTGCTTTGAGGTGCCTGCTGCAGGGAGTCCCAAGTCTCAGAAACATAACTAGGAGTGCAAAGGTCAGTGCTGCCCAGTGAACCATGACTTTTAGCCTTGGGTTTCTGATCCTGGTCCTCAAATGCTGATATCCTATGTCAGCAAAAGGCTTCATTGACACACTATCAGCAATGGTGAATTCTGTGGTCAATGTTTGTCCCAAATTGATCTAAATTGATGAAGGGCGATGTTGTGCTGTGGGAGCTGTTTGGAAGAGGAATTTTGTTTTCTGGTGTTGATAATAAAAGGCTTATTTTCCCATACGTTTTCCGAGTGAGATGTAAATGTCTTCCATATTCAGGAACTCAGTGACTGAATTTCGAGTGGTTTTAGTTTTGAACTGAAGGTGATTTAGGTTGCATAATCAGTTCTATGAGGATGTGTCTAGGGCGGTGGATAGAGGAGAGCCGGTGGATGTGGTCTTTCTGGATTTTCAGAAGGCGTTTGACAAGGTACCTCACAGGAGGTTATTGCAGAAGGTTAGGGGACATGGAGTTGGGGGTAGGGTGTTAGCGTGGATAGAGGATTGGTTGTCAAATAGGAGGCAGAGAGTGGGGGTCAATGGGTGCTATTCGGATTGGCGGATGGTGACTAGTGGAGTGCCTCAGGGGTCGGTGCTGGGGCCTCAGCTATTTACCATTTATATAGATGATCTGGAGGAGGGAACCGAGTGTAGGGTGTCGAAATTTGCTGATGACACCAAGATTGGAGGAAAGGCAAATTGTGCAGAGGGTGTGGAGAGTCTACAGAAGGATCTAGATAGGCTGGGCGAATGGGCCAGGAAATGGCAAATGGAATTAAATGTTGGCAAGTGCGAGGTGGTCCACTTTGGTAGGAATAATAGTAGGAAGGATTATTACTTACGTGGCGAAAAACTGCAGCAGGTGACGGTGCAGAGGGACCTTGGGGTCCTTGTGCATGAGTCGCAAAAACCCAACTTGCAGGTGCAGCAGGTGGTCAGGAAGGCGAATGGGATGCTGGCCTTCATAGCGAGGGGGATTGAATATAAGAACATAAGAAATAGGAGCAGGAATAGGCCATCTAGCCCTTCGAACCTGCCCCGCCATTCAATAAGATCATGGCTGATCTGTCGTGGCTCAGTTCCACCTTCCCGCCCTCTCCCCATAACCCTTAATCCCTTCTCTTATCAAAAACCCATCAACCCGCTTCTTAAAAATATTTAGCGAGGCAGCCTCCACCACTTCAACGGGCAGAGAATTCCAGAGATTCACCACCCTTTGAGTGAAGAAGTTCCTCCTCAACTCTGTTCTAAACCGCCTCCCCTTTATCTTGAGGCTGTGCCCCCTAGTCCTACTGTCTTTTTTGAGCGGGAAGAGTCTCTCCACCTCTATCCTATCCATCCCATTCATCATCTTATACGTCTCAATGAGATCTCCCCTCATTCTTCTAAACTCTAACGAGTACAAGCCTAGTTTATTCAGCCTCTCCTCATAGCTCAATCCCCTCAACTCTGGTATCAGCCTAGTAAACCTCCTCTGCACTCCCTCCAGGGCCAAAATATCCTTGCGCGGGTGCGGCGCCCAAAACTGCACACAGTACTCCAGCTGCGGCCTCACCAATGCCCTATACAGCTGCAGCAAGACCTCCCTACTTTTATATTCAATCCCCCTCGCTATGAAGGCCAACATCCCATTCACCTTCTTGACCACCTGCTGCACCTGCAAGCTGGGTTTTTGCGACTCATGCACAAGGACCCCGAGGTCCCTCTGCACCGTCGCCTGCTGCAGTTTTTCGCCACGTAAGTAATAGTCCTTCCTACCATTCCTCCTACCAAAGTGGACCACCTCACACTTGCCAACATTAAATTCCATTTGCCATTTCCTGGCCCATTCGCCCAGCCTATCTAGATCCTTCTGCAGACTCTCCACACCCTCCGTACAATTTGCCTTTCCCCCAATCTTGGTGTCATCAGCAAATTTCGACACCCTGCACCCGGTTCCCTCCTCCAGATCATCTATATAAATGGTAAATAGCTGAGGCCCCAGCACCGACCCCTGGGGCACCCCACCAGTCACCAACCGCCAATCCGAATAGCACCCATTGACCCCCACTCTCTGCCTCCTATTTGACAACCAATCCTCTATCCACGCTAACACCCTACCCCCAACTCCATGTCCCCTGACCTTCTGCAATAACCTCTTGTGAGATACCTTGTCAAACGCCTTCTGAAAATCCAGAAAGACCACATCCACCGGCTCTCCTCTATCCACTGCCCTAGACACATCCTCATAGAACTCCAGTAAATTTGTCAGGCACGACTTCCCTTTTAATGAAACCGTGCTGCGTCCGCCCTATCAAGCAATTCTCCTCAAGATGCCTCGCTATTTCCTCCTTAATGATGGATTCTAACATTTTACCTACCACAGACGTTAAACTAACCGGCCTATAATTCCCCGCCTTTTGCCTGGCACCCTTCTTAAACAACGGCGTAACATTAGCCGTTTTCCAATCTTCCGGCACTTCCCTGGAATCCAGCGACGTCTGGAAAATAACCACCAAGGGCATCCACTATCACCTCTGCCATTTCTTTCAGAACCCTCGGATGCATTCCATCCGGTCCTGGGGACTTGTCCACAATCAGCCCCTCCAGTCTGTCGAGCACCACCTCTCTAGTAACAGTAATGTCATTAAGACCCTCCATTCCTACCACCTTTCCATCGCTAACACCCGGCAAATTATTCACGTCCTCCTCCGTGAAGACAGAAACAAAAAGTTATTCAAGACCTTAGCCATATCCCCATCCCCTACCACTAGCTCCCCTTTCTTATCCTCTAAAGGACCAACGTTCACCCTAGCCAGCCTCTTCCTTTTTATATATTTATAAAAACTCTTGCTATCCTTTTTTATATTAAGTGCTAGCCCAGCCTCATAGCTTCTCCTACCCTCCTTTATCAACTTCTTTGTCAATCTTTGTTGACATTTAAACCTTTCCCAATCCTCTTCTCGCCCACTGCTCTTAGCTACTCTAAACTCCTCCGCTTTTAATTTAACACTTTCCTTCACCTCCTTCGTTATCCACGGCTTATTACCTCTCCTCCTACTGTCCTTTTTAACCATCGTATAAAAGTAGGGAGGTCTTGCTGCGGCTGTATAGGGCATTGGTGAGGCCGCAGCTGGAGTACTGTGTGCAGTTTTGGGCGCGTACTTACGCAAGGATATTTTGGGCTTGGAGGGAGTGCAGAGGAGGTTTACTAGGCTGATACCGGAGTTGAGGTGGTTGAGCTATGAGGAGAGGCTGAATAAACTAGGCTTGTACTCGTTAGAGTTTAGAAGAATGAGGGGCGATCTCATTGAGACGTATAAGATGATGAATGGGATGGGTAGGATAGAGGTGGAGAGAGTCTTACCGCTCAGAACGGATAATAGGACTAGGGCGCACAGCCTCAAGATAAAGGGGGGACGGTTTAGAACGGAGTTGAGGAGGAACTTCTTCACTCAAAGGGTGGTGAATCTCTGCCCGTTGAAATGGTGGAGGCTACCTCGCTAAATATTTTTAAGACGCAGGTTGATGGGTTTTTGATAAGCGAGGGGATTAAGGGTTATGGGGAGAGGGCGGGAATGTGGAACTGAGCCACGACAGATCAGCCATGATCTTATTGAATGGCGGGGCAGGCTCACAGGGCTAGATGGCCTACTCCTGCTCCTATTTCGTATGTTCCTAACAGTTCAGGGAACAAAGGCTCAGATCACCAACAAACTTGAAAGTATTATCCATGGACTGTTGGATGGTTTTCTTTTTCTTCTGCTGGTAAATTTCCTTTTAGTTTTGTGAAAGGGAGGTCGTGTCTCACAAACTTAATCAGGTTTTTCGATCAAGTTGATTGATGAGGGTAGGGCAGTGGACGTTGTCTACATGGATTTCAGTAAGGCCTTTGACAAGTTCCCTTGTGGCAGACTGCTGCAGAAGGTGAAGTCACATGGGATCAGAGCTGAGCTGGCAGGGAAGATACAAAATTGGCTCAGTCATTGAAGAAAAGGGTAGTAATGGAAGGGTGCATTTCTGAGTGGAGGGCTGTGACAAGTGGTGTTCCTCAGGGATCAAAGAACAAAGAACAACCCAGCACGGGAAACAGGCCCTTCGGCCCAATGAGCCTGCGCCGCCACATCACCCTACACCTATTCTACCCTGCATGTCTACGAATGGAACCCTACTCAGTCAGATTCAGGGAAGAAATAGTGTCAATTTAATAAAAACCGATTAACCTGAGAGCACATCTTTGGGGTGTGGGAGGAAACCGGAGCGCCCGGAGGAAACCCACGCAACCACAGGGAGAATGCGCAAACTCCCACAGACACAGGCCCAAATCCATGTGTCTGTACAGCCAGCAGTGCTAGTCACTGAGCTGTTGCGGCGCCCTTTGTTGCTGGGACCTTTGTTGTTTGTAATATATATAAATGATTTGGAGGAAAATGTAACTGGATTGATTCGTAAGTTTGCGGACGACACAAAGGTTGGTGGTTTTGCGAATAGTGATGAGGACCATCAGGCAATACAGCACAATATAGATCAGTTGGAGATTTGGTCGGAGAGATGGCAGACAGAGTTTAATCCAGACAAATGTGAGGTAATGCATTTTGGAAGGTCTAATACAGATAGGAAATACGCAGTAAATGGGAGAACCCTTCGGAATATTGATAGGCAAAAGGATCTAGGTGTACAAGTACACAGGTCACTGAAAGTGGCAATACAGGTGGAGAAGGTAATCAAGAAGGCATACGGCATGCTTGCCTTCATCGGTCGGACTATTAAGTTTAAAAATTAGCAAGTCATGTTGATGCTTTATAGAACCTCAGTGAGGCCGCACTTGGAATATAGTGTTCAATTCTGGTCACCACACTACCAGAAGGATGTGGAGGCTTTGGAAAGGGTACAGAAAAGATTTACCAGGATGTTGCTTGGTATGGAGGGCATTAGCTATGAGGAGAGGTTTGAGAAACTTGGTTCGTTCTCACTGGAGCAACAAAGGTTGAGGGGTGACCTGGTAGAAGTCTATGAGATTCTGAGCAGCATGGACAGAGTGGACAGTCAGAAGCTTTTTCCCAGAGTGGAATGGTCAATTACAAGGGGGCGTAGGTTTAAGGTGCAAGGGGCAAGTTTTAAAAGAGATGTATAAGGCAGATTTTTTTACAGTAAGAAGTCTCACACACCAGGCTAAAGTCCAACAAGTTTATTTAATAGTAAACCCACAAGCTTTCGGGGTTTGCCCCTTCATCAGGTGAGTGGAGAACTTCTTACTGTGTTTACCTCAGTCCAACGCTGGCAGCTCCACACGCAGATTTTTTACACGGAGAGTGGTGGGTGCTTAGAACTCGTTGCTGGGGGAGGTAGTGGAAGCAGATACGGTAAAGTGACTTTTAAGGGCTTCTTGACAAGTACATGAATGAGATGGGAATAGAGGGATATGGTCCCTGGAAGCATAGGGGGTTTTAGTTAAGTCGGGCAGTGTGGTCTGTGCAGGCTTGGAGGGCCAAAGGGCCTGTTCCTGTGCTGTAATTTTCTTTGTTCTTCATTCTAGCAGCTAATGCCTTCATTGATCATATTATTCATTTGGCACTGTGTTGTCTGTTCGAGTTACCTCCTTAGATGATTTCCATTTCATCCTCAATGAGTTTGGAAGCTCTTGACAGTTGTTTTGGTGACAAACTTTGCAGGGTCTACCTCTTCAGCTTTGAATCTCCAGCTGCATTAAGTGTTCAAGGGACTGGCTTCTCTTCACCTTCACAAGTACCTTACTCAGAGGCTTTAAAATGGCCTCCTTATCTCACCACCTGCAAGGTTGAAAATGTCCTGACTGGGTTCCAAGATTAATCAGATGATTGCAGAGTCAGGCTCCTGAAGAATCAGCACCCTGCATTTTTTACCCAAACAAGCTCTCAGATAAGGAAAGCAATTTTACCTTTCACAGCAGCAAATGCCTCTCTCCCACGGATTTTAAAATGGCTGTAAAAGGGTCATTTGGACCTGAAATGTAAACTCTGTTTCTCTCCACAGATGCTGTCAGACCTGCTGATTTATTCAGCATTTTCTGTTTTTATTTAAAACAGCCTGGCTGCCTCATCCGATGTAAAACTTCACAGCAGGCACACCTGGGACTGCAAAATGGAAATCAGCTTGCAGAATCAAGAAAAGTGCCTTTTCTGCACAGAACTTAACAGCCTAACTTCACCTTCCTCCTTACAAAATGAACCTCTTGATTTGGATAATCTTCATTGAGAACTTTGCTTCAGAATCTTTTGGAAAATAAAATCACAGTTCCCTGGCACGTAAACAAACACAGTTGCACTTGCTTCGGAATGGCCGCTTTCAGGTCATGGGACCTAATGACACATTGACGCACAACAGTGTGAAATGACACAAAAGATGCAAGCCATGTTAAATTGAAATTAAAGATTCTGAGAAGAATTCTGAGAACCTGAGAAGATTCGCCCTGAAACTGAGCAACTTTAAAATGGAATGATTTGAAGGAACTTACTGTACTTCCAATTTTGGGTCTCTTGCAAATCTTGAAATTGTGTCATGTACTCACCCAGGTCACATTGGTTAATGTATATCACGAAAAGCAATTGTTCTCGTGATGACCCCTGGGAACTCCACAGTATACTTTTCTTCAGACCACAAAATAATCATTCACCACTACAATATGAAAGCTAAATACTGCAGATGCTGGAGATCTGAAATGAAAACAAAGTGCTGGAAAAACCTTCACAGGTTTGCCAGTATCTGTGGTTTCGAGTCCATTATGACTCTTCTTTGAAATGCAACCTTTTGGAAATCTATACACACCTAGTTACCTTCAACACTTATCAGAAACTCAAATCAGATCAACAAGATTTGCCCTTAACAGATCTGTTCTGGCTTTCCTTCATTAATCCATACTTGTCCATGTGACTGCTAATTTGATCCCAGATCATTATTATTATTATTAAATGCTTTCCTAGCACCAAGGTTAAATTGACTGGCCAGTAGCTGTGGAGTTTATCCTCAGAGTCTTTTGTTGAGCAATGGTGCAACATATATAATTCTCCAAACCTCTGGCAGTGTATCTGAGGAGGATTGGAAGATTATAGCCTGTACCTCTGCGATTTCTGCTGTTGCTTCCATAAGAACATAAGAAATAGGAGCAGGAGTAGGCCATCTGGCCCTTCGAGCCTGCCCCGCCATTCAATAAGATCATGGCTGATCTGTCATGACTCAGCTCCACCTTCCTGCCCTCTCCCCATAACCCTTAATCCCTTCTCTTATCAAAAACCCATCAACCCGTTTCTTAAAAATATCCCTCAGCATCTTCAAGTGCATATCGTCTAGTCTAGGTGATTTCTCAACCTAACTATAGCCAGCCTTTCTAATAGCTTTATACTGTTGGTCTGTACTTCGCCATGGGAGATATTTAAATTGTTGCCCATTCGCAATCCTGCTTTTCCCAAAACTTTGTGTTGCTCTGATTGAGTTTTTTCTTGTGTTAACAATGGACTGTTAAGATTCAGGCTTGCAAACCAGCAGATAGCCACTGTTTGTCTCCCAGCATGTGTACATTGTCTGTGTACCTGCATCCTGTTTGGTTGAACTTCCTCTGACTTGGGGAACCATTTCTCCATCTTTTTATTACCAATTTTCTGGATATTCTCTTTAACTTTCCCCTTTTACTTCAAATGCAAACTATGACAGTCTTGTTCTCTCATTTTACCCCATTCCTATACTTAACTTGCATTACTCCAACATTTACTTGAATTCACAATCTATCACACTTCGCAGCTCGTTCAGTCGGGAATCAGTTAGAAGATAGAAGACAGAGAGCAAGGATAATGGGTATTGCTGAGAAAAATAGCTGTGAAAGTTTTTTATTGTGCACTTATTTGGAGACAACCATAAGAATATCAGATTTCAAAGAGAACAACGATTTATACTACATGAGCAAAGGCTGCTGATCGGCTGGCAACTGGACTCTGATTGGTAGAGTTGTTAACATGGATAATGCATCGGGGAACATTTAACCCCCAAGCTTTTATAAAGAACAAAGAAAATTACAGCTCAAGAACAGGCCCTTCAGTCCTCCAAGCCTGCACCAACCATGCTGCTTGACTTAACTAAAACCTACTACCTTTCTGGGGACCATATCCCTCTATTCCCATCCTATTCATGTATTTGTCAAGACGGCCCTTAAAAGTCACTACAGTATCTGCTTCCATTATCTCTCTGGCAACAAGCTCCAGGCACCCACTACTCTCTGTGTAAAAAAATCTACCTCGTACATCTCCTTTAAACCTTGCCCCTCACACCTTAAACCTGTGTTCCCTAGTAATTGACTCTTCCACCCTGGGAAAAAGCTTCTGACTCTGCTCTGTCCATGCCTCTCGTAATCTTGTAGACTTCTATCATGTCACCCCTCAACCTCCGTCGTTCCAGTGAGAACAAACCAAGTTTCTCCAACCTCTCTTCATAGCTAATACCCTCCATACCAGGCAACGTCCTGGTAAATCTTTTCTGTACCCTCTCCAAAAGCCTCCTCGTCGTTCTGGTAGTGTGGCGACCAGAATTGAACACTATATTCCAAGTGCGACCTAACTA
Organism: Prionace glauca; assembly: GCA_037974335.1. Classification (NCBI taxonomy): domain Eukaryota; kingdom Metazoa; phylum Chordata; class Chondrichthyes; order Carcharhiniformes; family Carcharhinidae; genus Prionace; species Prionace glauca. Next base: position 49,807,357 of record CM075744.1, on the reverse strand, counting down.
AGGTTCTATAAAGCTGCAACACGACTTGCTAATTTTTAAACTCGATGCCCTGGCCAATGAAAGCAAAATGCCATATGCCGTCTTGACTACCTTCTCCACCTGCATTGCCATTTTCAGTGACCTGTGTACTTGTACACCCAGATCCCATCAATACTCTGAAAGGTTCTGCCATTTACTGCATATTTCCTATCTGTATTAGACCTTCCAAAATGCATTGCCTTACATTTGTCTGGATTAAACTCCATCTGCAATCTCTCTGTCCAAGTCTCCAACTGATCTGTCTCCTGCTGTATCCTCTGATCCTTCGCTATCCGCAAATCCACCAACGTTTGTGTCGTCCGCAAACTTACTAATCATACCAGTTACATTTTCCTCCCAATCATTTATGTATATTACAAATAACAAAGATCCCAGTACGCATCCCTGAGAAAGGCCACTTGTCACAGCCCTCCATTCAGAAACAAACCCTTCCACTGCTATCCTCTGTCTTGTTTAAATTCAATAAAAGCAACTCAACTTTGGTTTTATCATGACCATGATCAATAAAAAGTCTCACAACACAAGGTTAAAATCCAACAGGTTTATTTGGTAGCAAAAGCCACTAGCTTTTGGAGCGCTAATCCTTTGTCAGGTAAGTGGGAGTTCTGTTCACAAACAGGGCATATAAGGACACAAACTCAATTCATAAAATAATGGTTGGAATGCGAGTCTTTACAGGTGATCAAGTCTTAAAGGTACAATGTGAGTGAAGAGAGCGTTAAGCACAGATTAAAGAGATGTGTATTGTCTCCAGCTAGGACAGTTAGTGAGATTTTGCAAGCCCAGGCAAGTCGTGAGGGTTATGGATAGTGTGATGTGAACCCAAGCTCCCTGTTAAGGCCATCCTCATGTGTGTGGAACGTGGCTATCAGTCTCTGCTCTGCGTTGTGTGTCGTGAAGGCCGCTTTGGAGAATGCTTGCCCGAAGATCAGAGACCGAATATCTGTGACTGCTGAAGTGTTCCCCAACAGGAGGAGAACACTCTTGCTTGGTGATTGTCAAACGGTGATCATTCATCTGTTGTTATAGCATCTGCATGGTCTTCCCAATGTACCATGCCTCAGGATATCCTTTCCTGCAGTGTATCAGGTAGACAACATTGGCAGAGTTGCAAGAGTATATACCATGTACCTGGTGGATAGTGGCCTCATATGAGATGACGGCATCCGTGTTGATCCGGCATATCTTGCGGAGGTTGCTGTGGCAGAGTTGTGTAATGGCATGGTCACTGTTCTCCTGAAGGCTGTGGTAGTTTGCTGCGGTTATTTGGAGGCAAGAAGTGGGGGTGGCCTTGGTGAGATGTTCGTCTTAATCAATGACATGTTGAAGGCTCCAGAGAAGATGTCGTAGCTTCTCCATTCTAGAGAAGTACTGGAGGACGAAGAGTACTCTGTCCGCGGTCAGTGCTGAGTTTCTGTAAGAAGTCCGTAGTGTCCTGATAAAAGCTGGGGATTATAGAACATAGAACATTACATCACAAACAGGCCCTTCGGCCCTCGAGTTGCGCCGATCGCATCAACCCCACCAATCTATAGACCTATCTATAACCCCCAATCCCATTAAACCCCATATACTCATCCAGAAGTCTTTTAAAAGACCCCAGCGAGTTCGCCTCCACCACCGACGACGGCAGCCGATTCCAATCACTCACTACCCTCTGAGTGAAAAACTTACCCCTAACATCACCTCTGTACTTCCCTCCCCGCACCTTAAATCTGTGTCCTCTCGTAGCGACCATTTCAACCCGGGGAAATAGCCTCTGAGAGTCCACCCTATCTATTCCTCTCAACATTTTATAAACTTCTATCAGGTCGCCTCTCAACCTTCGCCTCTCCAGGGAAAAGAGTCCCAGCTCCCTCAACCTATCTTCATAAGGCATGCCTCCCAGTCCAGGCAACATCCTTGTAAATCTCCTCTGCACCCTTTCAATAGCTTCTACGTCTTTCCTATAGTGAGGCGACCAGAACTGCGCACAGTACTCCAAATGAGGCCTGACGAGGGTCCTGTGAAGTTGCAGCATTACCTCCCGACTCCTAAACTCAATCCCTCGATTAATGAAGGCCAGTACACCATACGCCTTCTTGACCACCTCCTCCACCTGCGAGGCCGATTTAAGAGTCCTGTGAACCCGGACCCCGAGATCCTTCTGCTCTTCAACGCTACTAAGACCCCTGCCCTTAATAGTGTACTCGTTCATCCCGTTGGTTCTGCCGAAATGGACTACTACACATTTATCCGCGTTGAAGTCCATCTGCCACTTCTCCGCCCATTCCTGCATCCTATCTATGTCCTGCTGCAACATTTGACATCCTTCCAGACCATCCACAACACCGCCGACCTTCGTGTCATCAGCGAATTTGCTAACCCATCCCTCCACTTCCTCATCCAGGTCATTTATGAAAATGACAAACAACAAGGGTCCCAGAACAGATCCCTGGGGCACCCCACTGGTGACTGACCTCCATTCCGATAAAGACCCATCCACAACCACTCTCTGCCTTCTGCAGGCAAGCCAGTTCTGGATCCACAAGGCCAGAGGTCCTTGGATCCCATGCCCTCTCACCTTCTCAAGAAGTCTTGCATGGGGGACCTTATCAAAAGCCTTGCTGAAGTCCATGTACACTACGTCCACGGCACTTCCTTCGTCAATGTGTTCAGTCACATTATCGAAGAACTCAACTAGGCTCGTAAGGCACGACCTGCCCTTGACAAATCCATGCTGACTATTCCTGATCATGTCAAACCTCTCCAAATGGTCGTAAATCTTGTCCCTCAGAAGCCTCTCCATCAGCTTACCAACCACTGAGGTCAGACTCACCGGGTGGTAATTTCCCGGGCTATCTCTGTTCCCTTTCTTGAAAATAGGGACTACATCCGCAATCCTCCAATCTTCCGGAACCTCTCCCGTCTCCATTGACGACGCAAAGATCATCGCCAAGGGCTCTGCAATCACTTCCCTGGCCTCCCACAGTATCCTGGGGTACATCCCATCTGGTCCCGGCGACTTATCTACCTTGATAGAATTCAAAAGTTCTAACACATCCTCCTCCTTAATGTCCACGTACTCAATCTTTTCCACCTGCTGCAAGTCCATAGCAAGATCTCCCAAATCAGCTTCCACTGTGAATACTGATGCAAAGTACTCATTAAGCACCTCCGCCATTTCTTCTGGTTCTACACAGACCTTTCCCCCTTCATCTTTTATAGGTCCTATCCTTTCCCTTCTCACCCTTTTACCTTTCACATACTTATAGAAGGCCTTGGGATTTTCTTTAATCTTACCCGCCAAGGTCTTCTCATGACCCCTTCTGGCTCTCCTAATTTCCCTTTTAACCTCCTTTCTACAGTCCTTATATTCTTCAAGATCCTTAACCTCTCCTAGTTCCCTGAACCTTGTCAATTCCTTGTCAATGCTCTCATCCCCCGTCCTGTTGGACTTTAACCTGATGATGTGGGACTTCTTACTGTGTTTACCCCAGTCCAACGCTGGCATCTTCACATCATGAGCAGTAAACCAAGGAACAGACCTGCGCTATGCTTTTGTTTCATTGCAATACCTGGACATTTTGTTTTGTTTTTGCAAGGGAAAGCCCTGTGTATGCATACATGTAGCTTCTAGCTTGCATGAAATCATATTGAATGTTGGAAACTATGGCCAGAATTTACAGCTTCTCCATTGGTCTTGGGTGGGATCTTGCAAACCTCGGGGGAGGGGGGATGCGTGTGGTGGTGGAGGGGGGGTGCGTGTGGTGTTGGTGAGGGGGGGTGCGTGTGGTGTTGGTGAGGGGGGGTGGTGTGGGGAGGTGTGCGGTGCGGGAGAAGCAGTAAAATTCTGGTATATGTTCTGATTAGTTATGGTCAGTAATTTGTCTGTGGTGAACAGCCAAATGGGCATGCTGTTTGATACAATCCGCCAGTCATTAGAATGTACAGTCTATGCTTGTTACAGCAATGTTCTTTAGTGTGATAGGCAGGGCATCTTTTCGTCTTGCCACAGCATTCTGTTGATGGGGAACATTACTGTTGTGACCTGTGAGGCCACGCCTGGAGTATTGTATGTGGTTTGGGTGTCCTTGCTGTAGAGGGAGTATAGTGAAGGTTTACCAGGCTTATTCCTGGGACAGTAGGTCTGTCATATGAGTCGGTTAGGATTATATTCACTGGAGTTTAGAAGAGTGAGAGGGGATCTCATAGAAACTTATAAAATTCTAACAGGATTAGAATTCAGAAAGTACGTTCCCAATGGTGTGGGAATCCAGAACTCGGGGTCATAATTTGAGGATACGGGGTAAACCTTTAGAACTGAGGTGAAGAGAAATTCCTTCACCCACAGGGTGGTGAATCGTGGAATTCACTACCGTAGAAAGTAATTTGTGGCCAACGTCTGATGTAGGTCTTGGAACTAAAGGTATCAAGGGATATGGATGAAGGGGGATCAGGATATTGAATTTGATGATCAGCCATGATCAAAATGAATGGCAGAGCAGATTTGAAGGACTAAAAGGCCTACTCTTGCTTCTAAGTTTTATGGCTGTATAGTAGCAGCGTGAAATGGCTACTTTTACCTGTTGGTCAAATATTTGAAATGCCTTATCTTTCCAGGATAAAGCGAGGTACTAAAGTTTTATACTACAAAACAACTATTGATGTGTGTGTGTATGTGTACCAAATAGCAGAATGTGGGATCTGCACTGCGGACTTAGTTATTATCAAGGGTTACAGAACCGAGATGGCCAGGTGGACTGAAGATACAGATCAGCCACAATCTAATAAAATGGTGAAACAGGCTTGGAGCCCGAAGGCCTCTTCCTCTCTTTGTGTTCCCCTCGTTATCAAATGACCTGGCTCCAGTTTATAGGTAATGCTGCAGCAAGGACTTACATGACAGGTCTTTCACACTGTTCGCCAACCCATCCAGGCCCACCTTTTCCCACCTGCTCCTGGTTCACTTTTTGGATTGCTACATCATGTTGTTTATATCCCGATTACTTCCCATATATCCTTACTTCAAAAGTTCTACGTAAGTTCACATTATTTTCATTTCCCCTACAAACATCTGTAACTTACTTTCCTTCCTAAATCCCCACCCCAATTCACCTGGTTTTTCTTTTAAATTCAGGTAGCTTGTTACCCTGGGTACTATTTAGAATTATAAGGCCATAAGACATAGGAGCAGAATTAGGCCACTTGGCCCATCAAGCCTGCTCCGCCATTTAATCATGGCTGATATTTTTCTCATCCCCGTTCTCCTGCTTTTTCCCCATAAGCCCTGATCCCCTTTATTAATCAAAAACCCATCTATTTCTGTCTTAAAGACATTCAATGTTCTAGCCTCCACAGCCTTCTGCACAAAGAACTCCACAGATTCACCACTCTAACTGAAGAAATTGCTCCTCATCTCTGTTTTAAAGGATCATCCCTTTGGCTGAGGTTGTGCCCTCTGGTTCTAGTTTTTCCTACTAGTGGAAGCATCCTCTCCACATCCACTCTGTCCAGACCTTGAGTATCCTGTAAGTTTCAATAAGATGCCCCCTCATAATTCTAAACTCCAATGAGTACAGACGCAGAGTCCTAACTGTTCCTCATACGACAAACGGATGTTTGGATTAAAAAAAAGTTATTAGAAATATAGTCATGCTATATTTCATGGGATCATACTGATGTGATTTTTCTGCTCCACGTGGCAAGTGCTAAGACCAGCACAATGAAATAATTCCTGAAGCTGTCAGAAATCTTCTGGCTGCTGGAAAACACAGACTAGGACATGTGTAACTTGGTATATTTTCTTACATAGAAAGGCCGATGGAGAATCCAGACAGTTTTGATCAGCTAACAAACAACCTGAAACCAGTTGAACTTTTAAATGGGTGAGTACTCATTGAGCTGCCATACTAGCTTGTGGTGCTTAATACCCTTTTATAATTGACACCTTTGATGATAATATCGTCTGTGCCATTTTTCTTATGTAGGGGTCTTTTCTGGTTGGTGTAAGTTTTGGGGGCTGTATTTATAATTTGCTTTATGAACCATTTTTGGAGATTTTCCAGGTCTGCATAATGCAATGAATATGGGAGAGCTGAGTTGTTCACAGTACTGTACTGTGACCCATATTTACTCCATCCAGACAGTCCAGTATGCTGAACCAGAGATGCCAGAGAATCATCCACTCTCTCTGCATTCACATCTAATGACTGACTGACTAGCTATGCATTTAATTGCTGATGTATATAGTTAGTGTTTACTGGATCAGTGCTAATTCCGCATGCTGTTTGCTGTTTCTATGCTATGAATCCTGTGTATAATGGCAGTATTGCTGTGCAGCATGTGAGCAGTACAGCCTTCTAAAAGGCTGAAAGCTTCATCAGTGGGCTGGGATTGCAGCAAGTGGATTAACTATCAGATAGCTGTCGTCATTAGCTCATGCATCATTTTTGTGCCACTCTTTAAAGCTTGTCTTCTACTGGAGGATCTGGGATCAACAGCCAAACAAGAGAACATTGCAGTTCAAAGAGACAGAGACGAAGAGCTCAAAATTTCACCGACAATGATTTGCAAACTCTTCTGAATGAGATGCAACCAAGAAGAGACAGATTGCTAGGTGTACATGGCAGGAAACCTCAGAAACCTATTTCACGTGCCATGTGGAGGGAGGTGGCAATGGCGCTGAATGCCACCTCTCTCACCTCCAGGACTGCAGACCAGTGCCGAAAAAAGTTTAATGACCTGACGAGGGCAGGCAAGGTAACTGGACAAAAACAGAAAGTGCTGCAAATACCTGAGTATTTGCCACCTCAGGTGGCAGCTGTACAGGGAGAAAAAGTTAACTTTTCAAGTCAAAGCTTTTCATCAGAACTGGGAAAAGTTAAAAATGCTGAGAAGTGAAAAGAGAGAGGCTGGGGAAAAAGAACAAAATTGTTGAACTCAAATTTCAGTGTCCAATTCAAACCACAACCTTTGCCTTCTGTTTGTTCTCTTTCTCTTTACAGCATTTGGTTTTGTTTTCAATTTTCTCTTGTTTTTGTTTTTGGTTAGTAGCTGTTCATCATTCTGCCATTCACACCTCCTCGAAATACATCTTTTGCTTCCATTACCACTCTCTTCAGATTTGCTCCAACAAGTCATTTAACCTTTTCTGTTTTCTATGCTTTCACAGACCCTCTGTTAAAACCTGATATTAACTTTTCTCTAGTATTGTTGAAAAGTCGTCAAACTGAAACATTATCATGTTTCTGTCCCTGGTGAACTGAGTATTTAAACACTTTTTATTTTTGTTGATTTATTTCAGATTTCCAGAATTCACAGTATTTTGCTTTTACAATATACTAGACATTTTTCACCATCATGTTGTTCACCCTCTCTAACTTAATAACTACATAGCTGCTCTTGCACATTACACTGTGGTAAAGGGGAGAAGGGAACACTGACTTGGGATCTCACAGTAAGTGTTGCCCAGTTTCTGACTGTAGTTTGAACAAAGAACAACCCAGCACGGGAAACAGGCCCTTCGGCCCAACAAGCCCACGCCGCCGCATCACCCTACACCTATTCTACCCTGCGTGTCAACGAATAGAACCCCCGACTTAGCCAGATTCAGGGGAGAATATTGTCAATTTGGTAAAACCAATCACCCCATCTTTGGGGTGTGGGAGGAAACCGGAGCGCCCGGAGGAAACCCACGCATCCACAGGGAGAATGCACAAACTCCCACAGACACAGTTTGTTACATGCAAAATCTTAAACACCCCCTGAACTTTAACGACCAGACCTAGAACTCTGGCTATTTGATGCCATCTGTGAGAATGTTTCGAATGCTGACTGAAACCTTGTAATCTATTCTTTTTACAGGAGAAACTTATGCACAATGCCCGTGAAAGGCAGGAGTGTAGAGGAAGCATTCCCAACGTTAAAGAGCTCACTCCATATGAGGAGCAGGCTGTGGAGCTGCTGGGTAGGCAATGTGGTCTTGCCGTGGTGGCAGATGGGGAAATCGGTGTAACAGTACAGACTGCAGGTTAGTGCCCATACATCTGGACAGAGTATCCCAGTGCACCAACCACTTCCCAGAAGCTGACTCCTCAGTTCCTTGAGCATTATACTCACAGATTCTTGTTCTCTTTTCCTACAGAACCATCACAGCAATGGGAGCCTGAGGATGATGATGACGACGATGATGATGAGGAGGAAGAGGAGAAGCTATGCTTCCTCATTGATTATGATGATGAGGAAGAGGATGATGAGAACAAGCCAGATCGTGAGTCCTTGCAGCTTGATCCAGCTCCATGTTCTTCTGTCCCAATCCCCTCAGTCTCACCACCTGCCTCTCTGGCTTTCTCACTCCCACGCTCAGGTTCAGATATGGTCACCCGAGCACAGTTAGATGGTGTTAGCGAGGAAGTGGCACTAGGTGATTCCCAAGGCATGAGAGAACCAGAGGAGTGGGGAATGGCTGATGATATACCACTTCCCCAGAGGAGGCTGAGGAGAAGGATGCCTCTGACCTCAGAGCCCTGGGAGTCTGATTTCATGGGCACTCGCCCAAAGAGAAGGATGTTCAGTGAGCATCATACATATGTGCAGGCTCTGCGGTCAGTCTTTGAAGACGTGCAACATCTGACGGCTGTGACTTTGGAGTCCACAGCTCTTATTTGCAACAGCATCAAGGAAGCTTTCACTTCATTGCAGACGTCAATGGAGCACGTGGCAGCTTCATTGGAATCTGCAGCTCACCCCCACCTTAGGAATGCCCAGGAGCCAGTCCATGCCCCCACCCCCACAGAAGTGCAAAATGCTGCCTTGGCAGTGATAGGGGAAAGAATAGACAATACCCTACGTGTTGGTTTTCAGAGTCTGGGAGCTGGGATACAAACTGCTGTGTCTCAAGGTTTTCAGGATTTGATAGCTGTAATTAGACCAACCATCCCTCTGGTCAATGGGAATGGAAATCAAGGGCCTAGTGCAATGGCGACGCCTGAAAGTAACCTGCCCGGAGCAGCTGGTTCTCAGGACAGCCACACATGGCAGGCCTCTGACCTATCATCTCACAGTAGCAGGACAGCTGACTTTAGGAGGCGATACCAAACTGTCCACTCAGAAACTCAAGAGATGCAACCAGTGGCAACTCCCTGCCCAGAACAGGCTGCCCTTGGAGGAGGGCCACCTCAGTCCCATCAGCCTTTTGTAGCACAGGAGCAGCCAGTCACTTCTTGTGATACTCATGTTGCACCGAGGAGAAACAGAATAGGAGACAGAAAAGCCCGTTTATGCACTCCAGGAAAACACTGTGTGAAAAGAAAGTAGGCTGAAGTGTTTACTTTGGTTGATTGTGAGAAAGGAGAAACTTACTTTGTGCTCAGATATTTGGTCAAATAATTAAGATTTGAATGGTCATGTAGAGCCAGCAAAGTATGTTGTGATGATCTAGGATCGAGAGCAGAGTGAAGGATTTGTCATTTGTCTGAAGGAAAGGAGAACAAATTTTTAGAGTTGTGGCAAAGATGCTGGTCTAAGACGAGAAGACTTCAGTGCTCATGCTGTCACTGACAAGTCCTTGCAGCAAACTTCAGCCTGATGCTGTCTTCATATTGCTCTGCCTCCAGAACAGCTAGGCATAGCTCCCCAGACATGTACCTATCTATGTCCAGGCCTCTTTTTTTTAGATTGCTATGTTGTGCAGGTCACAGCAAGTATCAACTATATGGAGCGCATGATCTAGAGTGAACTGAAGAGCCCTGCTGCTTAAGACCTGGATGGTCCTCTCAGTGACCGTTCTGGTAAAATTATTGATCCTCACCTGTTCTCACACTTCTTAATGAGGTCATTAACCATGGGAGCAAGGGCTGGATTTTGTTCCTCAAAGTTATCATTGACCTTATTAATGAGCAATAGTTCTTCAAAATGTATGCACTATGGCAACTTCATGCACATCTCCCATGGAGAATATTTTGCATACTGTTACACATAACCCTGGCATTCATGTTTCTGCTCATGAAACTGAGTGCTAAGGGGTGGCGGTGACAGGGACAGTTGCTGTTGACCATGGGAGCTTGTAAAGCCACATTGATGTCAAACTGGCAATGTTACATTGATCCGCTGTGTTTGCCTGAAATCACTGAGACAACTTAAAGTGTGGTCATCACTTTCAAAGCTACAGGCAGAGCTGTGTGGACTAGTGACCTTGGCTGCAGAACTGCCTTCTTCTGCCTGCTTGTTGAAAGGCACTCTCCTCTTACAGTGCTCCTCATTAAAGTCAGCATAAAGTAGGCTGTAAATTATTGAAGGGGTGGGTAATATATTGCTAAGAAGCTGCCTCAGTCTTCTTTCCTTCATCCCCTCCTACTACTATTCTACCATGATAATGGAAAACAGAGGTATTCTCAAACCTAGTTCTTGGTATCATACAGGGGGGCAAAAATATCCTTGAATCTCAGATCTCAAGGACCTGGAATAAACCCACGCAGACACGAGGAGAATGTGCAAATTCCACACAGACAGTGACCTGAACCAGGAATCGAACCCAGGACCCTGAAGCTGTGAAGCAGCAGTGCTAACCACCGTGCTACCATGCCGCCCATTAAATCATTGATATAGATTGTGAACAGCTGGAGCCCCAGCAGTGATCCTTGTGGCAGGTACTCCACTATTCGCAGCCTGCCATCCTGACAACAACCATTTATTTCTCCTCTCTATTTACTGTCAGCTAACAATTCTGAATCCATGCCAGTACATTACTCCTAATCCCAAGTGCTCTTATTTTGTTTACTAACCTATGTAGGACTTTATCAAAAGCCTTCTGAAAATCCAAATCTACCACTCCCAATGATTCCCCTTTATCTATGCTGCAAGTAACATCCTCAGAAAAAGCTCCAACAGGTTTGTCAACCATGATTTTACTTTCATAAATCCATGTTTACTGCCCAGTCATATTCTTATTTTCAAAGTGTCCAGTTATCATCTCCTTGATAATAAATTCTCACATTTTCCTTATGCTGACATCAAACTATCAGGTCTATAGTTTTCTGTTTTCTTTCTCTCCTTTTTAAATAGTGGGAATACGTTTGCTACTTTCAAGTCTTCAGGAACCTGTCCAGAATCAATAGAATATGGAAAGATAATTACCAATGCATTCACTACCACTACAGCCAACTCATCTGGTCTAGGGAAATTAACAACTTTCAATCCCAAAGGTTTTTTGGCTATTCATCTTCTTTCAGGGCCGAAGAGGATATTGACAACCACGGACTTCCATTGGATTGGTCCATGATTTTCTTTTGCAAATTACTGCCATGGTTTGCCATTGTCTTTGGCAGCAGGCTGACCAGGGAACATAAGAACATAAGAAATAGGAGCAGGAGTAGGCCATCTGGCCCTTCGAGCCTGCCCCGCCATTCAATAAGATCATGGCTGATCTGTCGCTGCTCAGTTCCACTTTCTCACCCTCTCCCCATAACCCTTAATCAAAAACCTATCAACCCGTGTCTTAAAAATATTTAGCGAGGCAGCCTCCACCACTTCAACGGGCAGAGAATTCCAGAGATTCACCACCCTTTGAGTGAAGAAGTTCCTCCTCAACTCCGTTCTAAACCGCCCCCCCTTTATCTTGAGGCTGTGCCCCCTAGTCCTACGGTCTTTTTTGAGCAGGAAGAGTCTCTCCACCTCTATCCTATCCATCCCATTCATCATCATATACGTCTCAATGAGATCTCCCCTCATTCTTCTAAACTCTAATGAGTACAAGCCCAGTTTATTCAGCCTCTCCTCATAGCTCAACCCCCTCAACTCCGGTATCAGCCTAGTAAACTCCTCTGCACTCCCTCCAAGGCCAAAATATCTTTGCGCAGATGCGGCACCCAAAATTGCACACAGTACTCCAGCTGCGGCCTCACCAATGCCCTATACAGCTGCAGCAAGACCTTCCTACTTTTATATTCAATCCCCCTCGCTATGAAGGCCAGCATCCCATTCGCCTTCCTGACCACCTGCTGCACCTGCAAGCTGGGTTTTTGCGACTCATGCACAAGGACCCCGAGGTCCCTCTGCACCGTCGCCTGCTGCAGTTTTTCGGCCCGTAAGTACCTACCATTCTTCCTACCAAAGTGGACCACCTCATACTTGCCAACATGCTCTTATCACCAGCCGTCAATTGTATTGGAAGAATTTTCAGACTGACAGTTAATCTGTTTGACCATACGATGCACACACCTTCACTGACTTGTGCATGTGTGACTTGAACCCACAGCTTTAGCTGAAGAATAGGGGCACTACCATAGAACATAGAACATTACAGCGCAGAACAGGCCCTTCGGCCCACGATGTTGCGCCGACCAGTTTTTTTTTAAAAAAAACACTGACCCACTAATCTAAACCAATCCCTTTTCGTCCATAAACCTATCCACAGATCTCTTAAACGTCCCCAAACTAGGCGCATTTACAACTGCAGCAGGCAGGGCATTCCAGTCCCTCACCACCCTCTGGGTAAAGAACCAACCCCTGACATCCGTCCTATAACTACCCCCCCCTTAATTTAAAGCCATGCCCCCTCGTGCTAGCTTTCTCCATCCGAGGAAAAAGGCTATCACTATCCACCCTATCTAAACCTCTAATCATAGAACATAGAACATTACAGCACAAACAGGCCCTTCGGCCCTCGAGTTGCGCCGATCACATCAACCCCACCAATCTATAGACCTATCTATAACCCCCAATCCCATTAAACCCCATATACTCATCCAGAAGTCTTTTAAAAGACCCCAGCGAGTTCGCCTCCACCACCGATGACGGCAGCCGATTCCATTCACTCACCACCCTCTGAGTGAAAAACTTACCCCTAACATCACCTCTGTACTTCCCTCCCCGCACCTTAAATCTGTGTCCTCTCGTAGCGACCATTTCAACCCGGGGAAATGGCCTCTGAGAGTCCACCCTATCTATTCTTCTCAACATTTTATAAACTTCTATCAGGTCGCCACTCAACCTTCGCCTCTCTAGGGAAAAGAGTCCCAGCTCCCTCAACCTATCTTCATAAGGCATGCCTCTCAGTCCAGGCAACATCCTTGTAAATCTCCTCTGCACCCTTTCAATAGCTTCTACGTCTTTCCTATAGTGAGGCGACCAGAACTGCGCACAGTACTCCAAATGAGGTCTGACAAGGGTCCTGTAAAGTTGCAGCATTACCTCCCGACTCCTAAACTCAATCCCTCGATTAATGAAGGCCAGTACACCATACGCCTTCTTGACCACCTCCTCCACCTGCGAGGCCGATTTAAGAGTCCTGTGGACCTGGACCCCGAGATCCTTCTGCTCTTCAACGCTACTAAGACTCATGCCCTTGATAGTGTACTCGTTCATCCCGTTGGTTCTGCCGAAATGGATGACTACACATTTATCCGCATTGAAGTCCATCTACCACTTCTCCCCCCGTTCCTGCATCCTATCTATGTCCTGCTGCAACTTTTGACATCCTTCCAGACCATCCACAACACCACTGACCTTCGTGTCATCAGCGAACTTGCTAACCCATCCTTCCACTTCCTCATCCAGGTCATTTATGAAAATGACAAACAGCAAGGGTCCCAGAACAGATCCCTGGGGCACCCCACTGGTGACTGACCTCCATTCCGAAAAAGACCCATCCACAACCACTCTCTGCCTTCTGCGGGCAAGCCAGTTCTGGATCCACAAGGCCAAAGGCCCTTGGATCCCATGCCCTCTCACCTTCTCAAGAAGTCTTGCATGGGGGACCTTATCAAAAGCCTTGCTGAAGTCCATGTACACTACGTCCACGGCACTTCCTTCGTCAATGTGTTCAGTCACATTATCGAAGAACTCAACTAGGCTCGTAAGGCACGACCTGCCCTTGACAAATCCATGCTGATTTTATATGTTTCAATAAGATCCCCTCTTAGCCTTCTTCTTTCCAGTGAAAACCATGCCAAATCCCTCAGTCTCTCCTCATAGGACCTCCCCTCCATACCAGGCAACATCCTGGTAAACCTCCTCTGCACCCTCTCCAAAGCCTCCACGTCCTTCCTGTAATGTGGGGACCAGAACTGCACACAGTACTCCAAGTGCGGCCGCACCAGAGTTGTGTACAGTTGCAACATGACGCTGCGACTCCTAAATTCAGTCCCCCTACCAATAAACACCAAGACACCGTATGCCTTCTTAACAACCTTATCTACTTGATTCCCAACTTTCAGGGATCTATGTACACATACACCTAGATCCCTCTGCTCTTCCACACTATTCAAAGTCTTCCTGTTAGCCCTATACTCAACACATCTGTTACTCCTACCAAAATGAATTACCTCACACTTCTCCGCATTAAACTCCATCCGCCACCTCGCGGCCCAGCTCTGCAACCTGTCTAAGTCACCCTGCAAACTATGACACCCTTCCTCACAATCTATCACACCTCTGACTTTGGTGTCATCAGCAAATTTACTAATCCACCCAACTATACCCTCATCCAGATCATTAATAAAAATTACAAACAGCAGTGGCCCCAAAACAGATCCCTGAGGCACACCACTCGTAACCGAACTCCATGACGAATATTTACCATCAACCACCACCCTCTGTCTCCTATCTGCTAGCCAATTCCTGATCCAAGTACCTAGATTACCATTGCACAACAAAACCCCTTGTTTTTGAGCACTGCATTTTTATTAATAATATAACTTTTTTTTTCAATTTTCTGGGTTTCCTAATATTGCAGGGTGCTTTTTTGTACCTTCCTCCTTGAAGTCGTGCGCAAAAAAAATGTTTAGTTTCTCTGCCATTCTATATTCTCCATTGCAAATTCTTCTATAACTTCTGTATTGGACCCACATTTGAATTTGCTCATTTTTCCAGGGTCAGTGAGATACTCCCCATCCCCTGCCCCAGGGTCAGTGCAATACTTTCCCCATCCCCTGTCCCAGGGTCAGTGAGATACTTCCCCACCCCCTGCCCCAGGGTCAGTGAGATACTTCCCCACCCCCTGCCCCAGGGTCAGTGAGATATTGAATTCTTAACCCAGGCTCAATGTGATGCTCCCCATTTACTATATTCAATGCTCACTGACCATTCAGTGCTCTGGTGTGCAGGCATCACTACTGCATGTCTCTAGGATGTTCGGGTGCAGCTGTTTGCTAGTGCCACCATTGCTGTGCTGCAATACTTTCTTCCCCAGACACTAAGGCAGCTCCTGGAAATTAAGTACGTAGCAGACTGCATCATTGTCAATCTTTCATTAACTATGAAATGATTAAGTTTTGATTTGTGTGAAGAAAGACATTATTCCTTCTTGTTCCATTTATCTGTTGGTCTTAACAGGTGAATTCACCTGACGAAGGGACTAACCCGAAAGCTTGTGAGAATATTATCAAATAAATAGGTTGGACTAAAACCTGGTGTTGTCAGACTTTTTACTGTGTTTACACCAGTCCAACGCCGGCATACCCACATCATTAACATTTCTGCTGAGCATCCAGGATGAAGTTGACAATTTTATACTTTACTAAACTGCTAGGCAGTGCTGTTCAGTGACACTGGTCACACAATCCCTTTGTGAATGGGACTAAACTAAGCTGAATGTGGACTGATCTTTAAATCACTGTTTTAAGTGGAGAGGCTGAAAGGAAAGACTGAGCAGCTAATTGAAAAGCTGTTTGAAGTGACAACGAACTGTAACCCAGTTATAGCGATTATTTGGATTATGGAACAATTTGATCATTATGATCAGATTCCATTATGCCAAGATTTTGGATACTTTATTCTCTGAAATGGTTTAAATATTATGTAAATCAAGTATTGTAATGTTACTTGCTGTGGATGTCTGTAATTTCCTACTTGTAAATAAATTGGAATATTACTTTTAGTCTCTGGTCCAATTGTATGATATTTACTGCTTCCTGAACAGGTGGTCTCGTAGTTACATGATTGTGTGATGAAAGGATAGTTCATATTCTCATGACATGATCAGCTGTTGACCACATGCAGAAATTTCCAAGTTTCTAAGCTGATTCGCTTGAGGACACTCTTTTCTGTTGTAAACCTGACTGAAATGTGCTGGGATAACCCATATTGTAACAATTAGTGACACCAAAAGAGGTTCAATACCAACTTTAGACCAAACAGATTGTTTATATGCGTAATTAAAACAGCACTGATGGTGAGAACTCAGATCTCAAACAGGCACAAGTGGAAAACAAAAATAGGTCTATGTGGATGAATTGGTATCTGGAAGGTACATGAGAAGGACACAAGCATGTTCAGTTACAAGCATATTCTTCAATTCCTTTCCTATTTGTGCTTCTACAGATTCCATGTAATTGCAATTTTGGTATTTGCATCAAAAGCCCCCTTTAATAGTGAGTTCCACTTTCTAAACACCCTCTGCGTAAAGAAGCTTTTCTTGAATTTCTTATTGGATTTATTAGTGACTATCTTTCTATGGCCTTCAGTTACAATTTCCCCCACAAGTTGAAAACATTGCTTGGAATTTTACCAGCTCACCTGCCGCAATTCCGGAGAACAGTATTCTCCATCAGCCTGGGGCGGGATCATACGAATCTCGGGCAGAGGTGTCAATAAAATTCTGCCCAATGTTTCTATCTATATTTTAAAAGCCTTTCATAAACATAAATAACTCTAATGATTGATTTGCCTTCATACAGTAAAAGAGGGGGAGAAAAGAAAGACACACAGTGCAGAGATGACAGAAACAAAATATTGTTTCACATGAATTCCAGAGTCCAGACTCAAAGTCAATTGAGGTATCCTTCATAGAATTTGATGGGCTGGAAACTAATGCCATATATTCAATTTTCCGGTGGTGTTGACTTCACACAATTAGATAGGCATACACAGATGAATAAGTCTTGTCGGGAATGGTGCAGAATTTTCAGCAGAAGCAGTATAGATGGGACCATGCTTTCATTGTGGGCCAGAGCTCCTTGTCTGTGAGGCTGTTACTTAGATAATAAAAAGGCAGACTGAGACTTTGCATTTCAGCAAGATGATATTACTGGTTCCACAAACCAGAAGCCATGTCACATAGCTCCCATTTCTCTTTGGTAAGAAATTTTTCCAGAATCTTCTCAGGGCTTTGATCCATTTTCTGTGATTAAAACATTTATGACAGCTGACTTTCATTGATTAAGCCACATTCTTCCAAATGTTAATTCAGTTTGTTCCAAATTATTGTTTCTAAAGATTTGCTCACTGCTGATGTTAGCTGTCTGCCCTATAATTGCCCCTCTGTTTCTCCAGTTGATCTTGTTTATCATTTGAAGTGTGATCTCCTCTGAGGAGCAACCCATGTGGTTTGAGCTATGACGTGCAACAGGGACCAGTGTAACCTCACTACACAGTTCCGGGGATTGGATTCTCTCATTTGGTGGAGAAGGATGTATTATTATGGTAACTGAGAGTGTCACCTGTACCAATTAGAAGAGAAAGCAACTAAAGTATTCTTGCTACATTCTCATCCAATTGGCAGCAATGTGATCTTCATTAAGGTTTGTTGCAACACATCCATTTAATTCAGCATCATCTCCTCATTCGAGCATCTTAAATTCCTTGTTCTGAATTCCTCCAAAGGTCCACAATGACTTACTCATTGAACTTTCTTCTGATATCTTCACACTCCTGCACTTACTCAACCTCACCCATTCGATCAATTCCCCAGTGAAGTTATCTCCTCAATCGTTCCATCATACAGGTCTTTTGGCCCTCTGATGATTTTAATCGCTGGCAACAGCTATCTTCAATCATTTCATCACTTCCCTCCTTCATCCTTATCTCTTGTCCAATTTAAAGTTAAAGCTAGTTTATTTATTCACAAGTAAGGCATACATTAACATTGTAAAGAAGTTACTGTGAAATTTCCCTTGTTGCCACACTCCAGTGCCTGTTCAGGTCAATGCACCTAACTAGCACATCTTTCAGATTGTGGGAGGAAACCAGAGTACCCGGAGGAAACCCACGCAGACACGGAGAGAATGTGCAAACTTTTCACAGGCAGTGACCCAAACCAGGAATTGAACCCAGGTCCCTGGAGCTGTGAGGCAGCAGTGCCAATGTGCCACCCAATTTACTAGTTGCATTGTGCGTTCCCAGAAAAAGTGATGCATCAGGGGTAGAGTTCTGTTATAACTCAAATATGTGAATTTAAATCTTTATCATTCTTCAAAGATTGCAGTGAGGTTTGATCTTTGTTCTTGTGACACTCTCCCAGATTTTATATCTGCTAACTTTCTCTGATTACTGAGAGTCATCAATGAGCTGCAATTAAAAACATGACCTCATTACTACAGGGACAAGAAGTTTACTTTGGTGATTTCATTGGCAAAGGTATAGAATATAAAAGTAAAGATATGTTGGAATTGTATAAAACACTGGTGAGGCCATAACTGGAGTATTGTGTGCTGATCTTTTCACCAGGAAGGACATAATTGCTTTGGAGAGAGTGCAGAGGAGGTTCACAAAAATATTTCCGGGGCTAGGAAAGTGTAGCTTTAAGAAGAGATTGGATAGGTTGGGGTTATTTTCCTTGGAGCAAAGAAGGCTAAGGGGCGACTTGATTGAGGTTTACAAAATTATAAGGGGAAGAGATAGAGTGCACAGGATTAAGTTGTTTCCTTGCTGAAGAATTCTAGAACCAGGAGACATAGATTCAAGATAACTGGCAGAAAGTGTAGAGGAAATATGAGGAAGAACTTCTTTATGCAAAGGATGATGAGTGTCTGGAATTCGCTCCCCGAGTTGGTGGTGAAGGCAGAGACCCTAAACTCTTTTAAAAAAATACCTGGATCTGTACCTTAAATGCTGCAAGTGTGACGATACTGTGCCTTTAAGAAATGAATCTGAGCCATGTTCTTATGCAAGACCTGTTGTAGCAGTTTTATGCACTCTGAGCCATTGTATTTACCAAATGCTGTATTGTTGCTGCAGCAGCATAATTGCTTCTAATGGCTAGAATGTTGGTTTTAATCTGAACCAATGCTGTTCTGCTGTTTTCCCCTAGGATTTTGCAGAGTGCAGCTTAATTGAGATGATTGGCAGATATTGTCATGTGATGGGGAAGCTGAGTTTACACAGAATATTCAAGTGGCTGCTTTTCAAGTTGAGAGAAGCAGTGCCTCTCTTTTTCCCTCTGTGAAGTTATAATTTGTCAGTGGGTAAGTCTCTTTTTTGGAGGTTCTGCTGTATGAGATCATTCGCTAAGAGTTTCTGTTCTGGAAATGGCTATCTGGAACTCTGTCTAGAAATGTTAAAAAACTGAAAATCCAGCTTCACTTGGAGGTTTTGTGTAACTAATTCTGAAGAAGGGTGTATGTCTATGGGATATTCTTTGAATTGGAAAACTTAACTAGCTGTTAAGGATTACACTTTGTCATGTCTGAGTATTTTAATTGGTAATGGTTACGCTAATTCTTTTTGTTTTATTCCAACCATGTTCTTAAAATTTGTTTTGGTAAAAGCTTCCTAGTGGGTCACTTGAATCATACCTGGAGTAAACAACTCATGCTCACCCAATTGCCAAAATCAAATGCAGAAGTTGAAGTCCAGGCTAACTGTACAATATACCTTGGAGTTGCTGGTCTAAGTCTTAACATAAGCTACAGGGCTATGGGCCAGATGCAGAAAGATAGAATTAGAAAGGGCACCAAGGTGTCCTTAGGGTGGCATGGACAAGATGGGCCAAATGGCTTCTGTGTGGTAATTTTTCTGTGGTTCTATTTGTGTTACATTGATGAACAGGGACATCCAGAGCTGAGATTACTCAAGAGACAGTTCACATCTTTATATTTGCCTGTGTGGATATTGAGGGATTCTTCCCAGCTCCAACTATTTGTCATTCCTTCTTCGAATTATACAGTGCAGAAAGAGGCCATTGGGCTTACTGAGCCTGCACTGTCCGTCCAACAAAAATCCCATGTAGGCCTTGTCCCTGTAACACCATGTGTTTATCCCACTAAACGCCCGACCTATACATCTTGGGACACTAGGGGACAATTTAAGAACATAAGAACATAAGAAATAGGAGCAGGAGTAGGCCATCTGGCCCTTCGAGCCTGCCCCGCCATTCAATAAGATCATGGCTGATCTGTCGTGACTCAGCTCCACTTTCCGGCCCTCTCCCCATAACCCTTAATCCCTTCTCTTATCAAAAACCCATCAACCCGTTTCTTAAAAATATTTAGCGAGGCAGCCTCCACCACTTCATCGGGTAGAGAATTCCAGAGATTCACCACCCTTTGAGTGAAGAAGTTCCTCCTCAACTCTGTTCTAAACCGCCCCCCCTTTATCTTGAGGCTGTGCCCCCTAGTCCTACTGTCTTTTTTGAGCGGGAAGAGTCTCTCCACCTCTATCCTATCCATTCCATTCATCATCTTATACGTCTCAATGAGATCTCCCCTCATTCTTCTAAACTCTAACGAGTAGAAGCCTAGTTTATTCAGCCTCTCCTCATAGCTCAACCCCCTCAACTCCGGTATCAGCCTAGTAAACCTCCTCTGCACTCCCTCCAGAGTCTGCAGAAGGATCTAGATAGGCTGGGCGAATGGGCCAGGAAATGGCAAATGGAATTTAATGTTGGCAAGTGTGAGGTGGTCCACTTTGGTAGGAGGAATGGTAGGAAGGACTATTACTTACGGGACGAAAAACTGCAGCAGGCGACGGTGCAGAGGGACCTCGGGGTCCTTGTGCATGAGACGCAAAAACCCAGCTTGCAGGTGCAGCAGGTGGTCAGGAAGGCGAATGGGATGCTGGCCTTCATAGCGAGGGGGATTGAATATAAAAGTAGGGAGGTCTTGCTACAGCTGTATAGGGCACTGGTGAGGCCGCAGCTGGAGTACTATGTGCAGTTTTGGGCGCCGCACCTGCGCAAGGATATTTAGCACGATGTAGATGTGATTCACCTGACCAAGGGCAAACCCTGAAAGTTTGTAAGTTTACTATCAAATAAATTGATTGGACTTAAACCTGGTGTTGTCAGACTTCTTACTGCAATTTAGCATGGCCAGTTCACCTAACCTGCATATCTTTGGACTTTGGCTCTGTCACTGTGGTGAGGTATTCTGATTTTGTGTTGTTATTGAGATTTAAGGTGAATTTAAATAATTAAGTAGGGTGGAATAGTGGTTAGCACTGCTGCCTCACAGCACCAAGGACCCAGGTTCAATTCTTGCTTTGGGTGACGATCTGTGTTGGTTTCCTCCCAGAGTCCAAAGATATGATAGTTTGGACATGTTAAATTGACAATTTGTGTTCAAGGTCATGTAGGTTAGGGGGATTAGCCATGGCAAATGCATGGGGTTATGGGGGGGTGGGGACATGCTGGATAAGGAGGAAGTGGCACTAAATAATT
The DNA here is from genome assembly GCA_037974335.1 of Prionace glauca. Lineage (NCBI taxonomy): Eukaryota > Metazoa > Chordata > Chondrichthyes > Carcharhiniformes > Carcharhinidae > Prionace > Prionace glauca. The sequence goes on along the minus strand of CM075744.1, from coordinate 49,785,966 downwards.
TGCTCCTTCAGAGAGCTGGTGCAGATGCAATGGGCTGAATGGCCTCTTCTGTGCTGTAACTCATCTCTGATTCTGTGAATTCAAACAAAAGAAGCACTTACCTCAAAGAAGAATTTCCATCACTTGTCCATCCCTGCGAGAAATGGAAAAAGGTTCAATTTTTCTTGTGACAAAACCTTTCTCAGGAATGTTGGAAGAATATTGGAAGCAAAAAGTGTTTGTATGGAAAAAGGAATGCAGTTTGGTACATTCTCGTGTTTTCAACAGCAACGCCGCATCAGGAACTCACGTGCAAAAAGAAATTTGTTTAATGGAGGAATTTACAAAGTTAACCTCTCACATTTAGATATTTGTAATTTACAAATGTTAATAAGTTGTCCTCCTTATCAGGACAAATGGTTCATTTCCTTCACTTATGAGAAATTACAAGAAGCCCTTGTTGCAATCTCAAAGTGAAAAAACCACAACTAAATAAACAGTGCCTGAAGTCAAAAAGCACAATACCACTAACTACAGGTACTTTAAACTCAAATTCCTAACCAAATTTCCTGTTTTCCACTGACTCAATCAAGGAGAGATGTATGACAGGAAGTGTAATAGGACAGTTTCTCCCAGAGCAGTGGTCTAAATTCAATCACAACTGCTGCAAGTGTGTACAGACTGGCAGGAGGTAAGTTAAGGGCTGGTGTCAGGAAATAATTCTTCACACACACAGTGATGAAGGTGGGTTAGTGGAGGCACACAGGAGGGATACCATGTGGATTCTCTTGACCAAATGCTTCATTTCCCTCCCATTCTGCTTCGCCCCTTCCCAGTCTGAATAGAAAGAAGTCGGGGATTGTGAGGAGCATTTGTGGCCCAGGGCATGTCCCAAGTGGTTGTGTAATGAAGTTTCTTTATTAAACCTCTTTGATTTATTTTGTGAAGTTTTTTTTATTGTTTGTTACTGGAGTATTCTTACTGCTGGATGAACATTGGTAGCAGAGGAAAACGCGTCGTAGCTTGGTGTTTGTTTTGTAAGGCCTGAACTGGTGCTACAGACTCAGGACACAACCTTGCCAGAAGATAAAAGTAAACTTACGCTGTTTGTTTGTCCCCCTGTCTATTCGGATGCCAAACCATACCGACAATGGAAAGCAGAAGTGGAAATGTGGACCCATGTTACAAAACCGAGGAAAAAGCAAGGTATGGCCTTAGCTTTGTCACTGCCAACTCGAGGTAAGAAAATGAGCAAGGGTTTTCTAACAGGAGTGCAGATGATCGAAGTAAAGAAGAAATTTTACAGCCCCTGTGCTAATATCTAGATAAGTATTGTCAAAAGAAATGAGCTTTTGGAGAATTATGAAGGGTGGATTATATTTGACAGGATTAGAAGACAAGAAAACGAGTCCATAGAGGAATATATCATGGAATTCGATAAAGGCCATAACAAACGAATGGATTTAAATTGGAGATTCCAGGTGTGGCAAGTTGTTGGACTGTGCATGACTATCTCAGTTGGATAGCCCTCCGGTAATGACAGGAGTACAATTTAAGGGAACAGAGCTCCTCTTTGATCAACTTTAAAAAGGTTTTCAGGAAGCAATCATTCGTCACCACTTTTTCAATTCAAATCAGAGTGCCACAACACACAGAATGGAGGATCCACTGGAGCTGAGCTGCAAGCTCCACCAAATGGTACATAAAGAGAGACAGTTACACCAGTACCAGACCTGATGTTCAAACTGGATGTAATCGGTTTGATAATGGAGATAAAAGATGCACATGGGAGGGTGATAAAAGGTGTTTACATCGATGGAGTGGTAAAGGGATGGTGAATCACTGTTTTCAATGTGATTTCCCCATATGCTGAATTGTCCAAGATGAAGAAACTGTCTTTGAAGCTACACGTGAAACAATCAAAAAGGACAGTAGGAGGAGAGGTAATAAGCCGTGGATAACGAAGGAGGTGAAGGAAAGTGTTAAATTAAAAGCGGAGGCATTTAGAGTAGCGAAGAGGAGTGGGCGAGAAGAGGATTGGGAGAGGTTTAAATGTCAACAAAGATTGACAAAGAAGTTGATAAAGGAGGGTAGGAGAAACTATGAAACTGGGCTAGCGCTTAATATAAAAAAGGATAGCAAGAGTTTTTATAAATATATAAAAAGGAAGAGGCTGGCTAGGGTGAACGTTGGTCTTTTAGAGGATGAGAAAGGGGACCTAGTGGGGATGGGGATATGGCTCAGGTATTCAATAACTTTTTTGTTTCCGTCTTCACAGAGGAGGACGTGAATAATTTGCCGGGTGTTAGCGATGGAAAGGTGGTAGGACTGGAGGGTCTTAATGACATTACTGTTACTAGAGAGGCGGTGCTCGACAGACTGGAGGGGCTGATTGTGGACAAGTCCCCAGGACCGGATGGAATGCATCCGAGGGTTCTGAAAGAAATGGCAGAGGTTATAGTGGATGCATTGGTGGTTATTTTCCAGACGTCGCTGGATTCCGGGGAAGTGCCGGAAGATTGGAAAACGGCTAATGTTACGCCGTTGTTTAAGAAGGGTGCCAGGCAAAAGGCAGGGAATTATAGGCCAGTTAGTTTAACATCTGTGGTAGGTAAAATGTTAGAATCCGTCATTAAAGAGGAAATTGCGAGGCATCTTGAAGGGAATTGCTTGATAGAGCAGACGCAGCACGGTTTCATTAAAGGGAAGTCATGTTTGACAAATTTACTGGAGTTCTATGAGGATGTGTCTAGGGCGGTGGATAGAGGAGAGCCGGTGGATGTGGTCTTTCTGGATTTTCAGAAGGCATTTGACAAAGTACCTCATAAGAGGTTATTGCAGAAGGTCAGGGGACTTGGAGTTGGGGGTAGGGTGTTAGCGTGGATAGAGGATTGGTTGTCAAATAGGAGGCAGAGAGTGGGGGTCAACGGGTGCTATTCGGATTGGCGGATGGTGACTAGTGGAGTGCCCCAGGGGTCGGTGCTGGGGCCTCAGCTTTTTACCATTTATATAGATGATCTGGAGGAGGGAACCGAGTGCAGGGTGTCGAAATTTGCGGATGACACCAAGATTGGGGGAACGGCAAATTGTGCAGAGGGTGTGGAGAGTCTGCAGAAGGATCTAGATAGGCTGGGCGAATGGGCCAGGAAATGGCAAATGGAATTTAATGTTGGCAAGTGTGAGGTGGTCCACTTTGAAAGGAAGAATGGTAGGAAGGACTATTACTTACGTGGCGAAAAACTGCAGCAGACGACGGTGCAGAGGGACCTCGGGGTCCTTGTGCATGAGTCGCAAAAACCCAGCTTGCAGGTGCAGCAGGTGGTCAGGAAGGCGAATGGGATGCTGGCCTTCATAGCGAAGGGGATTGAAAATAAAAGTAGGGAGGTCTTGCTGCAGCTGTATAGGGCATTGGTGAGGCCGCAGCTGGAGTGCTGTGTGCAGTTTTGGGTGCCGCATCTGCACAAAGATATTTTGGCCTTGGAGGGAGTGCAGAGGAGGTTTACTAGGCTGATACCGGAGTTGAGGGGGTTGAGCTATGAGGAGAGGCTGAATAAACTAGGCTTGTACTCGTTAGAGTTTAGAAGAATGAGGGGAGATCTCATTGAGACGTATAAGATGATGAATGGGATGGATAGGATAGAGGTGGAGAGACTCTTCCCACTCAAAAAAGACAGTAGGACTAGGGGGCACAGCCTCAAGATAAAGGGGGGGCGTTTTAGAACGGAGTTGAGGAGGAACTTCTTCACTCAAAGGATGATGAATCTCTGGAATTCTCTGCCCGTTGAAGTGGTGGAGGCTGCCTCGCTAAATATTTTTAAGAAGCAGGTTGATGGGTTTTTGATAAGAGAGGGGATTGAGGGTTATGGGGAGAGGGCGGGAAAGTGGAACTGAGCCACGACAGATCAGCCATGATCTTATTGAATGGCGGGGCAGGCTCGAAGGGCCAGATGGCCTACTCCTGCTCCTATTTCTTATGTTCTTATCTTCTTAATATGTAGAAACTGACAGTAATGAAGATAAGGACAAAGAAAAGTACAGCACAGGATCAGACCCTTCAGCCTTCGAAGCCCATGCCGATCATGGTGCCGTAACTAAATTGGAAAAAACCTTCTGCCCTTACTCAGTCCATACCCCTTCACTCCCTCCTTTCTCATGCACCCATCTAGAGGCTTTTTAAATGTTGCTAATGTGCCTACTTCCTCCACCATCTCTGGCAGTGTGTGCCTGGAACGTGCTGTTCCAGGCACACACTGCTCCCTGCATGAAAAACTTCCCCCCACACATCTCCCTTAAACTTTCCCCCTCTCACCTTGAACCTGTGCCTGTTAGAATCGTAGAAACCCTACAGTACAGAAGGAGGTCATTTGGGCCATCGAGCCTGCACCAGCAACAATCCCAACCTAATCCCGTAACCCCACATGTTTACCCAATTTATCCCCCAAAACAAGGGTCAATTTAGCATGGCCAATCAACCTAACCTGCACATCTCTTAACAAAGAACAACCCAGCATGGGAAACAGGCCCTTCGGCCCAACGAGCCCGTGCCGCCGCATCCTCCTACACCTACCCTGCCCTGCGTGTATGCGAGTGGAACCCCTAACTTAGCCAGATTCAGGGGAGAATAGTGTCAATTTGTTACACCAATCAGCCTAAGAGCACATCTTTGGGGTGTGGGAGGAAACCGGAGCGCCCGGAGGAAACCCACGCAACCACAGGGAGAATGCGCAAACTCCCACAGACAAAGGCCCAAATCCATGTATCTGCACAGCCAGCAGTGCTAGTCACTGAGCTGTTGTGGCGCCCATCTACCGGTCCAGGATCAAGCACACACACCGACATGAAGTACGAGGCCACTCCTGGAACTTCCAAGAGCAGCCCAGGCACGACCCACCGTGTGAATGCCCCTCGTTTGACACGAGGTGGACCTCCACCTGTGGAATAAAAAGACAAAAATGTTAACATATAAGTCTGCATTTGCAGTGTCTCCCGAGGCTCTGACCCTATTTAATACCCCCTACTATAACCCTCCATCCTTGTTTCGCTCATGTGTCTATCTAAGTAAACCTTAAACAAGTCCAACGTTCCTGCTTCCACCACCCTACTCGGTAGCGCGTTCCATACTCCCACAACCCTCTGCGTGAAGAACCTTCCTCTCATATCCAAATTATACTTCTTCCCCCTCACCCTTAGATCGTGACCTCTCGTAATTGTACCCAATCTAGGGAGAAGCCTATCACTATTGACTCTATCTATTCCCTTCAGTATCTTATATACCTCCATCATTTCTCCCCTTAATCTCCGTCTTTCCAAGGAGAAAAGTCCCAGTTTCTCCAACCTTTCCTCGTAACTCAGTCCTACCATACCAGGCAACATCCTGGTAAACCTCCTCTGCACCCTCTCTAGAGCCTCCACGTCCTTCCGGTAGTAAGGTGACCAGAACTGGACGCAGTACTCCAAATGCTGTCTAACCAACGTTCTATACAACTGCAACATTAGACGGCAGCTCCTATACACTATACCCCTCTTATAAAGGCTAGCATTCCATAAGCTTTCCTCACAACCTTCTCTACTTGTGTCGCAACCTTCATAGACTTGTGAACCTGCACTCCCAGGTCCCTCTGTATTTCTATACTCCTAATCGGTCTACCTTTTATCACGTAGCTCCTCTCTGCATTATTCCGTCCAAAATGCATCACCTCGCATTTGTCAGGATTAAATTCCATCTGCCACCTATCTGCCCACTGCACCAACCTATCTATATCCTGCTGTATCACCTGACAATCCAGTTCCGTACCCGCCAACTCTGCCATCTTGGTGTCATCCGCAAACTTGCTGATCACACCAAGTACGCTCTCTTCCAAATCGTTTATGTATACTACAAAGAGGAGAGGTCCCAGTACTGAGCCCTGCGGCACACCACTGGTCACTGGCCTCCAGTCCAAAAAGGTCCCCTCAACAACTACCTATTGCCCAGCCAGTTCTCAATCCACCTAGATACCTGTCCTTGTATCCCATGTGCCTTAACCTTTTCTACCAGCCTACCATGAGGGACTTTGTCAAACGCCTTACTGAAATCCATATAGATGACATCAACGGCTCGCCCATCGTCAACCGTTTTTGTCACCTCCTCAAAGAATTCTACCAGATTCGTAAGGCAAGACCTCCCTCTAACAAAGCCAAGTTGTGTATCTCTAATCAGATCGCAACACTCCAAATGCTCATACATCCTACCCCTAAGTATTTTTTCCATTAATTTTCCTACCACCGATGTCAAACTCACTGGTCTATAATTTCCAGGGTTATCCCTACTGCCTTTTTTAAACAGCGGTACAACATTAGCTACCCTCCAGTCTTCTGGGACCTCACCTGTGTCCAAAGAAGAGACAAAGATTTGCGCCAGAGGCCCAGCAATTTCATCTTTCACCTCCCTAAGCAGCCTGGGATAAATACCATCAGGCCCCGGAGCTTTATCCGTCTTTACGCTACCTAAAAGCCCTAGCACTTCCTCCTTCGTAACGGATATTTCCTGCAGCTGATCTACAGCTCCCTCCAAGACAGTGCACGACACCGAACCCCTCTCCTTCGTGAATACCGACGCAAAGTATTCATTCAGGATCTCCCCCATTCCCTCCGACTCAATACATATCTCCCCTCCTTTGTCCCTAAGAGGAACAATTTTCCCTCTAACCACTCTCTTGCTCCTAATATAGGAATAAAATGCCTTTGGATTTTCCTTAATCCTACCAGCCAAAGCCATTTCATGCCCCCTTTTCGCCCTTCTAACTCCCCTTTTTAGCTCCCTCCTACTCTCTCTATATTCCTCCAGTGCACTCTCCGTACCCAGTTGTTTCAACCTAACATACGCCTCCCTCTTCTTCCTCACCAAGTCTTCAATACCCCCTGTAATCCACGGCTCTCTAATCCTACCTTTCCCATCCTTCTGCTTTACCGGCACATGCCTTTCCCGCAACATTATCAGTTTGCCCTTGAAAGCCTCCCACTTACCAACCGTGGACTTGCCAGCTAACAACCCCTCCCAATCAGTGTCTTTCAGCTCCCTCCTAATCCGGCTATAGCTCGCCTTCCCCCAGTTCAGCACCCTCCCCTCAGACGGCACTCATCCCTTTCCATTTTTATCCTAAAGTAGACGGACTTGTAGTCACTGTTAGCCACATGTTCGCCTACCTCTACCTCACCCACCTGCCCCGGCTCATTACCCAAAACTAAATCCAGTATAGCCCCCTCCCTAGTCGGGCTAGTTACATACTGCTCTAGGGACCCTTCCAAAACACATTTCACAAACTCTTCTCCCTCCGTACCCCCAGCTCTAGGCCCCCTCCAATTCACTCCAGGAAGATTAAAGTCACCCACTACAACCACTCTATTCTTCCTGCACCTATCCAAAATGCCCCTGCAACTGCCTTCCTTCACTGCCCTAGGGCTGTTGGGTGGCCTATAGTACACCCCTAGCATAGTAATCTCTCCCTTCTTATTCCTCAACTCCACCCACAGTGACTCAATCCCTAACTCTTCCATATTGTCCTCCCTCTGCACTACTGTGATGTTCTCCTTTACTAACAGTGCCACCCCACCACCTCTGTTCAACCCTCCTCTGTCACACCTAAAACACTTATACCCAGGAACATTCAACTGCCAGTCCTGCCCTTCACCTAACCATGTCTCCGTCACTGCCACCACATCTAACTTCCTCACAAACATCAAGGCCCTAAACTCATCTGTTTTTCCTGTCACACTCCTCGCATTGAAACAGACACAGTCCAACCCACCAGTGTCCCTCGGAACCTCCTTCTCCCTGATAATTTTCCTTTCACCCAACTCACTCCCGGCCCCAGTGTCTAATGAGCTATCAGCCACATCTCCACCCCCCCTCCCTATTAGTTTAAACCATTGTGAGACTTCTTACTGTGGGAGGAAACCAGAGCGCCTGGTGGAAACCCATGCAGAATGGAGAGAACATGCAAGCTCCACACAGACAGTGACCCAAACCGGGAATTGAACCCGGGTCTCTGGCACTATGAGGCAGTAGTGCTAACCACTATGTCACCATGCCACCCTTACACCCTGGAAAAAAGCCTCTGACTATCCACCCTGTCCATGTCTCATTATTTTGCAGACCTCATTTAGTCTCCCCTCAGCCTCCGCCCTTCCAGTGAAAACAGTCCTAGTTTTTTCAACTACTCCTCATAGACAACACCCGCGAGACCAGGCAGCTTCCTGGTGAACCTTCTTTGGACTCTCCCCAAAGCTACCACATAGAACATAGAACATTACAGCACAAACAGGCCCTTCGGCCCTCGAGTTGCGCCGATCACATCAACCCCACCAATCTATAGACCAATCTATAACCCCCAATCCCATTAAACCCCATATACTCATCCAGAAGTCTTTTAAAAGACCCCAGCGAGTTCGCCTCCACCACCGATGACGGCAGCCGATTCCATTCACTCACTACCCTCTGAGTGAAAAACTTACCCCTAACATCACCTCTGTACTTCCCTCCCCGCACCTTAAATCTGTGTCCTCTCGTAGCGACCATTTCAACCCGGGGAAATAGCCTCTGAGAGTCCACCCTATCTATTCCTCTCAACATTTTATAAACTTCTATCAGGTCGCCTCTCAACCTTCGCCTCTCCAGGGAAAAGAGTCCCAGCTCCCTCAACCTATCTTCATAAGGCATGCCTCCCAGTCCAGGCAACATCCTTGTAAATCTCCTCTGCACCCTTTCAATAGCTTCTACGTCTTTCCTATAGTGAGGCGACCAGAACTGCGCACCGTACTCCAAATGAGGCCTGACGAGGGTCCTGTAAAGTTGCAGCATTACCTCCCGACTCCTAAACTCAATCCCTCGATTAATGAAGGCCAGTACACCATACGCCTTCTTGACCACCTCCTCCACCTGCGAGGCCGATTTAAGAGTCCTGTGAACCCGGACCCCGAGATCCTTCTGCTCTTCAACGCTACTAAGACTCCTGCCCTTGATAGTGTACTCGTTCATCTCGTTGGTTCTGCCGAAATGGACGACTACACATTTATCCGCGTTGAAGTCCATCTGCCACTTCTCCGCCCATTCCTGCATCCTATCTATGTCCTGCTGCAACTTTTGACATCCTTCCAGACCATCCACAACACCGCCGACCTTCGTGTCATCAGCGAACTTGCTAACCCATCCCTCCACTTCCTCATCCAGGTCATTTATGAAAATGACAAACAGCAAGGGTCCCAGAACAGATCCCTGGGGCACCCCACTGGTGACTGACCTCCATTCCGAAAAAGACCCATCCACAACCACTCTCTGCCTTCTGCAGGCAAGCCAGTTCTGGATCCACAAGGCCAAAGGCCCTTGGATCCCATGCCCTCTCACCTTCTCAAGAAGTCTTGCATGGGGGACCTTATCAAAAGCCTTGCTGAAGTCCATGTACACTACGTCCACGGCACTTCCTTCGTCAATGTGTTCAGTCACATTATCGAAGAACTCAACTAGGCTCGTAAGGCACGACCTGCCCTTGACAAATCCATGCTGACTATTCCTGATCATGTCAAACCTCTCCAAATACTCGTAAATCTTGTCCCTCAGAAGCCTCTCCATCAGCTTACCAACCACTGAGGTCAGACTCACCGGGCGGTAATTTCCCGGGCTATCTCTGTTCCCTTTCTTGAAAATAGGGACAACATCCGCAATCCTCCAATCTTCCGGAACCTCTCCCGTCTCCATTGACGACGCAAAGATCATCGCCAGGGGCTATGCAATCACTTCCCTGGCCTCCCACAGTATCCTGGGGTACATCCCATCTGGTCCCGGCGACTTATCTATTTTGATAGAATTCAAAAGTTCTAACACATCCTCCTCCTTAATGTCCACGTACTCAATCTTTTCCACCTGCTGCAAGTCCATAGCAAGATCTCCCAAATCAGCTTCCACTGTGAATACTGAGGCAAAGTACTCATTAAGCACCTCCGCCATTTCTTCTGGTTCTACACAGACCTTTCCCCCTTCATCTTTTATAGGTCCTATCCTTTCCCTTCTCACCTTTTTACCTTTCACATATTTATAGAAGGCCTTGGGATTTTCCTTAATCTTACCCGCCAAGGTCTTCTCATGACCCTTTCTTTCTACTAGTGTGGCAATCAAAATTGCACTCAATTCTCTAATAAAGTTTATTTATTAGTGTCACAAGTAGGCTGTAATGAACAGTTAAATAACTGTTAATGAATAATTTTATAAGAAATAACACTGCAATGAAGTTACGATGAACATCCCCTCATCGCTACACACACAGGTGTCAGTTTGGGCACACTGAGGGACAATTCAGCATGGCCAGTGCACCCAACCAGCACATCTTTCGGACTGTGGCTGGAAACCAGAGCATTCAGAGGAAACCCATGCAGACACAGGGAGAATGTGCATACACCATGACCGGAGCTGTGAATCAAACCTGGGTGCCTAGTGCTGTGAGGCAGCATTGCTGACGACTGTACTATTGTATTATTGAATGTGACAGCTCAGAGTGTTTTATTATTCATTCTGAAAGACAAGTGTTTCATTTCTGATTGTGACAGCCCAGAGTGTTTTAATGTCGATTGCGACAGACTAGAGTGTTTCATCACTGAATGTGACATGCCGGAATGTTTCATTACTGGGTGCGACGGGTCGGAGAGTTTTTATCACTGGGTGCGACGGGTCGGAGAGTTTTTATCTCTGGGTGCGACGGGTCGGAGAGTTTTTATCACTGGGTGCGACAGGTCGGAGAGTTTTTATCTCTGGGTGCGACGGGTCGGAGCGTTTTTATCTCTGGGTGCGACGGGTCGGAGAGTTTTTATCTCTGGGTGCGACGGGTCGGAGAGTTTTTATCACTGGGTGCGACGGGTCGGAGCGTTTTTATCTCTGGGTGCGACGGGTCGGAGAGTTTTTATCACTGGGTGCGACGGGTCGGAGAGTTTTTATCTCTGGGTGCGACGGGTCGGAGAGTTTTTATCACTGGGTGCGACGGGTCGGAGAGTTTTTATCTCTGGGTGCGACGGGTCGGTGAGTTTTTATCTCTGGGTGCGACGGGTCGGAGAGTTTTTATCACTGGGTGCGACGGGTCGGAGAGTTTTTATCTCTGGGTGCGACGGGTCGGAGAGTTTTTATCACTGGGTGCGACGGGTCGGAGAGTTTTTATCTCTGGGTGCGACGGGTCGGAGAGTTTTTATCTCTGGGTGCGACGGGTCGGTGAGTTTTTATCTCTGGGTGCGACGGGTCGGAGAGTTTTTATCTCTGGGTGCGACGGGTCGGAGTTTTTATCACTGGGTGCGACGGGTCGGAGAGTTTTTATCTCTGGGTGCGACGGGTCGGTGAGTTTTTATCTCTGGGTGCGACGGGTCGGAGAGTTTTTATCACTGGGTGCGACGGGTCGGAGAGTTTTTAATCACTGGGTGCGACGGGTCGGAGAGTTTTTATCACTGGGTGCGACGGGTCGGAGAGTTTTTATCTCTGGGTGCGACGGGTCGGTGAGTTTTTATCACTGGGTGCGACGGGTCGGAGAGTTTTTATCTCTGGGTGCGACGGGTCGGAGAGTTTTTATCTCTGGGTGCGACGGGTCGGAGAGTTTTTATCACTGGGTCCGACGGGTCGGAGAGTTTTTATCTCTGGGTGCGACGGGTCGGAGAGTTTTTATCTCTGGGTGCGACGGGTCGGTGAGTTTTTATCTCTGGGTGCGACGGGTCGGTGAGTTTTTATCACTGGGTCCGACGGGTCGGAGAGTTTTTATCTCTGGGTGCGACGGGTCGGAGAGTTTTTATCTCTGGGTGCGACGGGTCGGAGAGTTTTTATCACTGGGTGCGACGGGTCGGTGAGTTTTTATCACTGGGTGCGACGGGTCGGTGAGTTTTTATCACTGGGTCCGACGGGTCGGAGAGTTTTTATCTCTGGGTGCGACGGGTCGGAGAGTTTTTATCTCTGGGTGCGACGGGTCGGTGAGTTTTTATCACTGGGTGCGACGGGTCGGTGAGTTTTTATCACTGGGTCCGACGGGTCGGAGAGTTTTTATCACTGGGTGCGACGGGTCGGTGAGTTTTTATCACTGGGTGCGACGGGTCGGAGAGTTTTTATCTCTGGGTGCGACGGGTCGGAGAGTTTTTATCTCTGGGTGCGACGGGTCGGAGAGTTTTTATCTCTGGGTGCGACGGGTCGGAGAGTTTTTATCTCTGGGTGCGACGGGTCGGAGAGTTTTTATCACTGGGTGCGACGGGTCGGAGAGTTTTTATCTCTGGGTGCGACGGGTCGGAGAGTTTTTATCTCTGGGTGCGACGGGTCGGAGAGTTTTTATCTCTGGGTGCGACGGGTCGGTGAGTTTTTATCTCTGGGTGCGACGGGTCGGTGAGTTTTTATCACTGGGTCCGACGGGTCGGAGAGTTTTTATCTCTGGGTGCGACGGGTCGGAGAGTTTTTATCTCTGGGTGCGACGGGTCGGAGAGTTTTTATCACTGGGTGCGACGGGTCGGTGAGTTTTTATCACTGGGTGCGACGGGTCGGTGAGTTTTTATCACTGGGTCCGACGGGTCGGAGAGTTTTTATCTCTGGGTGCGACGGGTCGGAGAGTTTTTATCTCTGGGTGCGACGGGTCGGTGAGTTTTTATCACTGGGTGCGACGGGTCGGTGAGTTTTTATCACTGGGTCCGACGGGTCGGAGAGTTTTTATCACTGGGTGCGACGGGTCGGTGAGTTTTTATCACTGGGTGCGACGGGTCGGAGAGTTTTTATCTCTGGGTGCGACGGGTCGGAGAGTTTTTATCTCTGGGTGCGACGGGTCGGAGAGTTTTTATCTCTGGGTGCGACGGGTCGGAGAGTTTTTATCTCTGGGTGCGACGGGTCGGAGAGTTTTTATCTCTGGGTGCGACGGGTCGGAGAGTTTTTATCTCTGGGTGCGACGGGTCGGAGAGTTTTTATCACTGGGTCCGACGGGTCGGAGAGTTTTTATCTCTGGGTGCGACGGGTCGGAGAGTTTTTATCTCTGGGTGCGACGGGTCGGAGAGTTTTTATCTCTGGGTGCGACGGGTCGGTGAGTTTTTATCACTGGGTGCGACGGGTCGGTGAGTTTTTATCACTGGGTGCGACGGGTCGGTGAGTTTTTATCACTGGGTCCGACGGGTCGGAGAGTTTTTATCACTGGGTGCGACGGGTCGGTGAGTTTTTATCACTGGGTGCGACGGGTCGGAGAGTTTTTATCTCTGGGTGCGACGGGTCGGAGAGTTTTTATCTCTGGGTGCGACGGGTCGGAGAGTTTTTATCTCTGGGTGCGACGGGTCGGAGAGTTTTTATCACTGGGTCCGACGGGTCGGAGAGTTTTTATCTCTGGGTGCGACGGGTCGGAGAGTTTTTATCTCTGGGTGCGACGGGTCGGTGAGTTTTTATCTCTGGGTGCGACGGGTCGGTGAGTTTTTATCACTGGGTCCGACGGGTCGGAGAGTTTTTATCTCTGGGTGCGACGGGTCGGAGAGTTTTTATCTCTGGGTGCGACGGGTCGGTGAGTTTTTATCACTGGGTGCGACGGGTCGGTGAGTTTTTATCACTGGGTCCGACGGGTCGGAGAGTTTTTATCTCTGGGTGCGACGGGTCGGAGAGTTTTTATCTCTGGGTGCGACGGGTCGGTGAGTTTTTATCACTGGGTGCGACGGGTCGGTGAGTTTTTATCACTGGGTCCGACGGGTCGGAGAGTTTTTATCACTGGGTGCGACGGGTCGGTGAGTTTTTATCACTGGGTGCGACGGGTCGGAGAGTTTTTATCTCTGGGTGCGACGGGTCGGAGAGTTTTTATCTCTGGGTGCGACGGGTCGGAGAGTTTTTATCTCTGGGTGCGACGGGTCGGAGAGTTTTTATCTCTGGGTGCGACGGGTCGGAGAGTTTTTATCTCTGGGTGCGACGGGTCGGAGAGTTTTTATCACTGGGTGCGACGGGTCGGAGAGTTTTTATCTCTGGGTGCGACGGGTCGGAGAGTTTTTATCTCTGGGTGCGACGGGTCGGAGAGTTTGTATCTCTGGGTGCGACGGGTCGGAGAGTTTTTATCTCTGGGTGCGACGGGTCGGAGAGTTTTTATCACTGGGTGCGACGGGTCGGAGAGTTTTTATCACTGGGTGCGACGGGTCGGAGAGTTTTTATCTCTGGGTGCGACGGGTCGGAGAGTTTTTATCTCTGGGTGCGACGGGTCGGAGAGTTTTTATCACTGGGTGCGACGGGTCGGAGAGTTTTTATCACTGGGTGCGACGGGTCGGAGAGTTTTTATCACTGGGTGCGACGGGACGGAGAGTTTTTATCACTGGGTGCGACGGGTCGGAGAGTTTTTATCTCTGGGTGCGACGGGTCGGAGAGTTTTTATCACTGGGTGCGACGGGTCGGTGAGTTTTTATCACTGGGTCCGACGGGTCGGAGAGTTTTTATCTCTGGGTGCGACGGGTCGGAGAGTTTTTATCTCTGGGTGCGACGGGTCGGTGAGTTTTTATCACTGGGTGCGACGGGTCGGTGAGTTTTTATCACTGGGTCCGACGGGTCGGAGAGTTTTTATCACTGGGTGCGACGGGTCGGTGAGTTTTTATCACTGGGTGCGACGGGTCGGAGAGTTTTTATCTCTGGGTGCGACGGGTCGGAGAGTTTTTATCTCTGGGTGCGACGGGTCGGAGAGTTTTTATCTCTGGGTGCGACGGGTCGGAGAGTTTTTATCTCTGGGTGCGACGGGTCGGAGAGTTTTTATCTCTGGGTGCGACGGGTCGGAGAGTTTTTATCACTGGGTGCGACGGGTCGGAGAGTTTTTATCTCTGGGTGCGACGGGTCGGAGAGTTTTTATCTCTGGGTGCGACGGGTCGGAGAGTTTGTATCTCTGGGTGCGACGGGTCGGAGAGTTTTTATCTCTGGGTGCGACGGGTCGGAGAGTTTTTATCACTGGGTGCGACGGGTCGGAGAGTTTTTATCACTGGGTGCGACGGGTCGGAGAGTTTTTATCTCTGGGTGCGACGGGTCGGAGAGTTTTTATCTCTGGGTGCGACGGGTCGGAGAGTTTTTATCACTGGGTGCGACGGGTCGGAGAGTTTTTATCACTGGGTGCGACGGGTCGGAGAGTTTTTATCACTGGGTGCGACGGGACGGAGAGTTTTTATCACTGGGTGCGACGGGTCGGAGAGTTTTTATCTCTGGGTGCGACGGGTCGGAGAGTTTTTATCACTTGGTGCGACGGGTCGGAGCGTTTTTATCTCTGGGTGCGACGGGTCGGAGAGTTTTTATCACTTGGTGCGACGGGTCGGAGCGTTTTTATCTCTGGGTGCGACGGGTCGGAGCGTTTTTATCTCTGGGTGCGACGGGTCGGAGAGTTTTTATCACTGGGTGCGACGGGTCGGAGAGTTTTCTTACTGACTGTGACAGAGGTTTCAGACAATATTAGGCCTACACTTTACAAAGCTGTCGAGGTTGGTAGAGCCCCCACAGGAGAATCAGGATCTATGATTCCCTCAGGACAGGTGAAAACTAGTGACCCTTTCCACATGAGGAACATGGGGGTGACCTATGCTTTGTCCTTGTGATTACTCCAGAGAAAACATGGCCTCTGTCTTAAAACATCCAAATATGGGCAACACTTTCAGCATAACCCTGGACCATTGTAGGAGTAGGGTGCCCATACCAGTGCAAGTCTCATTACCAGCCATGGGGACAGACCACTGTGAGCATTGAGTCACGCCTGCCCCTCTGGGCGATAGGGAGACAGATTCTGAGATGGAAGAGGGAGAGACCAATGCCCCGCTGAAGCAAGACCTCAAGAAGAACCAGTGTTGGTAGCTTTTTAGCACTCTCTTTGGAAACAGAGGTCTTCAATCCACTTCACACACCTTGATCCGATCCTGCAGATTGGAAAACAGCAACTGCGATGCCATTGTTTAAAAAAGGAGGTAGACAAAAGGTTGTTAGATTCAAGTATTTTCCCTACTACTGAAGTTATCATCAAGGAAGAAATAGCAAGACATTTGGATATAAATTGTCCCATTGGTAAGACACAGCATGGGTTCATGAAGGGAAAACACAGTAAGAAGTTTCACAACACCAGGTTTAAATCCAACCTTCATGAAGGGAAGGCCAGGTTTGACTAATTTGGTGGAATTCATTACATGTGCAATGGACAATGGGGAACCTGTGGATGTGGTGTATCTGGATTTCCAGAAGGCATTTGACAAGGTGCCGCACCAAAGACTGCTTCATAAGATAAAGGTGCACAGTGTTATGGGTAATGCATTAGCAAGGATAGAGGATTGGTTAACTAACAAAGCAAAGAGTGGGGGTAAATGGGTGTTTTTCTGGTTGGTGATCAGTGACTAGTGGTGTGTCTCAGGGATCAGTGTTGGGACTGCAATTGTTTACCATTTACAGCGAAGATTTGGAGTTGGGGACCCAAGTGTAATGTGTCAAAATTCACAGATGACACTAAGTTGAGTGGAAGAGCAAAGTGTGCAGAGGATGCCTGAAAGCCTACAAAGTCTAAGTGAGTGGGTGAGGGTCTGGCAGATGGGGTACAATGTTGGTAAATGTGAGATCATCCAGTTTGGTAGGAATAACAGCAAAATGGACTATTGTTTAAATGGTAAAAATTGCTGCATGATGCTGTGCAGAGGGACCTGGGTGTCCTTGTGCAGGAATCTCAAGGAATTGGTTTGTAGGTATAGCAGGTAATTAAGAAAGCAAATGGAATTTTGTCTTTCATTGCTGGAGGGATGGAGTTTAAAAATAGCGAAGTTATGTTGCAGCTGTATAAGGTGCTGGTGAGGCCACACCTGGAGCTACTGTGTACAGTTTTGGTCTCCTTACTTGAGAAAGGATATACTGGCACTGGAGGGGGTGCAAAGGAGATTCACTAGGGTGATTCCGGAGTTGAGAGGGTTGGCTTATGAGGAGAGACTGAGTAGACTGGGGCTGTACTCAGAAAAATGAAGGGAAATCTTATAGAAACATATAAGATTATGAAGGGAATAGATCAAGTAAAGTTTATTTATTAGTCAGAAGTAAGGCTTACATTTACACTGCAATGAAGTTACTAGGCACCTGTTCGGGTCAATGCACCTAACCAGCATGTCTTTCAGAATGTGGGAGGAAACTGGAGCACCTGGAAGAAACCCACACACACAGAACATGCAAGGTCCACACAGAGAGTGACCCTAGCTGGGTTTCGAATTCAGGTTCCTGGCAGTGTGAAGCAGCAGTGCTAACCACGGTACCACCGTGCCACCCGGTAGATAAGGTAAAAGCAGGGAAGTCGTTTCCACTGGAGGGTGAAACTAGAATTGGGGGCATAGCCTCAAAATAAGGGGGAGCAGATTTAGGACTGAGTTGAGGAGGAACTTCTTCACACAAACAGTTATGAACCTGTGGAATTCCCTGCCCAGTGAATCAGTTGAGGCTCCCTCAGTGAATGTTTTTAAGGCAAGGATAGATATATTTTTGAACAGTAAAGGAATTAAGGGCTATGGTGAGCGGGTGGGTAAGTGGAGCTGAGTCCACGAAAAGATCAGCCATGATCTTATTGAATGGGGGGGCAGGCTCGACGGGCCAGATGGTCTATTGCTCTCCTGGTTCTTACGTTTATGGTGCTCCCTTCAGAAATGGAGGTCTCCAATCCGTTTCACACATCTTGATCCAGTTCTGCTCCAATCAACCATAAGCCAATCGCCAAGCTGTGGAGATGACCTCTTGTGCCAAGGGTGCTTGGGAAGAAACAGAGTTGAGATGTGAGGGATGTTATGATGGCCAGGGGGATTATTAATAAACCCTCTGGATATTCGTGAATACATCTCCCCTATTCAGGGAATGGAAGCTCATCCAATAGAGAAGGAGCAGAGGGGGCTTTAAATCATGGTCATAGAGGCCCAACTTGTCCATGCTGCCTTTTTTTTTGAAACCCCTAACCTAATCCCATTTGGCTGCATTTGGCCCATATCCCTCCATACACATTGTACCCGTGTAACTATCTAAATGCTTTTTAAAAGACAAAATTGTACCTGCCTCTAAAACTACCTCTGGCAGCTTGTTCCAGCCACTCACCACCCTCTGTGTCAAAAAATTGTCCCTCTGGACACTTTTGTATCTCTCCTCTCACCTTAAACTAGTTTTATACTCCCCTACCTTTGGGAAAAGATATTGACTATCTCGCTGATCTGTGCCCCTCATTATTTTATAGACCTCTATAAGATCACCCCTCAGCCTCCTATGCTCCAGAGAAAAAAGTTCCGGTCTATCCAGCCTCTCCTCATAACTCAATCCATCAGGTCCCGGTAGCATCTCAGTAAATCTTTTCTGCACACTTTCTCGTGTAATAATATCCTTTCTATAATAGGGTGACCAGAATTGTACACAGTATTCCAAAAGCAAGGCCCATTCAGGACAGCATTCAATAGACTTGGGCCTGACCTGCACTCTGTAGTCTGAACACACTATAAATAAAGGGTGATTTGTGATGGAAGACCAGCCTCAGTAAGATTATTACACCTTGGATCCCTTGCTGGTTGGAACTCTCTCTTATATGCAATGACCCAGCCTTCACTGCTCCCTGGGGGAGAGAATTCCAAATCGTCTGAGAAAAAAATTCCTCCTCATTGTTGCCTTAAATGGGAGATCTTTTGTTTTTAATCTGTGTCCCCTCAATCGAGATTCCTCAACTAGAGGCAACATCCTTTTCGCATTCACCCTGTCCAGGCCCCTATGTTTTCATAAGAACACCTCTCTTTCCTGGAAACTCCAATGAGTACCGGTCCCATCTGCTCAATCTTTCCCTGGTAATGTTTCTTCAAAACCACACCATTTCCTTTATTCCCAGAATCAGCTTAGTGAACTTCCTGAGAACTGAGGAAGTCGTGGATAGCATGTTCACGGAGTTGGTCACACTGCAGGTAAAAATTACTGAAGGAGACAGGGAATGAGTGACCAGCAGACAGTGGAAGAGTAGGAAGGCAGTGTAGGAGTCCCCCGCGGTCATCTCACCCCGAAACAGATATACCGTTTTGGATACTGTTGGGAGAGATGGCTCACCAGGGGAAGGTGGCAGCAGGCAGGTTCATGTCACTGTAGCTGGCTGTGCTGCACAGGGGGGCAGGAAAAAGAGTGGAAAGCTATAGTGATAGGGGACTCGATTGTAAGGGGAATAGACGGTCGCAAATGAGACTCCATGATGGTATGTTGCCTCCCTGGTGCAAGAGTCAAGGAAGTCTCAGAGCAGCTGCAGGATGTTCTGGAGGGTGAACAGCCAGCTGTCACAGTGCAAATAGGCACCAACAATATAGGTAACAAAAACAGGATGAGGTCCTACAAGCTAAACTTAAGGAGCTAGGAGTTAAATTAAAAAATAGGACCTCAAAGTTAGTAATCTCAGGATTGCTACCAGTGCCACATGTTAGTCAGGGTAGGAATGTCAGGATAGCTACCATGAATACGTGACTTGAGAAATGGTGCAAGAGGGAGAGATTTAAATTCCTGGGACATTGGAACCAGTTCTGTGGGACCAGTACAAATCAAATGGTCTGTACCTGGGCATGACTGGAACCAACATCCTGACGGGCGAGTGTTTGCTAGGACTGTTGGGGATGGGAACTGATGCAGGAAGTAAAGTGGAGGCAGAAACAAAAGGCAGGAAGGGGAAAAGTGAAAAGCAGAGAAACCAAAGACAGAAATCAAAAAGGGTCAGAGTACAAAGTACAGGGACTGTGGAGAACTCAACGAATGAGTCCAGTAAGGCTAAGAGAAATAAAATATAGGGAGAGTGTACAAAACATGACCAGACAGATGATCTGAGAAAGCAGGGCAGAGAGCGAGGGAAGACTAGGTTAAACTGCATTTATTTCAATGCAAGAGGCCTGACAGGCAAGGCAGATGAACTCAGCATGAATGTTTGCATGGGTCTGGGATATTATAGCTATTACTGAAGCATAGCGAAGGGAGGGACAGGACTGACAGCTCAATATTCCAGGGTACAGATGCTATCGGAAAGATAGAACAGGAGGCAAGAGAGGAGACTGAGTTCACTTTTGATTAGGGAATTTTTGGTGATAGTGACCACAATTCGGTTACGTTTCACCTTAGTGATGGGAAGGGATAGGCATGAACCTCGGGTCAGTAGTTTTAGCTGGGGGAAGGGTAATTATGAGGCTATTAGGAGTGAATTAGGAAGCATTGATTGGACTAGGAGATTACAGGGACTGGGAACGTCCGAAATGTGGAGTTTTTTCAAGGAGCAGCTACTGCGAGTCCTTGATAGGTATGTCCCTGTCAGGCATGGAGGAATTGGTAGATCTAGGGAACCGTGGTGCACCAAAAGAGTTGAGTCGATGGTTAAAAAGAAAAAGGAGGCTTATGTTCGGATGAGATCTGAGGGCTCAGGTAGTGCACTAGAAAGCTTTAGATTGGCTAGGAGGGAGTTGAAGAGTGAGTTAAGGGCTAAAAGAGGACATGAGAAGACTTTGGCTGATAGGATTAAGGAGAATCCTAAGGCGTTCTATAGGTATGTCAAAAATAGAAGGTTGGTCAGGGCAAGATTAGGGCCAGTTACAGACAGCAGAGGGAAGTTGTGTGTGGAACTGGAGGAGATTGGAGAAGCGTTGAACCAATATTTCTCTTCGGTGTTCACGCAGGGGGACATGAATATAGCTGAGGAGGACACTGGGTTGAAGGGGTGTAAAATAGACAGTATTACGGTTGATAAGGGGGAGGTGCTGGATATTCTTGAGGGGTTGAAAATAGATAAGTCCTGTGGTCCGGATGGGATCTACCCTAGGATTCTCTGGGAGGCTGGAGAGGTGATTGCAGAGCCTCTGGCTCTGATCTTCAGGTCGTCATTGGTCTCTGGTGTAGTCCCGGAGGATTGGAGGACAGCGAATGTTGTCCCATTGTTTAAGAAGGGGAACAGAGACTTTGCTGGGAATTATAGACCGGTGAGTCTTACTTCTGTTGTGGGCAAGGTTTTAGAAAAAATTATTAGGGATAGGATTTATAGTTATTTGGAGTGTAATGAATTGATTAGAAATAGTCAGCATGGTTTTGTAGCGGGTAGGTCGTACCTTACTAACCTTATTGAGTTTTTTGATAAGGTGACCAAAGAGGTGGATGGGGGCAAGGCAGTTGATGTGGTATATATGGATTTTAGTAAGGCGTTCGATAAGGTTCACCATGGTAGGCTTCTGCAGAAAATGCAGATGTATGGGATTGTGGGTAATCTAGGAAATTGGATCAGAAATTGGCTAGCAGATAGGAGACAGAGGGTGGTGGTTGATGGTAAATATTCGTCATGGAGTTCGGTTACGAGTGGTGTGCCTCAGGGATCTGTTTTGGGGCCACTGCTGTTTGTCATTTTTATTAATGATCTGGATGAGGGTATAGTTGAGTGGATTAGTAAATTTGCTGATGACACCAAAGTAGGAGGTGTGGTAGATTGTGAGGAAGGGTGTCATAGTTTGCATGGAGACTTAGATAGGTTGCAGAGCTGGGCCGAGAGGTGGCAGATGGAATTTAATGCGGAGAAGTGTGAGGTAATTCACTTCGGTAGGAGCAACAGATGTGTCGAGTATAGGGCTAACGGGAGGACTTTGAATAGTGTGGATGAACAGAGGGATCTAGGTGTATGTGTACATAAATCCCTGAAAGTTGGGAATCAAGTAGATAAGGTTGTTAAGAAGGCGTACGGTGTCTTGGCGTTTATTGGTAGGGGGATTGAATTTAAGAGTCGCAGCGTCATGTTGCAACTGTACACTACTCTGGTGCGGCCGCTGGAGTACTGTGGCCAGTACTCCAGCTGCCACAGTACTGGAGTACTGTGTGCAGTACTGGTCCCCACATTACAGGAAGGACGTGGAGGCTTTGGAGAAGGTGCAGAGGAGGTTTACTAGGATGTTGCCTGGTATGGTGGGGAGGTCCTATGAGGAGAGACTGAGGGATTTGGGGTTGTTTTCGTTGGAAAGAAGGCGGCTAAGAGGGGACCTTATTGAAACATATAAGATGATTAGAGGTTTAGACAGGGTGGACAGTGATAGCCTTTTTCCTCGGATGGAGAAATCTAGCACGAGGGGGCATGGCTTTAAATTAAGGGGGGGTAGCTACAGGACGGATGTCAGGGGTAGGTTCTTTACCCAAAGGGTGGTGAGGGATTGGAATGCCCTGCCTGCTGCAGTTGTAAATACGCCTAGTTTGGGGGCGTTTAAGAGATCTGTGGATAGGTTTATGGACGAAAAGAGATTGGTTTAGGCTAGTGGGTCATTGTTTTTGTAACTGGTCGGCGCAACATCGTGGGCCGAAGGGCCTGTTCTGCGCTGTAATGTTCTATGTTCTATGTTCTAAGACGTCACAGCAGTACTGAGATCAGATATATCCAAGGGTTTAGCCACTGAGTCTATATGGGGAGAACTGAAAAATAAGAAGAAGAAATCACTTTGATAGGATTGTACTATAGGCTCCCAAATAGTCAGCCGGAAATTGAGTAGCAAATATGTAAGGCGTTTACAGATAGCTCCAAGAAAAATAAGGTGGTAATAGTAGGGGACTTTAACTTTTTCACTATTGACTGGGACAGCTATAGTATTAGAGGGTTGGATAGAGAGAAATTTGTTTAGTGTAATCAGGAGGAATTTCTCATTCAGTATGTGGATGGTCCGACTAGAGAGGGGGCAAAACATGACCTCCTCCTGGGAAATAAGGAAGGACAGGTAACAGAAGCATTCGTGAGAGATCACTTTAGGACCAGTGACCATAATTCCCTTAGTTTTAAGATAGTTTTGGAGAAAGATAGGTCTGGCCCAAAAGTTAAACTTCTAAATTGGGGAAGGGTCAATTTTGATGGCATTAGACAGGAGCTTTCAAAAGTTGATTGGGAGAATCTGTTGGCAGGTAAAAGGATGGTGGTGAGTGGGAGGCTTTCAGAAGTGTGTTAACAAGGGTTCAGGGTAAACACATTCCTGTTCGAGTGAAGGGCAAGGTTGGTAGAAGTAGGGAACCTTGGATGACTCAAGTTATTGAGGCCCTAGTCAAAAAGACCAAGGAGGCATATGACGTACATAGGCAGCTGGGATCAAGTGGATCCCTTGAAGAGTATAAAGGTTGAAGGTGTAGAACTAAGAGAGAAATCAGGAGGGCATAAAAGGGGACATGAGATTGCTTTGGCAGATAAGGCAAATGAGAATCCAAAGAGCTTCGACAAATACATGAGAGACAAAAGAATAATGAGGGAGACAGTAGGGCCTCTTAAGGGTTAACAAGGTCATAGAACATTACAGAACATTACAGCGCAGAACAGGCCCTTCGGCCCACGATGTTGCGCCGACCAGTTACAAAACAATGACCCACTAGCCTAAACCAATCCCTTTTCATCCATAAACCTATCCACAGATCTTTTAAACGCCCCCAAACTAGGTGCATTTACAACTGCAGCTGGCAGGGCATTCCAGTCCCTCACCACCCTCTGGGTAAAGAACCTACCCCTGACATCTGTCCTATAACTACCCCCCCTTAATTTAAAATCGTGCCCCCTCGTGTTAGCTTTCTCCATCCTAGGAAAAAGGCTATCACTATCTACCCTGTCTAAACCTCTAATCATCTTATATGTTTCAATGAGATCCCCTCTTAGCCACCTTCTTTCCAGCGAAAACAACCCCAAATCTCTCAATCTCTCCTCATAGGATCTCCCCTCCATACCAGGCAACATCCTGGTAAACCTTCTCTGCACCCTCTCCAAAGCCTCTACATCCTTCTTGTAATGTGGGGACCAGAACTGCACACAAAACTCCAAGTGCGGCCGCACCAGAGATGTGTACAGTTGCATCATGACGCTACGACTCCTAAATTCAATCCCCCTACCAATAAACGCCAAAACTCCGTATGCCTTCTTAACAACTTTATCTACTTGATTCCCAACTTTCAGGGATCTATGTACACATACACCTAGATCCCTCTGCTCCTCCACACTATTCAAAGTCCTCCCGTTAGCCCTATACTCAACACATCTGTTATTCCTACCGAAATGAATTACCTCACACTTCTCCACATTAAACTCCATTCGCCACCTCTCAGCCCAGCTCTGCAACCTTTCTAAGTCATCCTGCAAACTATGACACCCTTCCTCACAATCTACCACACCTCCGACTTTGGTGTCATCAGCAAACTTACTAATCCACCCAACTATACCCTCATCCAGATCATTAATAAAAATTACAAACAGCAGTGGCCCCAAAACAGATCCCTGAGGCACACCACTTGTAACCGAACTCCATGACGAATATTTCCCATCAACCACCACTCTCTGTCTCCTATCTGCTAGCCAATTCCTGATCCAATTACCTAGATCACCCCCAATCCCATACATCTGCATTTTCTGCAGAAGCCTACCATGGTAAACCTTATCAAACGCCTTGCTAAAATCCATATACACCACATCAACTGCCTTACCCCTATCCACCTCTTTGGTCACTTTCTCAAAGAACTCGATAAGGTTAGTAAGGCATGACCTACCCGCTACAAAACCATGCTGACTATCTCTAATCAACTCATTACTTTCCAAATAACTATAAATCCTGTCTCTAATAATCCTTTCCAAAACCTTACCCACCACAGAAGTAAGACTCACCGGTCTATAATTCCCAGGGAAGTCCCTTCTCCCCTTCTTAAACAATGGGACAACATTTGCTGTCCTCCAATCTTCTGGTACTATACCAGAGACTAACGACGACCTGAAGATCAGAGCCAGAGGCTCCGCAATCACCCCTCTTGCCTCCCAAAGAATCCTAGGGTAAATCCCATCTGGACCAGGGGACTTATCTATTTTCAAACCCTCTAAAATATCCAGCACATCCCCCGTATCAACTGCAATACTATCTATTTCACACCCCTGCACCCCAGTGTCCTCCTCAGCTACATTCCTGTCCCCTTGCGTGAACACCGAAGAGAAATATTGGTTCAACGCCTCTCCAATCTCCTCCGGTTCCACACACAACTTCCCTCTACTGTCTGTAACTGGCCCTAATCTTGTCCTAACCAACCTTCTGTTCTTGACATACCTGTAAAACGCCTTAGGGTTCTCCTTAATCCTATCAGCCAAAATCATCTCATGCCCTCTTTTGGCCCTTCTTAACTCCCTCTTCAACTCCCTCCTAGCCAATCTAAAACTTTCTAAGGCACTCATCTATGTATAGATTCACAAGAGATGGTTGAGATCTTAAATGAATATTTCTCATTGGTATTTACGGTTGAGAATGGCATGGATGTTAGGGAACGTGGGGAAATAAATAATGATGTCTAGAAGATATTACAGAGAAGGAGGTGTTGAAAGTCTTAAAGTGCATCAAGATAGATAAATCCCCGGGACCTGATGAAGTATATCCCAGGACGTTGTGGGAGGCTGGGAAGGAAATTGTGGGTCCCCTCGCCGAGATATTTGAATCATTGACAGCCACAGGTGAGGTGCCTGAAGATTGGAGGCTGGTAAATGTTGTGCCTTTGTTTAAGAAGGTCTGCAGGAAAAAGCCTGGGAACTACAGACCGGTGAGTTGTTGGTAAGTTGTTGGAAGGTATTTTGAGAGACAAGATCGACAGGCATTTAGAGAGTCAAGGTCTGATTATAGGGACAGTCAGCATGGCTTTGTGAGTGGAAAATCATGTCTGACAAATTTAATTGAGTTTTTTGAAGGGATAACCAAGAAGGTCGATGAGGGCATGGTTGGTTGTTGCGCAAGGTTAAAACTCACAGGATCCAGGGTGAGGTCGCCAATTGGATACAAAATTGGCTTGATGACAAAAGCCAGAGGGTGATTGTAGAGGGTTGCTTTTCAAACTAGAGGCCTGTGACCAGCAGTGTGCCTCAGAGATCGGTGCTGGGCCCACTGTTATTTGTTATTTATATTAATGATCTGGAGGCATGGTTAGTAAGATTGGTGGCATATTGGATAGTGAAGAAGGGTATTGAGAATTGCAAAGGGATCTTGATGAATTGGGCCAATGGGATGATGAATGGCACATGGAGTTTAATTTAGATAAATGTGAGATGGATTGAATCAGGGCAGGACCTACTCAGTTAATGGTAGGGCATTGGGAAAGTTATAGAACATTGAGACCTAGGAGTACAGGTTCATAACTTCTTGAAAATGGAGTCACAGGTGGACAGAGTGGTGAAGAAGGCATTCAGCATACTTGGTTTCATTGATTAGAATATTGAATACAGGAGTTGGGACGTCTTGTTGAAGTTGTACAAGACATTGGTAAGGCCACACTTGGAATACTGTGTGCAGTTCTGGTCACCCTAATATAGCAAGGATATTATTAAACTAGAAAGAGTGCAGAAAAGATTTACTAGGAAGCTACCTGGACTTGATGGTTTGAGTTATAAGGAGAGGTTGGATAGACTGGAACTTTTTCCTCTGGAGTGTAGGAGGCTGAGGGGTGATCTTATAGAGGTCTATAAAATAATGAGGGGCACAGATCAGATAGACAGTCAATATCTTTTCCCAAAGGTAGGAGAGTCTAAAACTAGAGGGCAGAGGTTTAAGGTGAGAGGGGAGAGATACAAGAGGGTCCAGAGGGTTGTTTTTTTCATTCAGAGGGTGATGAGTGTCTGGAACAAGCCTCCGGGGCAGTAATAGAGTTGGGTACAATTTTGTCTTTTAAAAAGCATTTAGATAGTTAAATGAGTAAGATGGATATAGAGGGGTATGGGCCAAATGCCGGCAATTGGGACTAGCTTCGTGGTTAAAAACTGGGCAGCATGGACAAGTTGGGCCGAAGGGCCTGTTTCCATGCTGTAAATCTCTATGAAGATGACTCTATAACTTTAAGTTTATTGCACCTGTATAGGACTGATTTGTTCTCTTAGCTAAAGGACTTGTGTGTAGATCCGATTAAAACCAATCCGTGAAGTTTGATCGCCATTTGAGCCTAAGTTGATTCAGGGTTAGGCAGATAACTTTTGAATGTTGTCCTTTATCCTAAATTGTGTTTCCATTTTATTCCTGATTTGCTGATCACCTTCAATTCAGTCTGTCGCCATGAACCAGCTCTGCCCCCATTTTGTCACACGTTTTGGCCTCAGTATCATTTTATCCTCATTTCTCCCTTGGTTGTGCACATCTGTCGTTATTTTACTTGTTCCAATCCCACTGCCGTTGTTTACATGTTGCCACCTCTATTGTCATTAGTTTTGACCTCTTTTTCCCCAATACAGATCCTCCTGCACCTCGCCCCTCTCCATGTCCCACTTTCACCTGTCACACCTGAAAGTTTTACCAGTTATGCTGAAATGTCATCGACTAGAAACATTGGGCAGGATTTTACAGACTCTCTTGTCCCGAAAGCGTAAAATCCTGCCCAAGGTCCATGAGCCTTTCCATCATCCATCCTGCGCCTTCCCAAATTCCCATGGTAAGCAGGATGGTAAAATTCTGGCCATTAAGTTCATTTCTGTTTTCTACATCTTTTGTGTAGTGTAATTATTTTATATCCCTACCCCACCAGTGATGTTCTGCTAGGCCCAGCTGTCCTGCAGTATTGTTGTGCTGGGAGCAGCCTGAATTGATTCAGATTGAGACACCCAATCACGTGGCAGGACATCCCGCCCTAGAGAGCTGCTAACCAATCCGCCTAGTGAACTAATCCCATTGGCTGGTGGCTCTGTCATCCCAGGAGCACCACTGGCCAATACTGGTCCTATAGGCAGCCCCCTGAGTAAGTAATGCACGGTAAGAAGTCTCACAACACCAGGTTAAAGTCCAACAGGTTTATCTGGTAGCAAAAGCCACTAGCTTTCAGAGCACTGCCCCTTCATCAGGTGGGTGGGAATTCTGTTCACAAACAGGGCATAATAACGACACAAACTCAATTTACAAAATAATGGTTGGAATGAAAAACTTTACAGGTAATCAGGTCTTAAAGGTACAGACAATGTGAGTGGAGAGAGCATTAAGCACAGGTTAAAGAGATGTGGATTGTCTCCAGACAGGACACTTAGTGAGATTTTGCAAGTCCAGGCAAGTCGCGAGGGTTACGGATAGTGCGACATGAACCCAAAATCCCAGTTGAGGCCGTCCTCGTGTGCGGAACTTGGCTATCAGTCTCTGCTCAGCGGCTCTGCGCTGTCGTGTGTTGTGAAGGCCACCTTGGAGAATGCTTACCCGAAGGTCAGAGGCTGAATGCCCGTGACCACTGAAGTGTTCGCCAACAGGAAGGGAACAGTCTTGCCTGGTGATTGTCGAGCGATGTTCATTCATCCGTTGTCGTAGCGTCTGCATGGTCTCCCCAATGTACCAATCCTCAGACAGCCTCAACTGGGATCTTGGGTTCATGTCGCACTATCTGTAACCCCCGTGACTTGCCTGGGTTTGCAAAATCTCACTAAGTGTCCTGTCTGGAGACAATACACATCTCTTTAACCTGTTTAACCCTCTCTCCACTCACATTGTCTGTACCTCTAAGATTTGATTACCTGTAAAGACTCGCATTCCAACCATTATTCTGTAAATTGAGTTTATGTCTTTATATTCCCTGTTTGTGATCAGAACTACCACTTACCAGATGAAGGAGCAGTGCTCTGAAAGCTAATGGCTTTTGCTACCAAATAAACCTGTTGGCCGCATTAGAACATAGAACATTACAGCGCAGAACAGGCCCTTCGGCCCACGATGTTGCGCCGACCAGTTACAAAACAATGACCCACTAGCCTAAACCAATCCCTTTTCATCCATAAACCTATCCACAGATCTTTTAAACGCCCCCAAACTAGGTGCATTTACAACTGCAGCTGGCAGGGCATTCCAATCCCTCACCACCCTCTGGGTAAAGAACCTACCCCTGACATCTGTCCTATAACTACCCCCCCTTAATTTAAAATCGTGCCCCCTCATGCTAGCTTTCTCCATCCTAGGAAAAAGGCTATCACTATCTACCCTGTCTAAACCTCTAATCATCTTATATGTTTCAATGAGATCCCCTCTTAGCCGCCTTCTTTCCAGTGAAAACAACCCCAAATCTCTCAATCTCTCCTCATAGGATCTCCCCTCCATACCAGGCAACATCCTGGTAAACCTCCTCTGCACCCTCTCCAAAGCCTCTACATCCTTCTTGTAATGTGGGGACCAGAACTGCACACAGTACTCCAAGTGCGGCCGCACCAGAGATGTGTACAGTTGCATCATGACGCTGCGACCCCTAAATTCAATCCCCCTACCAATAAACGCCAAAACTCCGTATGCCTTCTTAACAACCTTATCTACTTGATTCCCAACTTTCAGGGATCTATGTACACATACACCTAGATCCCTCTGCTCCTCCACACTATTCAAAGTCCTCCCGTTAGCCCTATACTCAACACATCTGTTATTCCTACCGAAATGAATTACCTCACACTTCTCCACATTAAACTCCATCCGCCATGTTGGACTTTAATCTGGTGTTGTGAGATTTCTTACTGTGTTTACCCCAGTCCAACGCTGGCATCTCCACATCAAGTGATGCAGCCTAAACTGGAGGGTAAGTGTGGGAGTTTGGACTGCCCTGGCGGAGAGGTGGGGTTTAAGAGACGGAGTGCAGGATTAAGGCTGGATTCAAACTTTTGGGGGGTTACCTGCTGTCATAACCTGAGATAACTCAGAGAGTTGGTACCAATGGGTGCTGTTCTGATTGGCGGTTGGTGACTAGTGGAGTGCCGCAGGGATCGGTGCTGGGACCCCAGCTATTTACCATTTATATAGATGATCTGGAGGAGGGGGCTGAGTGTCGGGTAATGAAATTTGCTGATGACACAAAGATGAGTGGAAAAGCAAATTGTGTGGAGGGTGTGGAAAGTTTGCAGAGGGATCTGGATAGGCTCAGCGAGTGGGTGAGGACCTGGCAGATGGAGTATAATGTTAGCAAGTGTGAAGTTATCCACTTTGGCAGAAATAGTAGTAGGAGGAATTATTATTTAAAGGGTGAAAAGCTGCAGCATGCTATGGTGCAGAGGGACCTGGGGGTCCTTTTGCATGAGTCACAAAAACCCAGTCTGCAGGTGGTCATAAAGGCGAATGGGATGCTGGCCTTTATAGTGAGGGGGATTGTTGTAAAAAGAAATCAGCCTGTTTTAACCCTTATACGGTGGACAAATAACTTTGAGTAGACGTCTTATTAGTACAAACAATATTTATTTAAACCCACACAATCAATAATCACCCACCCGACCACCAATAAGTTATCCTGACTTAACTGTGCATGACTGACAAATACCCAAACAGATACTGGCCTTTATCTGTGTGCTGGTCTGGGTAGTTGTCTGTGTAGTCTGGTCCTTTAGTCTGGTACGGTACCCTGGCTCTGGTCTTCTTTCTTTCCTCCCTTCTCAGGTGTGGTGGCTCTCCGTCGATGTAGCTTGTTCTTGGGGTCAGAGAGAGAGAGATTCCTGGTTGTGCAGCACCCTTTATACCCCATTTGGTTTCACACCCCTTTTTGGTCATTGCCAATCAATCGATCAGGACTTGATCACCCTGATCGATAAGAGTCCAATCAGGTGCTCCCACACCAATCTCTGGGTGTGTCCCTGGTAAAAAGTCTGACGGTTTTAGTCCAACCGATTTATTTGATAATATTCTCACAAGCAAGCAAGCTTTCGAGGTTACCCTCTTCGTCAGGTGAATGGAGAGTTCTGACCTCAGACAGACAGAGCATATTAAGCACAGACAGTTGCTAATTAGAATGCGAATCCTTACACCTAACCTGCTGTTCAAGTCTTAAAGTGGCTGATAATGTGAGTGGAAGGAGCACTGATCACAGTTTAAAGAGATGTGTATTGTCTCCAGACAGTACAGTAAGTGAGGTTTTGCAAACCCAGGCAAGTCACGGGGGTTACAGATAGTGCGACATGAACCCAAGATCCCTGTTGAGACCGTCCTCATGTGTGCGGAACTTGGCTATCAGTCTCTGTTCAGCGACTCTGCGCTGTCGTGTGTCATGAAGGCCGCCTTGGAGAATGCTTACCCGAAGGTCAGAGGCTGAATGCCCGTGACCGCTGAAGTGTTCGCCAACAGGAAGGGAACAGTCTTGCCTGGTGACTGTCGAGCGATGTTCATTCATCTGTTGTTGTAGCGTCTGCATGGTCTCCCTAATGTACCATGCTTCGGGACATCCTTTCTTGCAACGTATCAGATAGACAATGTTGGCCGAGTTGCAAGAGTATTTACCATGTACCTGGTGGATGGTATTCTCACGTGTGATGATGGTATCCATGTCGATGATCCGGCATGTCTTATGGTAAATACTCTTGCAACTCGGCCAACATTGTCTATCTGATACGTTGCAAGAAAGGATGTCCCGAAGCATGGTACATTGGGGAGACCATGCAGACGCTACGACAACGGATGAATGAACATCGCTCGACAGTCACCAGGCAAGACTGTTCCCTTCCTGTTGGCGAACACTTCAGCGGTCACGGGCATTCAGCCTCTGACCTTCGGGTAAGCATTCTCCAAGGCGGCCTTCATGACACACGACAGCGCAGAGTCGCTGAACAGAGACTGATAGCCAAGTTCCGCACACATGAGGACGGTCTCAACAGGGATCTTGGGTTCATGTCGCACTATCTGTAACCCCCGTGACTTGCCTGGGTTTGCAAAACCTCACTTACTGTACTGTCTGGAGACAATACACATCTCTTTAAACTGTGATCAGTGCTCCTTCCACTCACATTATCAGCCACTTTAAGACTTGAACAGCAGGTTAGGTGTAAGGATTCGCATTCTAATTAGCAACTGTCTGTGCTTTATATGCTCTGTCTGTCTGAGGTCAGAACTCTCCATTCACCTGACGAAGAGGGTAACCTCGAAAGCTTGCTTGCTTGTGAGAATATTATCAAATAAATCGGTTGGACTAAAACCTGGTGTTGTCAGACTTTTTACTGTGTTTACGCCAGTCCAACGCCGGCATACCCACATTGTGTCCCTGGTGGCCAATGCCTGTATGTGTTGTGGGCACATGGGTCACATACCTTCCTCCTAAATAAGGATTCACGGTGCCTTTACGTCTGGCACACGACCCAGTGTGACCAGGAAGTCTCTTTCATCCTGGAGATGGCCCATATCCTGTGTATTCACTCATCAGGGTTGCAGCCTGTTTGTCTCTGTCTTTAAACTGCAGCCTGTCGGTTTAGTTTCTTGCCCAGTGTCCCAGAGTGCTTTACAAAACGCCATTCTAGTTGGCCTGTTTGGCTACAGAATAGAATATAAAAGCAGGGAGGTCTTGCTGCAACTGGTGAGGCCGCAGCTGGAGTACTGTGTGCAGTTTTGGTCATCGCACTTGTGCAAGGATATTTTGGCCTTGGAGGGAGTGCAGAGGAGGTTCACTCGGCTGATACCAGAGATGAGGGGGTTGGACTATGAAGAGAGACTAAATAGACTGGGTCTGTACTCGTTGGAGTTTAGAAGGATGAGGGGGGATCTTATAGAGACGTATAAGATCATAAAAGGAATGGATAGGGTAGAGGCAGAGAGATTCTTCCTGCTCAGAAAGGACAGCAGGACTAGAGGGCACAGCCTCAAGATAAAGGGGGGGGCAGTTTAGATCGGAGTTGAGGAGGAACTTTTTCACTCAAAGGGTGGTGAATCTCTGGAATTCTCTGCCCGTTGAAGTGGTGGAGGCTGCCTCGCTAAATATTTTTAAGTCACGGGTAGATAGGTTTCTGATAGACAGGGGAATTAAGGGTTATGGGGAGAGGGCGGGAAGGTGGAACTGATCCACTTCTGATCAGCCATGATCTTAGTGAATGGCGGGGCAGGCTCGAAGGGCCAGATGGCCTACTCCTGCTCCTATTTCTTATGTTCTTATGTTCTTATTAACTCAATGTGACAAGTAACAAACTAAAACATTAAAGGCATTTAAATAGTCATTTGATAAACATGTGGATGATATTGGAATAATGCAGGTTAGCTGAGCTTTAGATTGGTTTCATAGGTCGGTGCAACATCGAGGGCTGAAGGGCCTGTACTGCGCTGGAATGTTCTATGTTTTAAAAGATATATTGATTGAGGAGAACTATGTACAACAAAGAGTTTAGTAGTGCAACTATACAGATCTAGTCTGAACAATGCTCCGACTCCCACTGAAAACCTATAGCCAGGGGAATGTACGTCCTCACTCCCAATAGGCCCAGCTTCATGTACTCACACTCCATTGGCTCGGCCCAGTCACATGGCCTGTGAAGGATTGCCCATTAAAGGGGCCACGGTGTACAGTTCTGAATGGCACAGGGGAAACTTCCCAAAGGAAGGACGTCCCATTCCTGCCCAACAACAGCCCACCCAGCGAAAGCTGCCATGCTCCCTCACTTACCTCTACCTCCAACTGCCATATGAAGATAGGTTGAGGGAGCTGGGACTCTTTTCCCTGGAGAGGCGAAGGTTGAGAGGCGACCTGATAGAAGTTTATAAAATGTTGAGAGGAATAGATAGGGTGGACTCTCAGAGGCTATTTCCCCGGGTTGAAATGGTCGCTACGAGAGGACACAGATTTAAGGTGCGGGGAGGGAAGTACAGAGGTGATGTTAGGGGTAAGTTTTTCACTCAGAGGGTGGTGAGTGAATGGAATCGGCTGCCGTCGTCGGTGGTGGAGGCGAACTCGCTGGGGTCTTTTAAAAGACTTCTGGATGAGTATATGGGGTTTAATGGGATTGGGGGGTTATAGATAGGTCTATAGATTGGTGGGGTTGATGTGATCGGCGCAACTCGAGGGCCGAAGGGCCTGTTTGTGCTGTAATGTTCTATGCTCTATGTTCTATGTACGATAGCAGTGGAAGTAAAATGAGGCCTTTAAGCAGCTATTAATTGGTCTGAATGGGGATAAGGTGGTGTGGAAAATTCATTTGCTGTGATATGGGGGGACAGGTTAGGGGTGGGTGGGAATAGGCTGTGGGAGGGCCACCTGTTACCAGCACTGTGACCCCTGCCCAGCTTCCAGTAGGTAAACTCTGAGGGAAGGTAAAATCCCTCGTTACCGTCAATTAACCTGTATTCAAATCCATTTAATGACTCCAATTTCACTAACAAATGGATGTCAGCAGCAACTTTTTATACTATTATTGGGAGTTTAGCTTTGGATTTAGTTTATAGTTTACAGTGAAGAATATACAAAAACTGGTGCTGCCAGGATGGGGTTTGGAGGCAGCACCACAAGGCTGTGCTGGGGAATCTTTCTCAGATGTTCTGAGAGTTTACCCAGCAATTGCCCAGAAGAGGTAACTTCCCTTGGACAATTATACAATCATAGAGAAAGAGGGCCTTCGACACTGAGCTGGGAATATTTAAATCCTGAATTGTGGATAGTTTTGTCAGTTTACACCAACAGTTACTCTGAAAGAATTAGAAGAAATAAAGAACTTCTAACTCCAAAGTGACTATTTTAAACACTCAGACTGGGCTGCAGACAGGACACCCCCAACACTCCAAACTCCAGAAGCTCCCCCCACCTGCACCCCCTCCTAACTGAGCACCTCCTCTCCCACACACTGTATTCCTCACCCCGACTCGACCCCTATCACTCCCCAAACACAACTCATATCCCCTAACCTGACCCAACCCACACTCCCTGACTCTCATTCCGCCCGCCCCCCCAAAATTTCTAAACCCTCCCACCCAATGCCCTATTTATCTAATTGATTGTGAGCACCAAGCAGTCCAATAGGATCTTGTGGCTGTGACAATTCCTCTAATTGCCATACCTCACTCACCTTGCAAATCCCACATCAGCTGGCACGTAATTGCCAGGTAAATGCCTCTTTCCAGACTATTGCGGTAATAAAATCATAGAATCCCTACAGTGCATAAGTAGGCCATTTGGCCCATCAAGCTTGTACTGACAACAATCCCACACTAACCCTGTAATCCCACATATTTACCCTGACACCAAGGAGCAATTTAGCATGGCCGATCTATCTAACAATCTTTGGACTGTGGGAGGAAACCAGAGCACCCAGAGGAAACCCACACAGGCCTGGGGAGAATGTACAAACTCTGCACAGACATAACCCCCAGGCAACACTGGCCCTGTGAGGCAGCAGTGCCAACCACTGTGCCACTGTGCTGCCCTTCTTAAAAATCCTACTAAGTCCTCCTGACCTCCAGCAGTTAATGGATGTACAATGTCCACATCCAGCTCAATGTGATGTGGATCTTCTACGAACATTAACTGGAGTTTAGCTTCCTCTCCGTAGACTCTTTCTGTGGAAGTTTGAGTCCCGCTGTAGATCTCTCTCGCACTGAGGAGTGTTCCACTGTTGAGGGTTCTTGCTTTCAGGTGAGATAATGTATTAAGGGTTAGGGTAGGGTTAGGGTTATGCCTACCCATTCAGACATAAAACATAAAGGATCCCGTGGCATTATTCATTTAACAGAGACCAGAGGAGCTCTCCCTTATATCCTGCTCCATATCTCTCATCCAATGTCAAAAACAAATTAGTCAGCCATTTGTCACATTGCAGTTTGTGAAATCTTGCACAAATTGGTTGCCACGTCCTATTTTACAACAGTAAATACTACATTTCCAAAGTGTTTCGTTGACTGGGAAGTGCTTTGGAACGCATGTAGTCATTGAGAGTTTCAGTAACAAACAAATCTATCTTTCCTGAGTTGACAAACCTTTAATTCCTGTTAATAGCAGTTTTACTTGTTCTTAATCTGGATTTGCATTAATTGGATCTGGAACTGGTGTGTTTAAGCTGCTGTAATTTAATTTGGGATGTTTAGATGTTGGAAATATTATTATTACTAAATACGTGTTACTTTCAGTAAATTATATCCCCAACTTCAAAAAAAAACCTTCTGGGATCCTTCTCCTCATCAATCTCAATTCTCCTCTTGTCATTAACAGGAAATGTAAAACTATTTGAGCTCTCACACTTCATTGCATTATTGATGTTGGTTCCTTTGTGCTCATCTGCAAATTGTAAAACCATTCTTCACATCAATATAAGGATTCTAAATCGGTATTGTAAGCTCAGAGCTCAGTTTCAGTAAAAATGGTTGCTGTGTGGGGTCCAGTTATAGAGGTGCTGTTACTCTTAATAGTCCAGATTGTCTCCTAGATCATCTTTTATCTTGAACACAACAGCAAGAGAGAGAGAGAGAAAGAGAAAGAGCTGGCAAACTGGACAGGTTCATTCATCACTGCAAACATTACTATCCACATTCATCCTGTAAAGTGTGTTATAAAGAACCCTGCTTTGATCAGACTGAGTGTTGTAATGGAGCTGTAATGAATGTGTTATAGGGAACCCTGTTTAGGTTAGACTCTCTGGGTGGAATCTTAAGCCTTCATTCAGCATCCACGGGAATGGTGGTATGGGCTCAAAGTGTGGAGAGTGATTCTCGCCAGCGACATTGATTTGGAACGAATCTCAC
This sequence comes from Prionace glauca, assembly GCA_037974335.1. Classification (NCBI taxonomy): domain Eukaryota; kingdom Metazoa; phylum Chordata; class Chondrichthyes; order Carcharhiniformes; family Carcharhinidae; genus Prionace; species Prionace glauca. The sequence goes on along the minus strand of CM075744.1, from coordinate 49,749,588 downwards.
TGGTACAGTGATGTGGAACACACTGGGGAAAGGCCTAATTTGAATGCATCAGCATTTCGTTAGCCAGCACTCCCTCCAGATTATTCATCAGGCACCGGTGTCATCTCAGTGCCATTTCTAACAGGTATCCATAAACATGAACTTGGCACCATCACTCCCCCGGAGGGGATATCAGTGTTTACACTCAGGCAGCCCAGCACTCAGTGGGCACCGGAGGAATACTGAGGACACACATTAGTGTTACTCAGGGCCGTGCCTTAGGATCACTGTAACAGATGGAGGGGTGCGGGACAGGGTGTGTGTTGGGCAGTTACTCGATGGTCTTACCTTGGTCTCATCTTGCTCCGAGAGAATGTGGCATCGCTTCCCAGTTCCTCCATACTGGGTTGGTGTTCAAACAGTAGCTGAGTGAGTTCCCTGCCTTGTTGGAACTGGGTGGGAGGTGGTCACAACAGAGAGCGAGTACTAGGGGTGAGTGTAAGGTTCTGGAGTCCTGCTTGGGGAGATGTTAGGCTGCAAGGGCACTGTGGGGGTTCTCAATGATGGGGAGCCTCCTGAGGCATAAAGTCCCTCTCACTTTGTGGAGGGCGAATGCAGTGAAATGAATCCAGCATGAAGAGCCCTACAGTGCAGAAAGAGGCCCTTCGGCCCATTGAGTCTGCACCAAACACTATCCCACCCAGGCCCTACCCCCATATCCCTACATATTATACCCACTAAACCCTCTAACCTACACATCCCTGGACACTGAGGGGCAATTTCTTAGCATGGCCAATCAACCTAACCCGCACTTCTTTGGACTGTGGGAGGAAACCGGAGCACCCGGAGGAAACCCACGCAGATACGAGGAGAATGTGCAAACTCCACACAGACAGTGACCCGAGCTGAGAATCGAACCCCGGTCCCTGGAGCTGTGAAGCAGCAGTGCTAACCACTGTGCTACTGTGCCGCCCAATGGTGGATCTAGTGGCACAGTCTGGGGACACAGGTTAACCCTTTAGGAAACCAAGCCCCAAGCATGTGGACGCTTCTTTCAAGTCAGGCATCAGCAGTACACAGCTCGCACTGGGGAGGACCCCAGGCAAGGTAGGATGGTGATAGGTGGTACTGCGCCCCCTGTTCAATATCAAAACTGGAGAGCCACCAGAATACAGACCTTACTGCCATGCATCTCTCTGCTTCACTTTAGCATTGCGCAGGGTTGGGATTTATGTTCTTTGATGGGGTGGGTTGTGGGGGATATAATGTGTAGGTCAGATGCCATGAGACAATGGAGGGTCTACCATATTCATCCTGTTGGAGTACAGAGGAAGCTTTGTGGAAATGGGGCTGTAGTGTCAGAGGGTGGGCAGAAATTCACACAGGCAAAGGGAAGCTCTGGGGTGTAAGGTACAGATATAGGGAGTGACGAGGGTCAGGGCTCTGTGACACCTCCTTAGCACTCACTGTGATGGTCCCACTCTTAGAGTGCTTGATTCTGGGGAATTATGGAGCCTGTGAAGTTGGCCAGCAGCAGAGACAATGATGTGCTGCTAATCATGGCAGCCCTACAACTGCTCAGGGAGTAGGAGCACACATGGAGCAGCAATGTCAGAGACAGTACTAGCCAAGAATCCTCCAGCATCAATGTTCCTACCTTCAGATGTCTGAGCTGCAGTGCTGGAGAAGACTGTGTCTGTCCCACGGACAGTGGACCACCTCTGTCACATACTGCACAAGCTGACAACCCTTGGAACTGGGGGAACCCAATGCCTGTGGCCTTTAAACTTACAGCCGCTCTGAACTTTTACGCTAGTGGTTCATTCCAGGGCAGCACAGGAAACATCTGTGGCATCTCAGTATCTGCCAATTATAAATGTGCCAATTAGGGAGGTGACTGATGCCACTTATGCCAGGGATGACATGTTTCTCAATTTTGACTAATTCCAGATGAGCCAGGATCCAGGGCTATGGGCTTTCCCCACCCAGCAGGGATGCCTCAGGTGGAAGGTCTGATAGACTGCATCCACCTGACTCTTAAATCACCATGGCAGCAAGCAGCATCATTCAGGAATCACAAAGGATTCCAATCCCTCAATGTCCAATTTGTCTGCAACCACACAGGCGCTTCATGCAGATGTGTCCCCGTTTCCCAGGGAGCGCCCATGACAGTTAGAACATAGAACATTACAGCACAGAACAGGCCCTTCGGCCCACAATGTTGCGCCGACCAGTTACAAAACAATGACCCACTAACCTAAACCAATCCCTTTTCGTCCATAAACCTATCCACAGATCTCTTAAACGCCCCCAAACTAGGCGCATTTACAACTGCAGCAGGCAGGGCATTCCAGTCCCTCACCACTCTCTGGGTAAAGAACATACCCCTGACATCCGTACTATAACTACTCCCCCTTAATTTAAAGCCATGCCCCCTCGTGCTAGATTTCTCCATCAGAGGAAAAAGGCTATCACTGTCCACCCTATCTAAACCTCTAATCATCTTATATGTTTCAATAAGATCCCCTCTTAGCCACCTTCTTTCCAACGAAAACAACCCCAAATCCCTCAGCCTCTCCTCATAGGACCTTCCCTCCATACCAGGCAACATCCTGGTAAACCTCCTCTGCACCCTCTCCAAAGCCTCCACATCCTTCCTGTAATGTGGGGACTAGAACTGCACACAGTACTCCAAGTGCGGCCGCACCAGAGTTGTGTACAGTTGCAACATGACGCTGCGACTCCTAAATTCAATCCCCCTACCAATAAACGCCAAGACATCGTATGCCTTCTTAACAACCTTATCTACTTGACTCTAAACTTTCAGGGATCTATGTACACATACACCTAGATCCCTCTGCCCATCCACACTATTCAAAGTCCTCCCGTTAGCCCTATACTCGACACATCTGTTATTCCTACCAAAGTGAATTACCTCACACTTCTCCGCATTAAACTTCATCCGCCACCTCTCGGCCCAGCTCTGCAACCTGTCTAAGTCTTCCTGCAAACTATGACACTCTTCATCACTATCTACCACACCTCCGACTTTGGTGTCATTAGCAAATTTACTAATCCACCCAACTATACCCTCATCCAGATCATTAATAAAAATTACAAACAGCAGTGGCCCCAAAACAGATCCCTGAGGCACACCACTCGTAACCGAACTCCATGACGAATATTTACCATCATCCACCACCCTCTGTCTCCTATCTGCTAGCCAATTCCTGATCCAATTCCCTAGATCACCCCCAATCCCATACATCTGCATTTTCTGCAGAAGCCTACCATGGTGAACCTTATCAAACGCCTTGCTAAAATCCATATACACCACAGCAACTGCCTTACCCCTATCCACCTCTTTGGTCACTTTCTCAAAGAACTCAATAAGGTTAGTAAGGCACGACCTACCCGCCACAAAACCATGCTGACTATCTCCAATCAATTCATTACTCTCCAAATAACTATAAATTCTATCCCGAATAATTTTTTCTAAAACCTTGCCCACAACAGAAGTGAGACTCACCGGTCTATAATTCCCGGGGAAGTCTCTGTTCCCCTTCTTAAACAATGGGACAACATTCGCTAACATCCTAGTTACATCTAGGGCCGCTCGCAAATCCCAGCTATTTGTGAGAGAGCTCAGCAGCTGGAGGGATTGCTTCTCGGAGACAAAAGCACCCATTCAGGAGGTGGCTGATGACACCAATGCAGAGGCTACCAGCAGGAACTCAATACAATGAGACTCACACTGCATCGCGTGTGTTGGTGAAGCAGGAGGTTGGGCTGCTGAAGATATGGTTCCAGTGCCTGGACTGGTCTGGGGGGGGGGGGTGGCCTTCAATACAGCTCCACATTATTGTGCTCTGCTGCAACCTCCACAACCCAACACTACAGAGGGGAGACAACCTAGACCTGGAGGAGATGGGTGAGCACAAGACACAAAATGGGTGAGCACAAAATGGAATTTAATGTTGGCAAGTGTGAGGTGGTCCACTTTGGTAGGAGGAATGGTAGGAAGGACTATTACTTACGGGGCGAAAAACTGCAGCAGGCGACGGTGCAGAGGGACCTCGGGGTCCTTGTACATGAGTCGCAAAAACCCAGCTTGCAGGTGCAGCAGGTGGTCAGGAAGGCGAATGGGATGCTGGCCTTCATAGCGAGGGGGATTGAATATAAAAGTAGGGAGGTCTTGCTGCAGCTGTATAGGGCATTGGTGAGGCCGCAGCTGGAGTACTGTGTGCAGTTTTGGGCGCCGCACCTGCGCAAGGATATTTTGGCCCTGGAGGGAGTGCAGAGGAGGTTTAGTAGGCTGATACCGGAGTTGAGGGGATTGAGCTATGAGGAGAGGCTGAATAAACTAGGCTTGTACTCGTTAGAGTTTAGAAGAATGAGGGGAGATCTCATTGAGACGTATAAGATGATGAATGGGATGGATAGGATAGAGGTGGAGAGACTGTTCCCGCTCAAAAAAGACAGTAGGACTAGGGGGCACAGCCTCAAGATAAAGGGGGGGCGGTTTAGAACAGAGTTGAGGAGGAACTTCTTCACTCAAAGGGTGGTGAATCTCTGGAATTCTCTGCCCGTTGAAGTGGTGGAGGCTGCCTCGCTAAATATTTTTAAGAAGCGGGTTGATGGGTTTTTGATAAGAGAGGGGATTAAGGGTTATGGGGAGAGGGCGGGAAGGTGGAGCTGAGTCACGACAGATCAGCCATGATCTTATTGAATGGCGGGGCAGGCTCGAGGGACCGGATGGCCTACTCCTGCTCCTATTTCTTATGTTCTTATGTTCTTAAGACATCCTCGGGTGAAGAGGGCAATGAACCTGATGATGCCGAGGAGGAATTCTAGGCAGCGAACAGAACCAGAACTGGCCAATGAGCAAAAGATGCCCCAGTCAGCTCTCGTCTCAGGTATGAGTGGGAGTAGCAGGTGGTGAGGTCTCCCACACTGGCTGTAAGGTCACGCCAATGACATTATGCCCCCATTATCTAACCATTTGGATGCAGATTTTCAATGGCAGAGGGCAGCAGCCATTGGCCTGTATCTGCAGGGGAATGATGGTGACTTGCAGTTTTTCACATTCTCATACATATGTCTGAATATGTCTCCATTTTTTCGGAATGAAGGTCAGTCACCAGTGGGGTGCCCCAGGGATCTGTTCTGGGACCCTTGCTGTTTGTCATTTTCATAAATGACCTGGATGAGGAAGTGGAGGGATGGGTTAGCAAGTTCGCTGATGACACGAAGGTCGGTGGTGTTGTGGATGGTCTGGAAGGATGTCAAAAGTTGCAGCAGGACATTGATAGGATGCAGGAATGGGCGGAGAAGTGGCAGATGGACTTCAACGCGGATAAATGTGTAGTCGTCCATTTCGGCAGAACCAACGGGATGAACGAGTACACTATCAAGGGCAGGAGTCTTAGTAGCGTTGAAGAGCAGAAGGATCTCGGGGTCCGGGTCCACAGGACTCTTAAATCGGCCTCGCAGGTGGAGGAGGTGGTCAAGAAGGCGTATGGTGTACTGGCCTTCATTAATCGAGGGATTGAGTTTCGGAGTCGGGAGGTAATGCTGCAACTTTACAGGACCCTTGTCAGGCCTCATTTGGAGTACTGTGCGCAGTTCTGGTCGCCTCACTATAGGAAAGACGTAGAAGCTATTGAAAGGGTGCAGAGGAGATTTACAAGGATGTTGCCTGGACTGGGAGGCATGCCTTATGAAGATAGGTTGAGGGAGCTGGGACTCTTTTCCCTGGAGAGACGAAGGTTGAGAGGCGACCTGATAGAAGTTTATAAAATGTTGAGAGGAATAGATAGGGTGGACTCTCAGAGGCTATTTCCCCGGGTTGAAATGGTCGCTACGAGAGGACACAGATTTAAGGTGCGGGGAGGGAAGTACAGAGGTGATGTTTGGGGTAAGTTTTTCACTCAGAGGGTGGTGAGTGAATGGAATCGGCTGCCGTCGTCGGTGGTGGAGGCGAACTCGCTGGGGTCTTTTAAAAGACTTCTGGATGAGTATATGGGGTTTAATGGGATTGGGGGTTATAGATAGGTCTATAGATTGGTGGGGTTGATGCGATCGGCGCAACTCGAGGGCCGAAGGGCCTGTTTGTGCTGTAGTGTTCTATGTTCTATGTTCTATGACTCCTGTCTGTGCCCTGCCAACAGGCACATCATGGAGTTTATCAAAGCTGGAACGATAGAGTGCCCTGCAGTGCTTGAGACAAAGTACGTGGCCAGGTTTTCATTTTCATCTTACACCTGAGGTGGGCAGCCAATCCCGCGACATGCCCCTGGCCTCTCCCGCTGAAGTGGACAGAAGCAAAATTGGAATGCTGTCGTCTGGGTGAACAGGGGTGGGCTTGGGGGTGAGGGGTGGGGAGGGGAGGGTTTGCTCCTTCCATGAATGGAGTCTCAGGAAGAATGGCCGGAGGTTGGGGGGTTGGCACTGGGGGATGTGGGGGGTGACCTCAGCAGGGCTCCTTCACCCTACCCTCAATGTGGAAAAGACACAGCACCACCATTCACACACAGTGCAGGAATGAAACACTAGGGTTTTGTGTGGATTTGCCGAGTTTGGCAGCTCTGTGAGTGAACAGAGTGACTTCTCCATACTGGTGCCCACTAGGTACCTAACACTTTGTAATCTTCACCCTCCCACTACCCACTACATCTCAGCGCTTTCCCAAGGTCCACAGCTGAGGAAGGGGAGTCCTGGTGATTTCCATGCCCTGTTGTCTGAGGTTGACCTTGACGGGTATTCCTGGGGGGGGGGGGAAGCGCCCTGGCCTGCTTGCGGACAGCATAGACATTGCAGTGTTGCCCTCATCTGTGTGTGAGGCTGAAGGAGTGTCTCTCATAGGAATGGGGGACCCAGGCTGGACACTCAGGATCTCCTGGGTAGGAGGTCCCGGGATGTGACCTAGATTATCCTCATGCGTTTGGGTCCAATGGTGGTCCTCCACAGGATGGAGGGGCAGCTGCAGTGAGATCTAGAAGCTCAACTGTCCTCTGGTGCTGATACCCACGGATTTCCCCAGTGCCTGCACCATACAGTTGAAGATCCGCACACAGAATCATAGAATCTACTGTGCAGAAAGAGGCCATTTGGCCCATTGAGTCTGGATCAACAACAATCCCATCCAAGTCCTAACCCCATAACCCCACATAGTGACTTCCTCATCCCTCTGACACTAAGGGGCAATTTAGCAGAGCCAATCAATCTAACCTGTATATCTTTGGACTGTGGGAGGAAACCGGAGCACCCGGAGGAAATCCTCACAGACACAGGGAGATTGAGCAAACACAGGCAGTGACCCAAGTTGGCAATTGAAGCCGGGTCCCTGGCACTGTGAGGTAGCAGGGCTAACCACTGTGTCACTGTAGAGTTCATGAGCTGAGCCAAGATGCAGACATTTCCTGCCGTGGAGTGCATGTCCTGCACCAATGTCTCCATTGCAGACGCCATGCTCGCAGTATTAGCCTCAGTGCACTGCAGTGACAGCAGCATCTCCTTAGATAGAAGGTGATGGGACTCCTCCAGTAGGTCTTGCACTCCAAGGAGGGATGCTCTCATCCCTTCCTGATACTTGCGACCAGGCTGCTGTCGGGTAACCAGGCCCAGGGACACACCATCAGCCTGGGGCTAAGCAGAGTCCTGGGCTCCGGCATGTCTCCGAGTGCCGGTTCCCTGGGCCATCCCTGCCTCCGCCTGCTGTGGATCTTCAGCTGAGAGAGGGTCGCCAGTGAGTGACCCAGAATCCTGTCTCCTTACTGAACCCACCGAGGTGTGAGTACCTGCACTGGTGCCGGGTACGGGTGACAGCTGTGATACCTCTTCAACATTGGGTCTGAGAAGCTCCCCTCTGAGCTGCTCTAGTCCAGGAGGTGCAAGGATGGTCTGGCCTCTTCTGCTGCTTTGCCTGTAAGAGAAGGGAGTTAGGGGTGGCACTGCTGCCTCACAGCACCAGGAACATGGTTCGATTCTGGCCTTGGGTCACTGTCTGTGTGGAGTTTGTGCGTTTTCCTCGAGTTTGCATGGGTTTCTTCCGGGTGCTCTGGTTTCTTCCCACACTCCAAAGATGGGTAGGTTAGGTGGATAGTCCAGGCTTAATTGCCCCTTTGTGTCCCAAGATGTGTAGTTTAGAGGTATTGGCCATGGGAAATGTGGGATTGGGTGGGGATTGAACCTGGGTGAACACTCGGTTTGGGTACAGACTCAGTGCGCTGGATGCCTCTTCTGCACTGTACTGATTGTATAATTTTGTGATCACTGGATAAATGATGGAACATTGATTACTCACTTGAAACTTGAGGAATGATAGCGTGTATTGAGGATTCTCACATTTCTATGCTGCCTCCCACTTCTCCAGCAGTGCAGGAAGACTTTATCTCCTCCCAGGCCAGCTCAAGGGCTCGTTCCTCAAATGATGTTCTGAGCTCTGCCAATACTCGGCTGGGCAAGCTTGCTCCCCCTTTGTTGTGGTTGAGTTTTTCCTGCAATGACACAGATGAGGAGAGTGTAGGTGGCAGTGTTGGTATTCGTGTTGGTGATAAGGTGTGGCAGGAGTGGGGCTGGAGTGTGAGGAGGATAGCAGTCAGTGGGGTGGGGGTGTTGGAACATGGTGAGGAGAGGACAGAGTGGTGGAGGGTCTCCATTATAGGTTTTGGCAAAGCCACAGGTGGCTGTTTGGGAGCTGAAGGTGGGAGGAGTGTGCGAAAAATTACACTGCAGCTGCCAGCACGATTCAGTCCATTAGAACCACTGCCAAATCCTGGTAAGATCACCCCCTGTGTGTTGTAATGATAGTGTCAGCAGTGTGTGAGAGAGAACCCTGCTTTGACTATGGTGTGTGTTCTGAAATTATGGGTAAGTCGGCCAGAATTAGCATAGAACCCTACAGTGCAGAAACAGGCCCTTCGGCCCATCGAGTCTGCACCGAACACAATCCCACCCAGACCCTATCCCCATATCCCTACACATTTACCTGCTAAGCCCTCTAACCTACACATCCCAGGACACTAAGGGGCAATTTTAGCATAGCCAATGAACCTAACCCGCACATCTTTGGACTGTGGGAGGAAACCGGAGCATCCGGAGAAAACCCACGCAGACACAAGGAGAATGTGCAAACTCCACACAGGCAGTGACCCAAGCCGGGAATCGAACCCAGGACCCTGGAGCTGTGAAGCAGCAGTGCTAACCACTGTGCTACCGTGCCGCCCAATTGTGGAAATCGTGGGCATTGTGATAAACTGGTGTGAATTTGGGAATTTTGTTATTTCAGGAAATAAAATGGAATTTGAGAGAAATCAAAAAATGGCAAAGGAAAGGGAATTGTGTGTCAGTGAAGTACTAATGAAGTGAACCTGGTAATATGGGAGGTGCGTGCCGATGTTTACTGAGCAGTTATCCTTGACTCCTGCCCCAAGCTCCATGTAATGACAACTTGTGCAATGTTAAGTAAGTGGTGACATTGTTAGGACTAAGTTACAAAGTGATAATCCTCTCTTAACACCATGAACTTCCTCCTACCCGTCCCCACTGGCTTGCAGCCAGCGGGGAAAAAATTGAATGACCAGAAAATCAATAATCCCAAATCAGCTATAATATTGACAATCGTCTGCACAGGACTGACTCAAATTGGATGAAATGGGCTTGGTTGCAGCATCAAATTCCACTGGTGGGACATTTTCAGAGTTCTAGCTTTGGTTATGATTTATTCAGTCTCTTCCCCAGTCCCTGAAAATCCTGATCACACAAATCATTTGTTGAGAAAATATTGGCCATTCCAGAGGTCAGTGCAATTTTAATTCAATTAATAAATCTGGGATTGAAAGCTGATCTCAGAAATGGTGATTGGAAGAATCTGATTGAGGTCAGACTTCCATCACCAATCACACCCTTTATTCACAACAAGCCATTCAGTGCTGGAGGGTTTGTTCTGCTGCGAGTGATCGACCTGCATTCAACTGGAGGCAGGACCAGATCAAGATGTGTGAAGCGGATCGGAGACCTCCGTTTCCGAAGGGAGCGCTGTGAAGCACTAATGCTAGTTCTTCTTGAGGTCTTGCTTCAGTGGGGCGCCGGTCTCTCCCATCTCGGAATCCCACTTCCATCTCGGAATCCGTGTCTTCATCACCTAGAGGGACAGGCATGGAGTTGCGTGGCTGAGGGATTGGTGCAAGGTAGAGGGCTTTACTTTTGTTGATCACTGGGAAGTATTTGTGAGAGAAGGGCACCTGTACAGGAGGGATGGGGAGAATTTGAATAGGAGGGGGACAAATATCTTCGCTAGGAGATTAGCTGTAGTGTTTCGGCAGGGTTTAAACTAATAGGGAGGGGGGGGTGGGTGGGGATGAGACTGATAGCTCATTAGGCACTGGGATCGGGAGTGAGTTGGGTGACAGGGTAGGTTTGGTTGAGGAAAATTATCAGGGGAAAGGAGGATCCGAGTGGGCCTGGAGGGTTGGATTGCGTCTGTTTTGATGCGAGGAGTGTAACGGGTAAAACGGATGAGCTTAGGGCCTTGATGTTCGTGAGGAATTTAGATGTGGTGGCAGTGATGGAGACGTGTTAAAGGAAGGGCAGGACTGGCAGCTGAATGTTCCTGGATATAAGTGTTTTAGGTGTGACAGAGGAGGGTTGAAGAGAGGTGGTGGGGTGGCACTGTTAGTTAAGGAGCACATCACAGCAGTGCAGAGGGAGGACAATATGGAGGAGTTAGGGATTGAGTCCCTGTGGGTGGAGTTGAGGAATAGGAAGGGAGCGATTACTATGCTAGGGGTGTACTATAGGCCACCCAACAGCCCGAGGGCAGTGGAGGAAGGCATTTGTAAAGACATTTTAGATAGGTGCAGTAAGAATAGGGTGGTTGTAGTGGGTGACTTTAATCTCCCTGGAGTGGATTGGAAGGTGCCTAGAGCTGGGGGTTCGGATGGGGAGGAATTTGTAAAATGTGTGTTGGAAAGGTCCTTGGAGCAGTATGTAACTAGCCCGACTAGGGAGGGGGCTATACTGGATTTAGTTTTGGGTAATGAGCCGGGGCAGGTGGGTGAGGTAGAGGTAGGCGAACTTGTGGCTAACAGTGACCACAAGTCCGTCTACTTTAGGATAAAAATGGAAAGGGATGAGTTCCGTCTGAAGGGGAGGGTGCTGAACTGGGGGAAGGCGAGCTATAGCCGGATTAGGAGGGAGCTGAAAGACACTGATTGGGAGGGGTTGTTAGCTGGCAAGTCCACGGTTGGTAAGTGGGAGGCTTTCAAGGGCAAACTGATAATGTTGTGGGAAAGGCATGTGCCGGTAAAGAGGAAGGATGGGAAAGGTAGGATTAGAGAGCCGTGGATTACAGGGGATATTGAGGACTTGGTCAGGAAGAAGAGAGAGGCATATGATAGGCCTAAGCAACTGGGAACAGAGAGAGCGCTGGAGGAATATAGAGAGAGCAGGAGGGAGCTTAAAAGGGGAGTTAGAAGGGAGAAAAGGGGGCATGAAATGGCTTTGGCTGGTAGGATTAAGGAAAATCCAAAGGCGTTTTACTCTGAAATTAGGAACAAGAGAGTGGTTAGAGGGAAAATAGGTCCTCTTAGGGACAAAGGAGGGGAGCTATGCATCGAGTCTGAGGGAATGGGGGAGATCCTGAATGAATACTTTGCATCGGTATTCATGAAGGAGAGGGGTTCGGTGTCGTGTAATGTCTTGGAGGGAACTGTAGATCAGTTGAAGGAAATATCCATTACGAGGGAGAAAGTGTTAGGGTTTTTAGGCAGCATAAAAATGGATAAAGCTCCGGGGCCTGATGGTATTTATCCCAGGCTGCTTAGGGAGATGAAAGATGAAATTGCTGGGCCTCTGACGCAAATCTTTGTCTCTTCTTTGGACACAGGTGAGGTCCCAGAGGACTGGAGGATAGCAAACGTGGTACCGTTGTTTAAAAAGGGTAGGAGGGATAACCCTGGTAATTATAGACCAGTGAGTTTGACATCGGTGGTAGGAAAATTGTTGGAAAAAATTCTTAGGGGTAGGATGTATAAGCATTTGGAGCGTTGCGATCTGATTAGGGATACACAACATGGATTTGTTCAGGGGAGGTCTTGCCTTACGAATTTGGTAGAATTCTTTGAGGAGGTGACAAAAACGGTTGACGAAGGACAAGCCGTTTATGTCATCTATATGGATTTCAGTAAGGCGTTTGACAAAGTCCCTCACGGTAGGTTGGTAGAAAAGGTTAAGGCTCATGGGATACAAGGACAGGTATCTAGGTGGATTGAAAACTGGCTGGGCAACAGGAGACAGAGAGTATAGTGGAAGGGTCCTTTTCTAGCTGGAGGTCTGTCACCAGTGGTGTGCCGCAGGGCTCAGTACTGGGACCTCTTCTCTTCGTAATACATATAAACGACTTGGAAGAGGGCGTATGTGGTGTGATCAGCAAGTTTGCAGATGACACCAAGATGGCAGGATTGGCGGATAGCGAGGAGGATTGTCAGGTGACACAGCAGGATATAGATAGGCTGGTATATTGGGCAGATAGATGGCAGATGGCATTTAATCCTGACAAATGCGAGGTGATGCATTTTGGAAGGAATAATGCAGGAAGGAGTTACATGATAAAGGGTAGACCAATTAAGAGTATAGAAATGCAGAGGGACCTGGGAGTGCAAGTGCACAAGTCTCTGAAGGTGGTAATTCAGGTGGAGAAGGTTGCGAAGAAAGCTTATGGAATGCTAGCCTTTATAGGAAGGGGTATAGAGTATAAGAGCTGGTGTCCAATGCCAGAACATTGGTTAGACCTCATTTGGAGTACTGCGTCCAGTTCTGGTCACTTTACAGGACCCTTGTCAGGCCTCATTTGGAGTACTGTGCGCAGTTCTGGTCGCCTCACTATAGGAAAGATGTAGAAGCTATTGAAAGGGTGCAGAGGAGATTTACAAGGATGTTGCCTGGACTGGGAGGCATGCCTTATGAAGATAGGTTGAGGGAGCTGGGACTCTTTTCCCTGGAGAGGCGAAGGTTGAGAGGCGACCTGATAGAAGTTTATAAAATGTTGAGGAGAATAGATAGGGTGGACTCTCAGAGGCTATTTCCCCGGGTTGAAATGGTCGCTACGAGAGGACACAGGTTTAAGGTACAGGGAGGGAAGTACAGAGGTGATGTTAGGGGTAAGTTTTTCACTCAGAGGGTGGTGAGTGAATGGAATCGGCTGCCGTCATCGGTGGTGGAGGCGAACTCGCTGGGGTCTTTTAAAAGACTTCTGGATGAGTATATGGGGTTTAATGGGATTGGGGGTTATAGATAGGTCTATAGATTGGTGGGGTTGATGTGATCGGCGCAACCCGAGGGCCGAAGGGCCTGTTTGTGCTGTAATGTTCTATGTTCTATGTTCTTACTACCGGAAGGACGTGGAGATCTTGGAGAGAGTGCAGAGGAGGTTTACCAGGATGCTGCCTGGTTTGGAAGGACTGGGTTATGAGGAAAGATTGGGCAAATTGGGGCTCTTCTCCTTAGAAAGACGGAGATTAAGGGGAGATCTGATAGAGGTGTATAAAATAATGAAGGGTGTAGATGGAGTCAACAGGCTTTTTCCCAGATTGGAGACAAATATCACGAGGGGTCACGAGCTGAGGGTGAGGGGGGAGAGGTATAATTTGGATACTAGAGGGAGGTTTTCACACACGTGGGGGTATGGAATGCGCTACCAAGTAAGGTGGTGGAGGAAGGCACGCTGGACTTGTTTAAGGTTTACTTAGATAGGCACATGAGCGAAACAGGGATGGAGGATTATAGGAGACGGTTTTAAAAAGGGTCAGAGCTTTGGACGATACTGGAAATCTAATGCTACATGTTAATGTTTTGTCTCTTTTACTCTGCAGGTATGTCGGTCCACCTTGTTGTCTAACGAGGGGCAATGCACACGGTGGGTTGTGCGTGGGCTGCTCTTGGATGTTTCAAGAGTGGCCTCGTACTTTGTGTCATTGTGTGCGCTTAAAACTGGACCAGCTGATGGGCACCACAGCTCAGTGACTATCACTGATTGGTGTGCAGATACATGGATTTGGGCCGGTGTCTGTGGGAGTTTGCACATTCTCCCCGTGACTGCGTGGGTTTCCTCCCACATCCCAAAGATGTGCTCTTAGGCTGATTGGTGGAACAAATTGTCCCTAAATTATTCTCCCCTGAATCTGGTTTCCAATGGGGGTACCATACGCATACACACGGGACAAGGTAGGTGTAGGAAAATGCTGTGTTGAGATGGCGGTGCGGGCTCGTTGGGCCGAAGGGCCTGTTTCCCGTGCTGGGTTGTTCTTTGTTATTTGTGTCTCGATGCTGGCAGTGATCATCCCCGTGACTGGCAATGAGTCTGGCACTGGCACAGGCTCTCTAGCCTGAGATGGTCCCTACACTTGGACCTTATAAGACATGGGCTCTGTTTTCTCAGTTATGATCCCAGGACAGAAGTGAAGTTGTCCTAAAGTCCCTCACACAGACTGGGTCACTGGTTTTGAATGTTCTGACTGTCCTTACAAAATCATAGTTCTTCCCATAGTCTCACCCCCTCCAGCCAGCTTTGGGAACTGTAAGCTTAATCCTGTCCGGAGCCTCTATCCCATTAATAATTCTGCTGGCCAATCCCTTTTGCTGTGTTAGGGGTAGTTCTGTAGTCATAAGAAACAGTCTCACTGTCCACAAACTCCCACATTCTACCGTCTGGAAGTGCAACCGGCTGCACCTCGGAAGTGGCCAAAGAGAGGGACCAAAACACTATCGATAGAGAAGTGACCTGTTACTGTGTGCCGTGGGGGGGTGGGGGGGGGGGGGGTGCGCCGTGGGGGGGGGGGGGGGGTGCCGTGGGGGGGGTGCCGGGGGGTGTGCCGTGGGGGGGGGGTGGGGGGGGGTGTGTGTGTGTGCTGGGGGAGGGGGGGGGGGTGTGGGGGGGGGGTGCCGTGGGGGGGGGGGGGGGGTGTGCCGTGGGGGGGGGGGGGGTGCCGTGGGGGGGGGGGGTGGGGTGCGCCGTGGGGGGGGGGTGCCGTGGGGGGGGGGTGCCGTGGGGGGGGGGTGGGGGGGGGGGTGTGTGTGCTGGGGGAGGGGGGGGGGGGTGGGGGGGGGTGCCGTGGGGGGGGGGTGTGCCGTGGGGGGGGGGGGGGTGCCGTGGGGGGGGGGGGGGGTGCCGTGGGGGGGGGTGTGGGGGGGGTGCCGTGGGGGGGGGGTGTGTGTGATGGGGGGGGGGGGGGGGGGGGGGGGGCTACCTAAACACCAGTGGATGCTCAGCAGCTGGCATCCCCTCCCAGTTGTCTTCCTGTGACAAATCAAACCAATGGTGTTTAAATGGGATGGGGCTCCAGGTTAAAATGCATGTCAGTGTAGGGGTTTCTCCGGGTGCTCCGGTTTCCTCCCACAGTCCAAATATCTGCAGGTTAGGTGGATTGGCCGTGGCTAAAATTGTTCCTTAATGTCAGGGAGATTCGTGGGGTAAATACTCGAGTTTCAGGGGATGGCACCTAGAATCCTTACAGCGGAGGAGGAGGTTATTCGGCCCATCGAGTCTGCACCGAACACAATCCCACCCAGACCCTATCCCCAAGCCCCATAACTTCACATATTTACCCTGCTAATCCCCTGACACTAGGGTCAATTTAACACAGCCAATCAGCCTAACCCACACATCTTTGGACTGTGGGAAGAACACAGTAAAAAGTCTGACAACACCAGGTTTTAGTTTTCTACTGTGGTGCCGGGGGAGGCTTGGTTGTTGCTGGCGGCGATGCCGAGTTTCTCTAGTTTCCTGTTCTTGGTGTGCATGTAGGTGGTGTAGTTTCTTTGTCTCATCTGCTTGGCAGAGTTTCGCAGTTGGTCTGCATCCTGAGCACAAGTTGAGAAAATGTATTCCATTTTAGTTTCCAGGGTTTGCTGTAAAGCTGTCAGACTTTTTTCTGTGGGAAGAAACCGGAGCTCCCGGAGGAAACCCACGCAGGCACGAGGAGAATGTGCAAACTCCACACAGACAGTGACCTGAGGCCAGAATTGAACTCAGGTCCTGTGCTGTGAGGCAGCAATGCTAAACCACCATGCTGCCCCTGGGTGGGATTGTTGTCAGTACAAACTCGATGGGCCGAATGGCCCCCTTCTGCACTGTAGGGATTCCATGATTGTGATCAGTGAGATTTCAGAGCCAACCTAACATTGTCCATACATTCACATTCATGCTTTATAATCTTTATAATCAAGTAAGATAATTCTCTCTCTACTGCTCCTCCCACAGCCCATCTCACCAGTCCTGTGTTTGGCTGAGTAAATAATAAAAGCCGTGATGATGAAACAGATCATTTCAATGTTTGAGATATTCCATTACATGTAATTTGAATATTTTAATACTTCATTGTCATAATTATTTAACTATTTTAACATTGCATCAGCGGGTTCCAGCTGGATTAACACCAGGAATCCCAGTCTCAGCAAAAACATGGGGAGTGCCGTCTGGCTGCCCATCTCTGTCTCCAAACCCAGCCCCACTCGGTGGGGTGTGAGCACATACATGTCCACTCACAAACTGAAGCAGGGCAATGTTTGAGATGGCTTTCCAGCACCATCCTCTGCTTAGATCTTCCATCAGTGTGCATAGTAATGAGCAGCTATGATTATTCCTCAGGATGTGGGAATGCCGGCGTTGGACTGGCGTAAACACAGTAAAAAGTCTGACAACACCAGGTTTTAGTCCAACCGATTTATTTGATAATATTCTCACAAGCAATGCATGCTTTCGAGGTTACCCTCTTCGTCAGGTGAATGGAGAGACTTGAACAGCAGGTTAGGTGTAAGGATTCGCATTCTAATCAGTAATCTGTAAACTGTCTGTGCTTTATATGCTCTGTCTGTCTGAGGCCAGAACTCTCCATTCACTTGACAAAGAGGCAGTCCCCTCGAAAGCTTGTGAGGATATTATCAAATAAATAGGTTGGACTAAAACCTGGTGTTGTCAGACTTTTTACTGTGTATTCCTCAGGAGCCAGTGGAACCACAACAAGAGCAGGACCTTTGGGAACTGAGTGAACTGATCCTTTATCACCCCCTCCATCAGGTCCGACTGTCTGAAGGTGCTGAGGAAACGGTTTGCAGCGGCTGAGACATGTACCAAAAGTTGGAAAGAGTGCAGCTGTGCTGAAACAGAAATTGAGCGAGTGATACCCTCACTCCATTACACACAGAACCCGGGCCAGCAGGTATGGGGTGATCTCACTGCCCAGGCCTGGTCCATACTCCACTCCTGCACCATGCCCATCGCCTGAGCCATCTTCCACTTTGCAGATTAAAAATGGGCCTTGTCCACAGAGAAAGGATGTGCAAATCTCTAGATAAAGAGAACAAAAAACATACCTAACATTGTACCTGTGAGGGGTCCACCAATTTTTCGGTTTCTCTGCCTCAGTCACATCTGTTTCAATGATGCTACCTTCCAATCCACACTTCTGGCATGTCTTCCCTTTTCCTCAGCCAAGGATCCCCCTCCTCTGCCACTGTGGTTGACAGGACCCTCAACTGTGCCTGACCCATCTCCCACACCTCTGCCCTCATTCATTCCCCTCCCTCCCTCCCAGAATGATGATAGGATCCCGTATATACTCACCTCTCATCTCACCAGTCTCCGCATCCTCTGCCATTTCTGCCAAATCCAGTATGATGCCATCACCAAACATATCTTCCCCTCACCACCCCAGCCAATATTCCCTAGAGACCATTCCCACTGATCCACTCCTCCAAGAGAAACTTGGTGGGAAGGATCCGTAACTGGGTTAGTAATAAGACACAAAGGGTGGTGGTAGAAGGTTATTTGAGTGACTGGAGGCTGGTGCCCAGTGGCAGACCACAGGGTTCAGTACTGGGTCCCTTATTGTTCGACATATACAAAAATGTAGAGGGTGGGAATGATAAACAAGTTTGTAGATGACACCAAGATTGGCCAGCTGGTTAATAGTGAAGAAGAAAGTCATAGGTTACAGGAAGATATAGATGGGTTGGTCAGATGGGCAGAGCAGTGGCAGATGGTATTTAACTCTGATAAGTGTGAGGTGATGCACTTTGGAAGAAATAACAAAACAAGGGGGTATTTAATGAACGACAGGACACGAAGAAGCTCGGTGGAACAGATGGACCCTGGGTTACATATTCACAGATGCCTGAAGAGCAGGGAATAGGAGTAGATAAGGTTGTTGGGAAGGCATACGGTGTCTTGGCGTTTATTGGTAGGGGGATTGAATTTAGGAGTCGCAGCGTCATGATGCAACTGTACACAACTCTGGTGCGGCCGCACTTGGAGTACTGTGTGCAGTTCTGGTCCCCACATTACAGGAAGGACGTGGAGGCTTTGGAGAGGGTGCAGAGGAGGTTTACCAGGATGTTGCCTGGTATGGAGGGGAGATCCTATGAGGAGAGATTGAGAGATTTGGGGTTGTTTTCGCTGGAAAGAAGGCGGCTAAGAGGGGATCTCATTGAAACATATAAGATGATTAGAGGTTTAGACAGGGTAGATAGTGATAGCCTTTTTCCTCGGATGGAGAAAGCTAGCACGAGGGGGCATGGCTTTAAATTAAGGGGGGGTAGTTATAGGACGGATGTCAGGGGTAGGTTCTTTACCCAGAGGGTGGTGAGGGATTGGAATGCCCTGCCTGCTGCAGTTGTAAGTGCGTCTAGTTTGGGGGGGTTTAAGAGATCTGTGGATAGGTTTATGGACAAAAAGGGATTGGTTTAGATTAGTGGGTCAGTGTTTTTTTTTAAAAACTGGTTGGCGCAACATCGTGGGCCGAAGGGCCTGTTCTGCGCTGTAATGTTCTATGTTCTATGTAATGTTCTATGTTTAACAAGACAGGACTTCTGGAATAGGAGAGTTAAGGACAGGACTGGCAGCTGAATATTCTGGGGTATAAGTGTTTTAGGCAAGACAGACGAGGGGCTAGAAGAGGTGGGGGAGCAGCAATGCTGGCATATTACAGCGGTACAGAGGGTGGACAATTTGGAAGGATCATGTAACGAGACACTGTGGGTAGAGCTCAGAAACAGGAAGGGCGCAGTCACTGTGCTGGGGGTATATTACAGACCTCCAATAGTCCAAGGGAAGTTGAAAAACGGATGTGTAAGGAGATTTTGGACAGGTGTAGGAAAAAAATAGGGTTGTTGTCATGGGAGACTTTAATTTCCCTCATATAGACTGGAAATCCCCTAGGACTGGGACTGAGAGGAATTTGTAAAATGTGTCCAGGAAGGTTCTTTGGAACAATATGTTGATAGTCCAACTACAGAGAGAGCTATACTTGACCTAGTACTGGGGAATGAGCCAGGTCAGGTCATCAAAGTTTCCATGGGGGAACATGTGGCGAACAGTGACCAGAATTCTGTAAACTTCCAAATAGTCATGGAAAAGGATGAGTGTTGTACTATGGGGGAATTGGGAGAAAGCTGGGTGGTACGGTAGTGTAGTGGTTAGCACTGCTGCTTCACAGCTCCAGGGTCCTGGGTTCGATTCCCAACTTGGGTCACTGTCTGTGTGGAGTTTGCACATTCTCCTCGTGTCTGCATGGGTTTCCTCCGGGTGCTCCGGTTTCCTCCCACAGTCCAAAGATGTGCGGGTTAGGTTCATTGGCCATGCTAAAAATTGCCCTTAGTTTACTAGGATGTTTAGGTTAGAGGGATTAGCGGGTAAAATGTGTAGGGATATGGGGTAGGGCCTGGGTGGGATTGTGGTCGGTGCAGACTCGATGGGCTGAAGAGCCTCTTTCTGCACTGTAGGGTTCTATGATTATCTATGATTAGCTGACTATAGCCAGATTAGGCAGGAATTGGTGGGAGAGGCTGTTTGAGGGTAAATCCACATCTGACATGTGGAAGTCTTTTAAGGAGCAATTGATGGGGCTGCAGGACAGGTATGTGCCTGTAAAAAGGAAGGATAGGAAAGGTAGGATTAGAGAGCCATGGATAACCAGAGAAATTGTGTGTCTAATCACAAAGAGAAAAGAGGCGCACGTAAGGTGCAGGCAGCTAAAAACAGAGCACTGGAGGAATACAGAGAAAGTAGAAAATAACTCAAATAGGAAGTTAGAAGGGCAAAAAAGGGGTCACAAAATGTCTTTGGCAGACAGGATTAAGCAGAATCCTGAGGCATTTTATATGTATGTTAGAAACAAGAGGGTTCAGGGAAAGAATTGGACCTCTCAGGGACGAGGGAGGGGAATTATGATTAGAACCCGAGGAAGTAGGTGAGATCCTAAATGAATACTTCCCATTAGTATTCACAAAGGAGAGGGACACATTGACTGGTAGTGTCTCAGAGGGATGTGTTGACCCATTAGAAAAAATCTCAATTACAAGGGAGGAAGTGTTAGGTTTTTTAGGAAGCATTAAAGGAGACAAACCCCCAGGGCTGGATGGCATCTGTCCCAGATTACTGAGAGAGACAAGAGATGAAATTGTTGGGCCTCTGTCTGATCCTATCTCGTTCCAATGCAATTGTGAAGGAGATAGAATTATGATCTCCATTCCCAAGATGCTCTCCTACCGAGAGATCCATCACCTGCCCTGGTTCATTCGCCAGTACCAGGTCAAGTACCACCACCACCTCTTCTGCCAGCCTCCCTGTCCTTCAGGACAGGGAGGCTGGCAGAAGAGGTGGTGGAGTGGCACTGTTAATCAGGGACAGTGTCATGGCTGCAGAGAAAGAGGATGCCGTGGAGGGACTTTCTACAGAGTCTCTGTGGGTGGAAGTTACGAACAGCATAGGGTCGAAAACTTTGCTGGGTGTATTCTATAGGCCGCCCAATAGTGACAGGGAAGTTGAAGTGCAGATAGGGAACCAGATTCTGGAGAAATGTATTAAAAACAGAGTGGTCGTGATGGGAGACTTCAATTTCCCAAACATCGACTGGAATATCCCTAGAGTAAGGGGTTCGGCTGGAGAGGAGTTTGTTAGGTGTGTTCAGGAAGGTTTCCTGACACAGTATGTGGACAAGCCTACGAGGGGTGAGGCAGTACTTGACCTGGTACTGGCGAATGAACCAGGGCAGGTGATGGATCTCTCGGTAGGAGAGCATCTTGGGAATGGAGATCATAATTCTATCTCCTTCACAATTGCATTGGAACGAGATAGGATCAGACAGGCTAGGAAGGTGTTTGTCTGGAGTAAGGGGAGATACGAAGAAGTCAGGAAGTTACTTGGACAAATAAACTGGAAGGAGGCATTCTTAGGGAAGAGTACCGAAGGAAGGTGGCGGATATTCAAGGAATGTTTGTCTAGCGCTCTGCATGACAATGTTCCGATAAGGCAAGGGGGTTTTGGTAGGTCGCGGGAACCGTGGTGCACGAAGGCTGTGTTGAACCTAGTCAGGAGGAAAAGGAAGGTATACAAAAGGTTCAGGGAACTAGGAGAGGTTAAGGATCTTGAAGAATATAAGGACTGTAGAAAGGAGGTTAAAAGGGAAATTAGGAGAGCCAGAAGGGGTCATGAGAAGACCTTGGCGGGTAAGATTAAAGAAAATCCCAAGGCCTTCTATAAGTATGTGAAAGGTAAAAGGGTGAGAAGGGAAAGGATAGGACCTATAAAAGATGAAGGGGGAAAGGTCTGTGTAGAACCAGAAGAAATGGCGGAGGTGCTTAATGAGTACTTTGCATCAGTATTCACAGTGGAAGCTGATTTGGGAGATCTTGCTATGGACTTGCAGCAGGTGGAAAAGATTGAGTACGTGGACATTAAAGAGGAGGATGTGTTAGAACTTTTGAATTCTATCAAGGTAGATAAGTCGCCGGGACCAGATGGGATGTACCCCAGGATACTGTGGGAGGCCAGGGAAGTGATTGCAGAGCCCTTGGCGATGATCTTTGCGTCGTCAATGGAGACGGGAGAGGTTCCGGAAGATTGGAGGATTGCGGATGTAGTCCCTATTTTCAAGAAAGGGAGAGATAGCCCGGGAAATTACCGCCCGGTGAGTCTGACCTCAGTGGTTGGTAAGCTGATGGAGAGGCTTCTGAGGGACAAGATTTACGACCATTTGGAGAGGTTTGACATGATCAGGAATAGTCAGCATGGATTTGTCAAGGGCAGGTCGTGCCTTACGAGCCTAGTTGAGTTCTTCGATAATGTGACTGAACACATTGACGAAGGAAGTGCCGTGGACGTAGTGTACATGGACTTCAGCAAGGCTTTTGATAAGGTCCCCCATGCAAGACTTCTTGAGAAGGTGAGAGGGCATGGGATCCAAGGGCCTTTGGCCTTGTGGATCCAGAACTGGCTTGCCTGCAGAAGGCAGAGAGTGGTTGTGGATGGGTCTTTTTCGGAATGGAGGTCAGTCACCAGTGGGGTGCCCCAGGGATCTGTTCTGGGACCCTTGTTGTTTGTCATTTTCATAAATGACCTGGATGAGGAAGTGGAGGGATGGGTTAGCAAGTTCGCTGATGACACGAAGGTCGGCGGTGTTGTGGATGGTCTGGAAGGATGTCAAAAGTTGCAGCAGGACATAGATAGGATGCAGGAATGGGCGGAGAAGTGGCAGATGGACTTCAACGCGGATAAATGTGTAGTAGTCCATTTCGGCAGAACCAACGGGATGAACGAGTACACTATTAAGGGCAGGGGTCTTAGTAGCGTTGAAGAGCAGAAGGATCTCGGGGTCCGGGTTCACAGGACTCTTAAATCGGCCTCGCAGGTGGAGGAGGTGGTCAAGAAGGCGTATGGTGTACTGGCCTTCATTAATCGAGGGATTGAGTTTAGGAGTCGGGAGGTAATGCTGCAACTTTACAGGACCCTTGTCAGGCCTCATTTGGAGTACTGTGCGCAGTTCTGGTCGCCTCACTATAGGAAAGATGTAGAAGCTATTGAAAGGGTGCAGAGGAGATTTACAAGGATGTTGCCTGGACTGGGAGGCATGCCTTATGAAGATAGGTTGAGGGAGCTGGGACTCTTTTCCCTGGAGAGGCGAAGGTTGAGAGGCGACCTGATAGAAGTTTATAAAATGTTGAGAGGAATAGATAGGGTGGACTCTCAGAGGCTATTTCCCCGGGTTGAAATGGTCGCTACGAGGGGACACAGATTTAAGGTGCGGGGAGGGAGGTACAGAGGTGATGTTAGGGGTAAGTTTTTCACTCAGAGGGTGGTGAGTGATTGGAATCGGCTGCCGTCGTCGGTGGTGGAGGCGAACTCGCTGGGGTCTTTTAAAAGACTTCTGGATGAGTATATGGGGTTTAATGGGATTGGGGGTTATAGATAGGTCTATAGATTGGTGGGGTTGATGCGATCGGCGCAACTCGAGGGCCGAAGGGCCTGTTTGTGCTGTAATGTTCTATGTTCTAACAGAAATCTTTGTTTCTTCATTGAACGCAGGTGAGGTCCCAGAGGATTAGAGGATAGCAAATGTAGCCCCGTTATTTAAGAAGGGTAGCAAGGATAACTCGGGTAATTATCGGCCGCTGAGCTTGACGTTCCCTGATAGGGAAATTGTTGGAGAACAGTGTTAGAGATAGGATCTATATGCATTTAGAACTGAATAGTCTAATTAGCGATAGACAACATGGTTTTGTACGAAGGAGGTTATGCCTCACAAATTTGGTTGTTTTTTTTGAAGAGGTGACAAAAACGATTGATGAGGGAAGGGCCGTGGATGTCGTCTATATGGATTTTAGTAAAACGTTTGACAAAGTCCCTCATGGCAGGCTGGTGCAAAAGATCAAATCACATGGGGTCAAGGGTGAACTAGCTAGATGGATTCAAAACTGGCTTGGCCAAAGGAAACAGAAGGTAGCAGTGGAAGGGTCTTTTTCTGATTGGAGTCTGTGACTAGTGGTGTTCCGCAGGCCTCTGTACTGGGACCTCCTGTTTGTGATATATATAAATGATTTGGAGGAAGATGTAGCTGGTCTGATTAGTAAGTTTACGGACAACACAACGATCGCTGGAGTTGCGGATAGTGATGAACGTTGTCAGAGAATACAGCAGGATATAGATAGGCTGGAAAATTGGGCAGAGAAATGGAAGATGGAATTTAATCCAGATAAATGTGAAGCATTTTGGTAGATCTAATGCAGATGGGGAGCTATAGAAGGATCTGGGTGTGCAAGTCCACAGATCCTTAAAGGTGGCAGCACAGGTGGAGAAGGTGGTGAAGAAGGCATATGGCATGTTTGCCTTTATTGGATGGGGCATAGAGTATAAAAGTTGGCGTATGATGTTGCAGTTATATAGAGCGTTGGTTAGGCCACATTTGGAATACTGCGTCCAGTTCTGGTCGCCACACTACCAGAAGGACATGGAGGCTTTGGAGAGAGAACAGAAAAGGTTTACCAGGATGTTGCCAGGTATGGAGGGTCTTAGCTATGAGGAGAGATTGGGTAAATTAGGGTTGTTCTCTCTGGAGAGACGGAGGTTGAGGGGGTGACCTAATGGAAGTTTATAAAATTATGAAGGGCATAGATAAGGTGAACAGTTGGAAACATTTTCCCAGGTCGGAAATGACAAACGTAAGGGGTCACAAGTTCAAGGTAAGGGGGGCAAGGTTCAATATGGGTTTGCGGGAGATATATTTTACACTGAGGGTGGTGGGGGCCTGGCATGCACTGCCAAGCAAGATGGTTGAAGCAGACACACTCGGATCATTTAAGACTTATCTTGATAGCCACATGAACAGACTGGGAATAGAGGGATACAAACAGATGGTTTAGTTAGGAACACATGATTGGTGCAGGCTTGGAGGGCCGAAGGGCCTGTTCCTGTGCTGTATTGTTCTTTGTTCTTTGCATATGGGACAGTTGTTTTTATCAGCTGTGGCATAAAGTATAAAAGCAAAGAGGTCATGTTGGAACAAGGAGGTAATGCTGGAACAGTACAGAACATTGGTTAGGCTACAGCTGGAGTACGGTGTGCAGTTCTGGTCACCTCACTATAGGAGGGACGTGATTGCACTAGACGGGTACAGAGGAGGTTCTCCAGGATGTTGCCTTGGATGGAACATTTGAGCTGTAAGGAGAGACTGGGTAGGCTTGGATTGTTCTCTTTAGAGCAGAGGAGGCTGACAGGGGACATGATTGAGGTATATAAAGTTATGTGGGGTAGGGACAGGGTAAATAGGCAGCAGTTGTTCCCCTTGGTTGAGGGGTCAATCATGAGGGACACAGTTTTATGGTGAGGGGCAGAAGATTCAGAGAAACATTTTTCACTCAGAGGGTGGTGGGAATCTGGAATGCACTGCCTGGGAAGGCATTAGAGGCTGGAAATCTTCCAACCTTTAAAAAGCATGGATGAGTACCTGAAATGTCATAACATTTAAGAATTTTGGACAAATGTTGAAAAATGGGATTAGTGCAACTTTATTGGTAGGTGCTATCGGTGAGACTTGATGGGCCGAAGGGTATTTTCTGCGCTGTATAATTCTAAGACTTCATCACCCCTAACATCTCAGCTCCTTTCCATGGCACATTCCCATGCAGCACAAAAGGTGCAATAGCTGCCCCCTTACCTCCTCCTAGCTCACTGTCCAGGGGCCCAAACATTCCTCCAAACAACTCCTTCAACTTGGACTGCTCTCAATACAGCCTCCTCTACAATAGGGAAACTAAATACAGAATGGGTGACCGCTTTTGGAACAACTTTGTTCAGCCAACCTTTCTGTTATTTGCCATTTCAACTCAACATCTTGCCCACGTGTCCATCCTTGGCTTCTGTAACGTTCCAGTGGAGTCCAATGTAAACTGAAAGGGCAACACTTTATCTTCCCATTAGACACTTCACAGCCTTCTGGCCTAAACATTTGAGTTCAACAACTTTCTCCTCCACATTGACACCTTTTTTAATCTTTGTTTGATCCCAACACCTACACCTCCACCTCACCCCGTTCCCCAATGTCTTCCCACTGGCCATCACTTTTTCTTAAGTTTTGCTTTCAGAAAGTGCTGATCAACGTTCTGTTATTAACACATTCTGCTACCTTACCTTTATTCCACTATTAACATCTTCTTTAGCCTTTATTACTATCATTATCTTTGGACACAGGTGAGGTCCCAGAAGACTGGAGGGTAGCAAATGTGGTCCCGTTGTTCAAAAAAGGCAGTAGGGATAACCCTGGGAATTATAGACCGGTGAGTTTGACGTCGGTGGTAGGGAAGTTAATGGAAAAAATACTTAGGGGTAGGATGTATGAGCATTTGGAGCGTTGCGATCTGATTAGAGATACGCAACATGGCTTTGTTAGAGGGAGGTCTTGCCTTACGAATCTGGTGGAATTCCTTGAGGAGGTGACAAAAACGGTTGACGATGGGAGAACCGTTGATGTCATCTATATGGATTTCAGTAAGGCGTTTGACAAAGTCCCTCACGGTAGGCTGGTAGAAAAGGTTAAGGCGCATGGGATACGAGGCCAGGTAGCTAGGTGGATTGAGAACTGGCTGGGAAATAGGAGACAGAGGGTAGTTGTGGAGGGGACCTTGTCGGGCTGGAGGCCAGTGACCAGTGGTGTGCCGCAGGGCTCAGTACTGGGACCTCTCCTCTTTGTAGTCTACATAAATGACTTGGAAGAAGGCGTAGGTGGTGTGATTAGCAAGTTTGCTGATGACACCAAGATGGCAGGGTTGGCGGGTACAGACCTGGATTGTCAGGTGATACAACATGATATAGATAGGTTGGTGCAGTGGGCAGATAGGTGGCAGATGGCATTTAATCCTGACAAATGCGAGGTGATGCATTTTGGACGGAATAATGCAGAGAGGAGCTATGTGATTAAAGGGAGGCCGATTAGGAGTATAGACATACAGAGGGACCTGGGAGTGCAGGTTCACAAATCCATGAAGGTTGCATCACAAGTGGAGATGGTTGTTAGGAAGGCTTATGGGATGTTGGCCTTTATAGGAAGGGGCATCGAGTATAAAAGCTGCTGTCTAATGCTTCAGTTGTATAGAACGTTGGTTAGACCGCATTTGGAGTACTGCGTCCAGTTCTGGTCACCTTACTACCGGAAGGACGTGGAGTCTCTGGAAAGGGTGCAGAGGAGGTTTACCAGGATGTTGCCTGGCATGGGGGGACTGGGTTACGAGGAGAGGTTGAAGAAACTGGGACTATTCTCCTTGGAAAGGCGGAGATTGAGAGGGGACATGATAGAAGTATATAAGATAATGAAGGGAATGGATAGAGTTAATAGTGAGAGACTGCTCCCTAGACTGGATACAAACACGAGAGGTCATCATTTAAGGGTGAGGGGGGAGAGGTATAATTTGGAGGTGAGAAGAAGGTTCTTTACAGAGAGTTGTAGGGGTCTGGAACGCGCTACCGAGTAGGGTGGTGGAGGCAGGAACGTTGGACTCGTTTAAGATGCAGTTAGATAGGCACATGAGTGAAACGAGAATGGAGGGATATGGTAGGGGATATTAAATAGGGTTAAACCTCGGGAGACACCGGAAAGGCAGGCTGTAAGATTAATATTTTTGACTTTATTCCACAGGTGGAGGTCTACCTCGTGTCAAACGAGGGGCATTCACACGGCGGGTCGTGCCTGGGCTGCTCTTGGAAGTTCCAGGAGTGGCCTAGAACTTCATGTCGGTGTGTGTGCTTGATCCTGGACCGGTAGATGGGCGCCGCAACAGCTCAGTGACTAGCACTGCTGGCTGTGCAGGCACATGGATTTGGGCCTGTGTCTGTGGGAGTTTGCGCATTCTCCCTGTGGTTGCGTGGGTTTCCTCCGGGTGCTCCGGTTTCCTCCCACACCCCAAAGATGTGCTCTCAGGCTAATCGGTTTTTACCAAATTGACACTATTTCTTCCCTGA
Organism: Prionace glauca; assembly: GCA_037974335.1. Lineage (NCBI taxonomy): Eukaryota > Metazoa > Chordata > Chondrichthyes > Carcharhiniformes > Carcharhinidae > Prionace > Prionace glauca. The sequence continues at coordinate 49,721,828 of CM075744.1, read as the reverse complement.
ATCTGACTGAGTAGGGTTCCATTCGTAGATATGCAGGGTAGAATAGGTGTAGGGTGATGTGGCGGCGCGGGTTCGTTGGGCCGAAGGGCCTGTTTCCCGTGCTGGGTTGTTCTTTGTTCTATTAACTCTTCCTTTGTGTGGTGTTCCATCACATCTTTGTCAATCTTGCTTGATTTTACCCACCTGTCACTGACCTTCCATTTTCTCTTGAACAGTTTAAAATCTATCATATTTCTCCCTCTCTTTCAATCTGAAAAAGAGTTATGTGGACTTGAGACATTGGCCAGAATTTTACCACATGGCCTGCCAAGGAAATTGGAATGGTTGAAAGGCAGACAATGGGAAGGTCTGTTGACCTCTGATGGGATTTAATGGTTTCAGGATGAGCGAGGCCCTAAAATCTCACCCATTAACTCTGTTTCTCTCTCCACAGATACTGCCCGACTGCTGAGCTTATCCAACATTTTCTTTTTTTATTTTGCCCTCATCTTGATGGCCACTTTTGTGCAGCTGCACTCAGCTATACCTAGACCCTGTACAGAAATAGCTGGTGTCACCAGGTTCACTCTGCCCCAGATATTGCAAAGGATGGCTCTGGCCGAGTTGACACAGAGCACTTGAAGCAGTTGGATCATTCACTATCAACTGTCCTTAGTGGATAGGTTTATGCAGAAAAACACCTTTGAGTTCATCAGATGGTGCTCCAGACATTACACTCTCGAGCCCTGCAGGAAGTGGAGCTGGTAGATCCTGCCCAGTGGTCCCTGGGTGGACAGTCAAAGTCATTTAGCAGACACCAGAACTTTCAAATAAGCTTGGCTGGTGGTAGGAAATGTCCTCTCTTGCAGCTGTTTCCTATAGACCTGGAGTCTCTCCCCCTCCTTCCCTTGAAGCAGTTGTGGGGAGGATGACACAGTCTCACACATCCTTTAAGAATGTGCCTTTGCAAAGATCTGGAAAGAAACGCAGTGGTTTTCTCAAAGTGCAGCCCAAACAGTTCCGTTATGCAGGACTCTGTGCTATAGGGGTTGTTCCCAGGGTCAGGGACACTGTGCTCTATGGGCTGTTCCCAGGGACGGGGACTCTGTGCTCTACGGGCTGTTCCCAGGGACGGGGACTCTGTGCTCTATGGGCTGTTCCCAGGGATGGGGACTCTGTGCTCTATGGGCTGTTCCCAGGGACGGGGACTATGTGCTCTATGGGCTGTTCCCAGGGACGGGGACTCTGTGCTCTACGGGCTGTTCCCAGGGATTGGGACTCTGTGCTCTACGGGCTGTTCCCAGGGACGGGGACTCTGTGCTCTATGGGCTGTTCCCAGGGACGGGGACTCTGTGCTCTACGGGCTGTTCCCAGGGACGGGGACTCTGTGCTCTACGGGCTGTTCCCAGGGACGGGGACTCTGTGCTCTATGGGCTGTTCCCAGGGACGGGGACTCTGTGCTCTACGGGCTGTTCCCAGGGACGGGGACTCTGTGCTCTACGGGCTGTTCCCAGGGACGGGGACTCTGTGCTCTATGGGCTGTTCCCAACGACGGGGACTCTGTGCTCTATGGGCTGTTCCCAGGGACGGGGACCCTGTGCATAAGTGGGCTGTTCCCAGGGATGGGGACTCTGTGCTCTACGGGCTGTTCCCAGGGATGGGGACTCTGTGCTCTATGGGCTGTTCCCAGGGACGGGGACTCTGTGCTCTATGGGCTGTTCCCAGGGATGGGGACTCTGTGCTCTATGGGCTGTTCCCAGGGACGGGGACTCTGTGCTCTATGGGCTGTTCCCAGGGACGGGGACTCTGTGCTCTATGGGCTGTTCCCAGGGATGGGGACTCTGTGCTCTATGGGTTGTTCCCAGGGATGGGGACTCTGTGCTCTATGGGCTGTTCCCAGGGATGGGGACTCTGTGCTCTATGGGCTGTTCCCAGGGATGGGGACTCTGTGCTCTATGGGCTGTTCCCAGGTACGGGGACTCTGTGCTCTACGGGCTGTTCCCAGGGACGGGGACTCTGTGCTCTATGGGCTGTTCCCAGGGATGGGGACTCTGTGCTCTATGGGCTGTTCCCAGGGACGGGGACTCTGTGCTCTATGGGCTGTTCCCAGGGACGGGGACTATGTGCTCTACGGGCTGTTCCCAGGGACGGGGACTCTGTGCTCTACGGGCTGTTCCCAGGTACGGGGACTCTGTGCTCTACGGGCTGTTCCCAGGGACGGGGACTCTGTGCTCTACGGACTGTTCCCAGGGACGGGGACTCTGTGCTCTACGGGCTGTTCTCTGGGGCAGGGATTCTGCGCTCTATGGCTGTTCCCCGGGACAACTACCTAGATAATTATTAAATTCAGCCAAAGGACTATCAACTCTGTGATGCACACTCTTTGGTCTGCCTAAAACTTGTTGGTCTTTCACTGAAAAGAGCTGTTCGACACCAAAGTCGGAGGAGTTGTAGACAGTGCGGGAGGATGTTACAGTTTGCAGAGGGACATAGATAAGCTGCAGAGCTGGGCTGAGAGGTGGCAAATGGAGTTTAATGTGGAAAAGTGTGAGGTGATTCACTTTGGTAAGAGTAACAGGGGTACAGAATATAGGGCTAATGGGAAGAACTCTTAGTAGTGTTGACAAGCAGAGATCTCGGTGTCCACGTGTATAGCTCCCTGAAAGTTAGCACCCAGGTTGATAGGGTTGTTAAGAAGGCGTACGGTGTGTTAGCTTTTATTGGTAGAGGGATTGAATTTCGGAGCCGTGAGGTCATGTTACAACTGTACAAAACTCTGGTGCGGCCGCACTTGGAGTATTGTGTACAGTTCTGGTCGCCGCATTATAAGAAAGATGTGGAGGCATTGGAAAGGGTGCAGAGGAGGTTTACCAGGATGTTGCCTGGTATGGTGGGAAGCTCTTATGAGGAAAGGCTGAGGGACTTGAGGTTATTTTCATTAGAGGGAAGGTTAAGAGGTGACTTAACTGAGGCACACAAGATGATCAGAGGGTTAGATAGGGTGGACAGTGAGAGCCTTTTACCTCGGATGGTGATGGCTAACACGAGGGGACATAGCTTTAAATTGAGGGGTGGTAATTATAGGAGGGATGTCAGAGGTAGGTTCTTTACTCAGAGGGTAGTAAGGGCGTGGAATGCCCTGCCTGCAGCAGTTGTGGATTCACCAACTTTAAGGGTGTTCAAATGGTCAGTGGATAGGCATATGGATAACATTGGAATAGTTTAGGTTAGAGGGTCATTAGATTGGTTCCACTGGTCGGCACAACATCGAGGGCCGAAGGGCCTGTACTGCGCTGGAATGTTCTATGTTCTTGACTGGGTATTGCAGACTGGTACATTCCAAGATGCAAGGCCATGTGCTGAGGGACACATGGAGCTTGGCGCAGTCACTAGAAAGGAACAATGGGTGAAATGCCATGAACGGAAGCTGTTTATTCAGCCAACGACAGTGTGAAATGCTTCAGGCTGTACATTTGACATGTAATCAATCTTGCCAATATTATTGGTGGATGTAAATGCAATGAGTAACGTACAGGCTGGAACTTTCTGGTAGTTCACACCAGCAGGATCTTCTGCTCCTGTCGATGGTGGAACCCAGTGGTATGGGGTGCACTCAATGAGAAATCCTGCTGAGAATGGTACCAATAGGATATTCCACTGCCAGCCAACAGCCTCTCGGGATGTTGGATGGTCAGTCCTGCCCACTGAATTGGAAGAATCTGATGTTGTTTGCACTTGTATGTCAATGTTGAATAGTCATGTAATTTTTAAATAAATATTATGAATAAAGTATATTTTTGGATGATGCGGCCTTTCTGTCTGACTTGCAATGTCAAAATCACGGAGGGAGGACAGAAATGATTTGTTCCTAAAAACCTGTTCCCAAATTCACAACATCACCCACAAAGTAACAACAGATAATATCCCAAACCAAAAGAATGTAATGAAAGGGGCAGAACTGCTCCTTAGGAAAATGTTGACTCGATAACAGAAGTCTGTCCTAAATGTGAATGTCCTCTTACATATTGTATGCAGATATAACCCCGATCTATCTATTGATCTATGAGTGTGGCAACCAGGGGTACCATATGCCTTTTTCAGCACCCTACTGACATTCCCTTTTGCTTTTAGAGATCTATGGCCAAATACACCAAGATCCCTTAGTTCCACAGAACTTCCTAGTGTCCTGCCATTTATTGAATACTTTCTTATCAAATTAGTCCTTCCACCTCACACTTTTCAGGGTCAACTCGAGGGCCGAAGGGCCTGTTTGTGCTGTAATGTTCTAAATCCCATCTGTCTCTTATCTGTCCATATGAATATCCCAACCATATCCTTCCTGTAGCCCAAGACGTTCCCCCTCAACGTTAAGCACCTGGCCAATCTCTGTGTATTCTGCAAACTTACTACTCCTACCCCAATATAGAATCATAGAACCCTACAGTGCAGAAAGAGGCCCTTCGGCCCATCGAGTCTGCACCGAACATAATCCCACCCAGGCCTTACCCCCATATCCCTACATATTATACCCACTAATCTCTAGGGCAGTGGATAGAGGAGAGCCGGTGGATGTGGTCTTTCTGGATTTTCAGAAGGCGTTTGACAAGGTACCTCACAAGAGGTTATTGCAGAAGGTCAGGGGACATGGAGTTGGGGGTAGGGTGTTAGCGTGGATAGAGGATTGGTTGTCAAATAGGAGGCAGAGAGTGGGGGTCAATGGATGCTATTCGGATTGGCGGTTGGTGACTAGTGGGGTGCCCCAGGGGTCGGTGCTGGGGCCTCAGCTATTTACCATTTATATAGATGATCTGGAGGAGGGAACCGAGTGCAGGGTGTCGAAATTTGCTGATGACACCAAGATTGGGGGAAAGGCAAATTGTGCGGAGGGTGTGGAGAGTCTGCAGAAGGATCTAGATAGGCTGGGCGAATGGGCCAGGAAATGGCAAATGGAATTTAATGTTGGCAAGTGTGAGGTGGTCCACTTTGGTAGGAGGAATGGTAGGAAGGACTATTACTTACGGGGCGAAAAACTGCAGCAGGCGACGGTGCAGAGGGACCTCGGGGTCCTTGTGCATGAGTCGCAAAAACCCAGCTTGCAGGTGCAGCAGGTGGTCAGGAAGGCGAATGGGATGCTGGCCTTCATAGCGAGGGGGATTGAATATAAAAGTAGGGAGGTCTTGCTACAGCTGTATAGGGCATTGGTGAGGCCGCAGCTGGAGTACTGTGTGCAGTTTTGGGCGCCGCACCTGCGCAAGGATATTTTGGCCCTGGAGGGAGTGCAGAGGAGGTTTACTCGGCTGATACCGGAGTTGAGGGGATTGAGCTATGAGGAGAGGCTGAATAAACTAGGCTTGTACTCGTTAGAGTTTAGAAGAATGAGGGGAGATCTCATTGAGACGTATAAGATGATGAATGGGATGGATAGGATAGAGGTGGAGAGACTCTTCCCGCTCAAAAAAGACAGTAGGACTAGGGGGCACAGCCTCAAGATAAAGGGGGGGCGGTTTAGAACAGAGTTGAGGAGGAACTTCTTCACTCAAAGGGTGGTGAATCTCTGGAATTCTCTGCCCGTTGAAGTGGTGGAGGCTGCCTCGCTAAATATTTTTAAGAAACGGGTTGATGGGTTTTTGATAAGAGAAGGGATTAAGGGTTATGGGGAGAGGGCGGGAAGGTGGAGCTGAGTCACGACAGATCAGCCATGATCTTATTGAATGGCGGGGCAGGCTCGAAGGGCCAGATGGCCTACTCCTGCTCCTATTTCTTATGTTAATCCCTCTAACCTACACATCCCTGGACACTAGAGGGCAATTTCTTAGCCTGGCCAATGAACCTAACCCGCACATCTTTGGACTGTGGGAGGAAACCTACGCAGACACGAGGAGAATGTGCAAACTCCACACAGTCAGTGACCCGAGCCGGGAATCGAACCCAGGACCCTGGAGCTGTGAAGCAGCAGTGCTAACCCACTGTGCTACCGTGCCGCCCAGTCAGTTATGTTGTTTTTATAAATGATAAATAATAAGGGACAGATCCAGTCACTAAAGCCGCCTCTGTCATCACCGTCTGTCTCCTACAACTGACCCAATTTTGAACCCACTTTATCAAATTATTCTGTATCCTTTCTTTTGAAAAAGCTTGGAGTACATTTTTAAAACTTCTTGTAAACTACCATCAGATGTATTGAAGATATCTCGTGAATTTACCTTTACGTAACTAATCATTTCCCCGAGACTAGGTCCCTGACCTTTTGCGACAATGATCAGTAGCTGAGTAGACTGGTGCTGATAAGTCACTGGCACAGATTCAGTTACAAAATTTGTAGTTTTTTCCCGTATGTGAGGCCAGTCCAGCTGTTGAATTACTTTAGTGATTGATCTCTGTCTGGAAAGTATTGTGGCCAATGGTAATTTTAAAGCACTCTGGGACAATTGGGCGAGAACTAAAACGACAGGTTGTAGCCCAAAAGACAAAGATAAACAGGCTGCAATCCAGACTAGTGAATACACAGAATATGGGCAAACTGGGTTGTTTACCAAACATAAGGGTGCCGTACCCCTTATTTGGGAGGGAGGTGTGAATCCTACGTGCCCCCCAGCACCTGCAGACATGGCCATTGACACACCCAGAGATTGGTGTGGCAGCACCTGATTGGACTTTATCAGTCAGGGTGATCAAATCCTGATTGATTGATTGGCAATGGCCAAAAGGAGCACGAAACCCAATGGGGTAGAAAGGGTGCTTTATCTCTCTCTCTCTGACCCCATGGACGAGCTACAATGCCAGCGACAACCAGAATGAGGAGAGCCACCACACCCGAGGAGAAAGAAAGACCAGAGTCAGAGTGCCAGACCAGACCAAAGGACTAGACTACACAGAGGATGACCAGTGCACAGATAAAAGCCAATATCTGCTTGGGTACTTACAGTGAGAAGTCTGACAACACCAGGTTTAAGTCCAACCGATTTATTTGATAGTAAACTCACAAGCTTTCGGGGTTAGCCCCTTCGTCAGGTGAATGGAGAGTGCTGGCCTCAGACAGAGCATATAAAGCACAGACAGTTTACAGATTGCTGATTAGAATGTGAGTCTTTACACCTAACCTGCTGTTGAAGTCTTAAAGTGGCTGATAATGTGAGTGGAAGGAGCATTAAGCCAGGTTAAAAAGATGTTTACTGTCTCCAGTAAGTGAGGTCTCCAGTACAGTAAGTGAGGTTTAACAAACACAGGCAAGTTGTGGGGGTTACAGATAGTGCGACATGAACCCAAGATCCCTGTTGAGACCGTCCTCATGTGTGCGGTACTTGGCTATCAGTCTCTGCTCAGCGACTCTGCGCTATCGTGTGTTCTGAAGACCACCTTGGAGAATGCTTACCCGAAGTGTAAGTGTATGGTGGGAAGGTCTTATGAGGAAAGGCTGAGGGACTTGAGGTTAGTTTCATTGGAGAGAAGAAGGTTACGAGGTGACCTAATGAGGCATACAGGATGATCAGAGGGTTAGATAGGGTGGACAGTGAGAGCCTTTTACCTCGGATGGTGATGGCTAACAAGAGGGGATATAGCTTTAAATTGAGGGGTGGTAATTATAGGAGGGATGTCAGAGGTAGGTTCTTTACTCAGAGGGTAGTAAGGGCGTGGAATGCCCTGCCTGCAGCAGTTGTGAACTTGCCAACTTTAAGGGTGTTCAAAAGGTCAGTGGATAGGCATATGGATAACATTGGAATAGTTTAGGTTAGAGGGTCATTAGATTGGTTCCACTGGTCGGTGCAACAGCGAGGGCCAAAGGGCCTGTACTGTGCTGGAATGTTCTATGTTCTATGGATGATGAAGGGTACTCTGCCCACTGTGTCCCGTGTTTGTCTTCTGAGGAGGTCAGTACGGTTTTTTGCTGTGGCCCATCGGAAGTGTTGATCGATGAGCCGTATCCTGTTCTTATGAGGGCATCTAGAACATAGAACATTCCAGTGCAGTATAGGCCCTTCAGCCCTCGATGTTGCACCGACCAGTGGAACCAATCTAATGACCCTCTAACCTAAACTATTCCAATGTTATCCATATGCCTATCCACTGACCTTTTGAACACCCTTAAAGTTGGCGAGTCCACAACTGCTGCAGGCAGGGCATTCCACGCCCTTACTACCCTCTGAGTAAAGAACCTACCTCTGACATCCGTCCTATAATTACCACCTCCTCAGCATCTGGAGGTGTCTGTCACGATCCTCCTCATCTGAGCAGATCCTGTGTATACGGAGGGCTTGTCCATAGGGAATGACTTCTTTAACATGTTTAGGGTGGAAACTGGAGAAGTGGAGCATTGTGAGATTGTCTGTGGGTTTGCGGTACAGTGAGGTGCTGAGGTGACCGTCCTTAATGGAGATGCGTGTGTTTAAGAATGCAACTGATTCTGGGGAATAGTCCATGGTGAGTCTGATGGTGGGGTGGAATTTGTTGATATCATCATATAGTTGTTTCAGTGATTGTTCACCATGAGGCCAAAGGAAGAAAATGTCATCGATGTATCTGGTGTATAGCATCGGTTGGGGGTCCTGTGCATAAAGATGTTGGCATACTGAGGTGTGAATTTGGTCCCTATGGCTGTTCCGTGTGTCTGGGTACTTAGTCACGCAAAGTGAAGTCAAGGTCTTGTATTGGACTTGAACTCTCGTATTTTCCGTAACAATAACTTATTGTTGGTTGGGTGGGTGATTATCGATTGTGTGTCTTAAGAACTAACCAGGCATCCACACACAGTTATTTGTCCCCTGTGTAAGGGTTAGAACACACTGTGCAGCAGGCACAACAGTATTTAAATGTCTGCTCTCCTATGATGGTAAGAAGTCTCACAACACCAGTTTAAAGTTCAACAGGTTTATTTGGTAGCAAAAGCCACCAGCTTTCAAAGCACTGCTCCTTCATCAGGGATTTCAGTACACAAACAGGACACATAAAGACACAAACTCAATTTACAAAATAATGGTTGGAATGCGAGTCTTTACAGGTAATCAAAGGTACAGACAATGTGAGTGGAGAGAGGGTTAAGCACAGGTTAAAGAGATGTGTATTGTCTCCAGTTAGTGAGATTTTGCAAGCCCAGGCAAGTCTTGGGGGTTACAGATAGTGTGACATGAACCAAGATCCCCGTTGAGGCCATTCTCATGTGTACGGAACTTGGCTATCAGACTCTGCTCAGCAACTCTGCACTATCGTGTGTCGTGAAGGCCGTCTTGGAGAACACTTACTTAATTATCAGAGGTGGAATGCCCCAACAGGAAGAGCACACTCTTGCCTGGTGATTGTTGAGCGATGTTCATTCATCCGTTGTCGTAGCGTCTGCATAGTCTCCCCAGTTGCCATGCCTCAGGACATCCTTCCCTGCAGTGTATCAGGTAGACAATGTTGGCCGAGTTGCAAGTGAATGCACCAGTACCGGTCCAAAGGAATGGGCAATGGCCTCTGTTACTCTTAGCTCTGTTACTCTCTGAAAGAGAGTGGGATTCAGATCCCCGAACCCAGAATGGCGGAGATGGGTGCCTCATGGCATCCAAAGCGGTAAAACAAACAATCGCAGAGAAGCCAGTAGGAGCACTGGGGAAAATTCTCTTTTCTTTATGAAGGGCAGGGCACCCTTGAATGTGTTTGGCCTGAGACAGGGGCCTGTACCTTGGAAAGTGTCACAGTCCTAGCGGCGTCCAGTGAGATCTCGCTGGCCTTTGACAATCTGGGGGAGATGGTGTAAGTATTGCGCTAGCTTGCATCCATATTTACAGCAGGTCTCCAGGTGAACAGCCCCTGGCATGTTGGAACAATGTAGTTAAGGGAAGTCAGCAAGTCAGATCCATAACTTTGGATAAGGATTATCTGTAAGGGCAGGATCAGTCAGACTGGGGTGTGACGCTGGGCCAGGCGAGACACCGCCCTCCAGAGTGGGTGACACTGGCCAACTTAGAACTGGTGCAGACTGTTTATTTCTTTTAAGTTGAATATGTTTTTGTGGAAAGACAAGCAATTCTGGTAAGATACGTAAAAGCTCGTTGGGTACAGGGCACGTGGCAGGTTGGATCCAAAATTGGCTCATTCTCAGGACGGGAAGCCAGTTCCCAGTGGGACTCCACAGGGATCAGTGTCGGGGCCCTTGTTGCTTGCTGTCTGGATTAATGATATCGACCAAAATGTGGGAGGTATGATTGGGAAATTTGTAGATGACAAAAAAATTGGCCATGTAGTTGATGGTGAAGAAGAAAGCTATTAACTCCAGAATATCAGTGATTTGGCTGAATAGGCAGAGAAGAGGCAAATGGAATTCAATCGGGAAAAGTTTGAAGGAATTTGGAGAAAGCAAGTCAAGCAAGGGAATTCTCAATAAACCGGAAAATTTTGAAGGAAAGAGGAAGTAAGAGACCTTGGAGTGCATGTTGACAAGGTCACTGAAGTGGCAGGACTGGTGGATAAGGTGATTGGGGAAGTACATGCATGTTTTTCTTTGTTGGGTGAGGTATTGAATCCAAAGCAGGGATGTAATGAGGGAACTATATAAAATGCTGATTATGCCCTAGCTGGTATTTTGTGTGCAGTTCTGGTCACCACATTACAGGGAAGACAGAATTGCTCTAAAGAGAGTGCAGTCAGAGTTACAAGAATGATGCCAGGACTTGAAAATTGCAGCTATGAGAAGAGATTGGATAGATTGGGGCCTATCCTAAGAATCATAGAATAGAATCATTAAATTGCTCCAGGGCATTCAGCCCATTGAACCTGCAGTGACTCTCACAGCATTTTACCCAGGCCCGATCCATAAGAAATAGGAGCAGGAGTGGGCCATCTCGCCCTTCGAGCCTGCCCCGCCATTCAATAAGATTCAATAAAACTGATCTGAAGTGGATCAGTTCCACTTTCCCATTTTCTCCCCATAACCCTTAATTCCCGTCTATCAGAAACCTATCTACCCGTGACTTAAATGTATTTGGTGAGGTAGCCTCCACCACTTCAATGGGCAGAGAATTCCAGAGACTCACCACCCTCTGAGTGAAGAAGTTCCTCCTCAACTCTGATCTAAACTGCCCTCTAGTCCTGCTATCCTTTCTGAGCGGGAAGAATCTCTACCTCTACCCTATCCATCCCCTTCATTATCTTATACGTCTCTGTAAGATCCCCCCTCATCCTTCTAAACTCCAACGAGTACAGACCCAGTCTATTCAATCTCTCCTCATAGGCTAACTCCCTCATCTCCGGTATCAGCCTAGTGAACCTCCTCTGCACTCCCTCCAAGGCCAATGCGGCAACCAAAACTGCACACAGTACTCCAGCTGCGGCCTCACCAGTGTCCTGTACAGTTGCAGCAAGACCTCCCTGCTTTTATATTCAATCCCCCTCGCTATAAAGGCCAACATCCCATTCGCCTTCTTGATCACCTGCTGCACCTGCAGACTGGGTTTTTGCGATTCGTGCACAAGGACCCCCAGGTCCTTCTGCACCGTAGCATGCTGCAGCTTTTTGCCCTTTAAATAGTAATCCCTCCTACTATTATTCCTGCCAAAGTGGATAACCTCACACTTGCTAACATTATACTCCATCTGCCAGGTCCTTGTCCACTCGCTCAGCCATCCAGATCCCTCTGCAGACTTTCTGCGCCTTCCATACAATTTGCTTTTCCACTCATCGTCGTGATATCAGCAAATTTTGTTACCCTACACTCAGCCCCCTCCTCCAGGTCATCTATATAAATGATAAACAGTTGAGTCCCCAGCACCGATCCCTGCGGCACTCCACTAGTCACCAACTGCTAACCAGAATAGTACCCATTGATACTAACTCTCTGCTTCCTATTAGACAGTAAAAAGTCTGACAACACCAGGTTTTAGTCCAACCTATTTATTTGATAATATTCTCACAAGCTTTCGAGGGGACTGAGGCAGACTTTTTACTGTGTTTACGCCAGTCCAACGCCGGCATACCCACATCATCCTATTAGACAGCCAATCCTCTATCCACACTAACACCTTACTCCCAACTCCATGCACCCTAACCTTTTGCAGCAACCATTTGTGAGGCACCTTATCAAACGCCTTTTGGAAATCAAGAAACACCACATCCACCGGTTCCCCTCTGTCTACCGCACTAGTCACATCCTCATAGAAATCCAATAAATTCGTTAAACATGACTTCCCCTTAACAAATCCGTGATGTGTCTGTTCGATCAAACCATTCTTTTCCAGGTGCCTCGCTATTTCTTCTTTGATGACGGATTCTAGCATTTTTCCAACTACAGGCGTTAAACTAACCAGCCTATAATTCCCTGCTTTTTGTCTGCTACTTTTTTTAAACAGCGGCGTAACATTAGCCATTTTCCAATCTTCCGGCACTTCCCCGCAGTCCAGCGAATTTTGATAAATAATTACTATAATCCGCTATCATCTCTGCCATTTCTTTCAGAACCCTGGGATGCATTCCATCCGGTCCCGGGGACTTGTCTACCTTCAGTCCCATTAGTCTATCAAGCACTACCTCTCTAGTGACAGTAATCGCATTAAGGACCTCATCTCCTCCCATCCTTCTACCTTTAATATCCAGCAAACTATTCGTGTCCTGCTCCGTGAAGATCGAGGCTAAAAACTTATTTAAAGCTTCAGCCATTTCCTCATCGCCCAGCGCTAAATCCCCCCTCTCATCCTCCAAGGGTCCAACACTCACTCTAGCCAGTCTCCTCCTCTTTATATATTTGTAAATACTTTTACTATCTTTTTTATATTTAGAGCTAGTTTAGCTTCATACTCTATCTTTCTTTATTGCCTTCTTAGTCATTCTTTGTTGTTTTTTAAACCTTTCTCAATCTTTTAATCGCCCACTATTTTTAGCTGCTCTGAACACATCAGCTTTTAGAACAAAGAACAAAGAACAACACAGCACGGGAAACAGGCCCTTCGGCCCAACGAGCCCGCGCCGCCGTCCCATGGTCAGTGACCTATTCATGACTCTAGTCTATGCCTAATTTTAATTTAATACTCTCCTTTATTTCCTTCAATAACCGCAGCTGGTTATATCTTCTCTTACAGTCCTTCTTTACCATCAGAATATATTTCTGCTGAGCACCGAAAAAGATCTCCTTAAAAATCCTCCACTGTTCCTCAGCCATCCTACCAACCAATCTGATCCCCCAATCTACATTCCGCTCTCATCCCTGTGACACCATGTATTATCCCACTAATCCCCCCAACCTACACATTTTGGGACACTAAGGGGCCAATCCACTTAACCTCCACATCTGACTGTAGATGGAAACCACAGCACCTTGAAGAAATCCAAGCAGACATTGGTAGAAGGCCTATGGTATGTTTGCCTTTATTGGGTGGGGTATAGAGTATAAAAGCTGGCGTCTAATGTTGCAGCTGTATACAACATTGGTTCGCCTGCATTTGGAGTACTGTGTCCAGTTCTGGTCACCTTACTACCGGAAGGACATGGAGACCCTGGAGAGAGTGCAGAGGAGGTTTACCAGGATGCTGCCTGGTATGGAAGGACTGAGCTACGAGGAAAGATTGGGCAAATTGGGGCTGTTCTCCTTAGAAAGGCGGAGGATGAGGGAAGATCTAATAGAGGTGAATAAGATTATGAAGGGTATAGATGAACAGTGTAAGCTTTTTCCTAGGCTGGATACAATAATTACGAGGGGCCACAGGCTTAGGGTGAGGGGGAGGGGGCGAGGTATAATTTGGATGTTAGAGGGAGGTTTTTCACACAGACGGTGGTGGGGGTCTGGAATGCACTGCCAAGTAGGGTGGTGGAGGCAGGCACGCGAGGGTCGTTTAAGGCTTACTTAGACAGGCACATGAGTGGACTGGAGATGGATGGATGCAGGAGGCTTTTCTAAATAAAGATCAAGAGCTTTGGGATGTCCCTGGGAATCAATTGATTCCTATGGACCTTCCAAAATATTTCATGGCTCACTTGCTTTATTTCTGAGCTTCTGGGGATTCCATAAATGTCTAAGTTTTGCATGTTTATTGATGTCTTTTCTTTTAATTCACAGGAGATTCGGTCCACCTTGTTGTCCAACGAGGGGCGTACACGTGGTGGGTCGTGCGAGGGCTGCTCTTGGATGTTGCTTCAAGAGTTGCCCAGTGCTTCACGTCGTTAGTGTACGCTTAAACTGGACCAACTGACGGGCAACACGACAGCTCAGTGACTATCACTGATTGCTGTGCAGACACATGGATTTGGGCCGGTGTCTGTGGGAGTTTGCACATTCTCCCCGTGCTTGCGTGGGTTTCCTCCGGGTGCTCCGGTTTCCTCCCACATCCCAAAAAGGTGCTCTTAGGCTGATTGGTGTAACAAATTGTCCCTATATTAGTTTCCCTCAATCTTCCCCAGTAGGCGTAGACAAAGGTCATGGGTAGAGGAGGGCACTCATAATTTTACAATGGCGGCGCGGGCTCGATGGGCCGAAGGGCCTGTTTCCCGGGCTGATTTGTTCTAATTCTCCCAAGGCTGGAATCAAACCCGGGTCCCTGGCACTGAGGCAACTGAGCCATCCTGCTGTCCAAATCTTAGAATCCACAGAACAGAGATGGTCGAGAGGTGACCTGATTAAGTTGTATTAAATTATGTTGGGCCTAGAAAGGGCAAACAGGAAAGATCTGAAACCCCCCTCCCCCTGCCCAGGCCCAGGCCCCCTCCCCCTGCCCAGGCCCCCTCCCCCTGCCCAGGCCCAGGCCCCCTCCCCCTGCCCAGGCCCAGGCCCCGGCCCCCTCCCCCGGCCCCCTCCCCAGCCCCCTCCCCCCTCCCCTGCCCCATCCCCCCTCCCCCCCTCCCCTGCCCCATCCCCCCTCCCCCCTCCCCTGCCCCATCCCCCCTCCCCTGCCCCCCCCTCCCCCCTCCCCTGCCCCCCCCTCCCCCCTCCCCTGCCCCCCCCTCCCCTGCCCCCCCCTCCCCCCTCCCCTGCCCCCCCCTCCCCCCTCCCCCCCCCTCCCCTGCCCCCCCCTCCCCCCTCCCCCCCTCCCCTGCCCCCCCCTCCCCCCTCCCCCCCTCCCCCCTCCCCCCTCCCCTGCCCCCCCTCCCCCCTCCCCTGCCCCCCCCTCCCCCCTCCCCTGCCCCCCCCTCCCCCCTCCCCTGCCCCCCCCTCCCCCCTCCCCTGCCCCCCCCTCCCCCCTCCCCTGCCGCCCCCTCCCCCCTCCCCTGCCGCCCCCTCCCCTGCCCCCCCTCCCCCCTCCCTCCCCCTCCCTCCCCCCTCCCCTCCCCCCTCCCCTCCCCTCTCCCCTCCCCCTCCCCTCTCCCCTCCCCCCTCCCCTCCCCCCTCCCCTCCCCCCTCCCCTCCCCCCTCCCCTCCCCCCTCCCCTCCCCCTCCCCTGCCGCCCCCTCCCCCCTCCCGCCGCCCCCTCCCCCCTCCCCTGCCGCCCCCTCCCCCTCCCCTGCCGCCCCCTCCCCTGCCCCCTCCCCCTACCCAGACCCCTCCCCCTGCCCAGGCCCCTTCCCCCGCCCAGGCCCCTGCCCAGGCCTCCTGCCCCCCCTGCCCAGGCCCAGGCCCCGGCCCTCTGCCTCCTGCGCAGTCTCGGGTGGGTGGAGCTCCGCCCTGTGACGGACAGTCAGGGGGCGGGTCTCTCTTTGGATGGACAGGGACAGTATCCAATCAGCTGGAGGCTGCTTGGGCGGAGGGGGCGGTGATCGGCAGCCAGGATGACGGTGCTGATTGGACACTGTGTAATTGACAGACACCTTATCCAATGGGTGCGGGGTGGGCGGGGCTGTCTCCGGGTGGGCGGCGGTTGGTGCGCATGCTCAGTGGCAGTCGGAGAGGAAGCAGCGGCAATGGCGACAGAGAAATACCTCCCAGAGTTGCTGGCGGAGAAGGACAGCCTGGACCCGTCCTTTGTGCACGCCAGCCGCCTGCTGGCTGCAGGTGAGCAGCCGAGACGCCGGAGGCCGAGGCCGGGTCCGCGGGCAGAACGGTGGCCGGGCGAGAGGGCGGATTGAGAGCCGCGGCCTGGAGCGAGTGCGAGAGCGCCATCCCCGGGGGAGGCCCGAGGCGCCGAACAAAGAGCGGAGCACGTGGTCCCGGGGGGCAGGGCAGGGGACAACACACCCTCCCCCCGAACCACAGCCCCGAGCCTCGGGACCCCCCCCGACCCCGGCTCCCTCCCACCGGCCCCCACTGCGACCCTGTGGGGGAGCGGCTCCCCCCCCCGCTCCCCTACCCCTTACGTCCCCATCCCTCGATCCTCTGGGGGAACACCCCCCCCACCCCTTGATCCTCTGGGGGAACACCCCCCCCCCACCCCTTGATCCTCTGGGGGAACACCCCCCCCCCACCCCTTGATCCTCTGGGGAACACCCCCCCCCCCCCACCCCTTGATCCTCTGGGGGAACACCCCCCCCCCACCCCTTGATCCTCTGGGGGAACACCCCCCCCCCCACCCCTTGATCCTCTGGGGAACACCCCCCTCCCCCACCCCTTGACACAGTGAGCACGTGA